>JAYDZM010275815.1:1001102-1011712 GCA_034509245.1 Artemisia ludoviciana
TGGTTAATGATATCAGTTAAAAAAATTTAATATTCATTATCATGTGAAAAAGTTGATCTCGACTATGAAAAAATAAACGACAGAAGCCGGATTCAAAATCGACAAAATTTAAGTGAAATCTTTATTTTCAACCAAAAGTACTTCTGCAGCAGCATTGATATTGCCATTGGAAATATTCGCACAAAGATGAAGCTTAAGATCACCATCAGTATTCATCCAAGAAACACAAAGTACTTAAATTTATCCTAATAATTCCTAACAGAGTATCAATAATATCTCTTAATAATTTTCGACAATTTTGTTATGTCGTGTACTTCTTTGAGTGCTTTTTCATTTTTTTTCCAAAATTTATGTCTTGGGTAATTGTATCAATTTGGTTTCTGGGTTTAGTGTAATTGTCATTTTTTTGGGTATATGTTTAAGAGCTCAAAAGTACCCTTTTAAATACCCATTAAGTGTTGTTTTTTAAGCCTTTTTGATAAAATATTTTGGTCCAATACATTTATGTAGCTCAATAAGTAGTTGTACCAAGTTATACAAAACAATGATATCAGCAATATATGCAATCTATTTATTCACAAATCTATGCCACAACAGTTTGTAATTTACAAATTACATTCAAAGGCTACATAGAAAGTTAGAATAATGCAAGCAAATATAACTATTCCGAGATTATAAGAATTCTGCTCAACTGCTTATATGCTAATCCTTAGCACGCAAGTGGTTTCAAGAAGGCGGGATAGGCTCATTTATAAGTACATATTTGAAATAGCAGCAAGCAGGTGTCTTGGTTTACTTAATTTGTATACCTCCTACTCAAGTTGGACTCGAGAAGTGCCTTTTTCAACTTGTATATGGTATCAGCCGTGAAGCTAGATTGCCTCTTCGCCACTCCTACTAGCTAATAGGACTAAACATCATTACACTTGAACAACATGTATCCGCTTTAATTACACCAGTTCGTGTATATAAAATAAAACCTTTTTTCCAAAAACACCTCAAAATAAAGCAAAGGAACTTACCAAGATCGCGTTAGTATCCACACATCATGCAAAAAACCTGTAGATTAGATCAGAGAGGCTCATTTCTCGTCTGTTATTTCCACCTGATATCGACACACCTGCAATCAATCATTTTCACGATTAGAGAAAATTTATAAGCTTAGTTTCTTTTGAACAATAATAGAAAGTCAGCAAAGCAAAATTGTTTAAATATTTCTGAGGAACTGATTATTATTTAATTGAAAATACACTGCTTGAACCAGGACTTTTATGTTCAAGATATTACTTTTCGAATTATCAAAGCTTTGAAACTGTCATGGTAGTAAAATGAACCAAACAACAACAACATTAGCCACATATATGTGTAAATGATAATAGCTAAACAGTACCAAAATTAAAGTTGCCAAACATCTATATGAGCATAGTGTATTTATATAACAGAGTTATATGTTCCCGTTATTGGTCAAGACACACCATTAATTCATTTATGAAAGGGCATAAATCAACTGCAATGCATAATCATTTAAGTAATGATAATACCCACACGAATATATCAAGATAGGTAAAGGCCACATACCAGTTGATATGTTGGTTAATTTAACATGTTAAATTAACATACGTAAGTTATTTAATTTAATGGTTACGATATGTTAATACAACATACTTTTAAGCGACTTCATTACACATGTGAATTAGAAGTAGCAAGATGGATTGTCTAGTAATTTTTCATGAATGACCTGAACGGGCCATGCCGAACTGGATTGACACACAATTCGTCCACTCTTTGAAGGAGTTGTTAAAAAACCAAATATAAACAGATAGAATCAT
Organism: Artemisia ludoviciana; assembly: GCA_034509245.1. Lineage (NCBI taxonomy): Eukaryota > Viridiplantae > Streptophyta > Magnoliopsida > Asterales > Asteraceae > Artemisia > Artemisia ludoviciana. The sequence continues at coordinate 1,002,932 of JAYDZM010275815.1, forward strand.
AGACTTACTTGCTAGTGCAACTACTTCATAAGATTCCACGACAATGTTTATATCTTTTAATACATGCATCTGCGCATTAATACGTTGATTTAGTATTTAATCCTTGGTGGGTAGATATATATTTCTTACTATAGTTAGAGCATAAATGTCCTGCAATTTAAAACCAAATTCAGTCACCCACCAAATTTAGCCCACACAAATGTCTTGACATTCAAGTGAACATACGAATCAGCTCAATATATGATATGGCTAATAATTTACTAACATCACATATAAGTAACTTCACCTCTCAACTACCAGCATCACCAATATACACAGGAAACAAAGTGGCACAAACCTTTTGAGGAGGTATTTGGATTCGCTGATTCTCCGGGTTTATCTAAAAATTGAAAAAGATCCAAAGGTCACTTTATTTGTCTTATGAGCTCATCAACTTTTTAGCTTTAAACCTAAAAAACTAAATATTCACACTAATACAGATTTTCACTCAGTTAAAACTTACAGATTTTCACTCGGTTAAGCAAACAGTCCTCACAATCACTAAAAGCAAACATGCAATCAATATGAGACTCAAAACCATCGATCACCTGTTCAAAATCAAAGTTGCTCTCCAACAACCAATTCAACTCACTACTCACCACATTGTTCCATTTACACTACTTGTAATTCATTTCAGTTATCACAAATTTATTAAAAAAAATGCTACATACAGAAAGATATTCAAAGAGTCAATCATACAATAAACAATAGTCTTAAGCACTATTGTTATGAACAACTAACGACATTCACTAATTGTCCAAATCTAACTGCTATAATCTCATTCCCAATCTACATGTCTTTATTAAGACCACGATTCGCTAAAGCATTTTGCCTACTTCATTTATCATGTAGAATTTTTTTGAAGGAAATCATTAACAAATATGTATTGTCATTGAAAATGGAAAAAGGTATGTAATATGTGTGGCACAACCACCTGATAGTCACTGAATCAACAAATTAACCTACCTTGAACAGACGGCTGTAAATAGCCCGACTCCGTAACCTGGTGTGTCGTGTTCTTTCCCCTAAATTCTGAAAGAAAAACAAATTTTAGGATCTTCCAAACAACGCCTAAGGCGGGTAACACAAAGCAATCCAAACATCCCTTAATCCAATTAAATAATAATCAGTTCATGTTATCCATCCAGTACTAAATAGCCACTGTCTTTACCTTAAGACATGCCACAATTAAAGAGTTACTACTTCACCCAGTACTAAATTATGATACACAACATTTAGATTAATAAAATAAGATTCAATATAAACTGATCAGTTACCTTTTAGACCATGGAGTAATCAAAGTGCTGTGAGCCGCAACTTCAAACAGAAGAACGACATGCCTACAAAAAACACAAACATAGAATTCATCAATGAAACTCAAAGAGTTATATGATATACATATATTAAAAACATAGGCAAGTAATTTTTTCTGTAAACACATATCGCGAGTAGCCTGAATGGGCAGAGTTTAGGCTTCCCTCTTGGACCATACTTTAAAATATACACCCCTTTCTTTGAAGGGGCAATTGCCTAACAGAATTAAAGATCCTCATTACTAAATTAAATTCAAATGTCAACTACTTTTATCAACTTTTTCAACAAAAGGGAAAGAAAAATCAGCTTCAAATAAAGAACATAATCAAAGAAAAGCATAGTATAATTGAATTGAAACAAAGCAATTGTTATAAGAAACTAATAAAGCAAAACACAAAATGTGTTCTAATTGATTCTTTACTTGCCGATTCTTCCATGTTTGCGTAGAAATCACTGGCGATGTAAGTATGTAACAAAAATGTTTTGTGATTTCATTGCACCGTTAAGAAATGATTATAGTATGGCCAAGTAGATTTTAATAGAGCCTAAAAACACACTCTAATCACATGTCCCACTTACACAGCTCCATCATAAAAGATACACGCAAAATAAGCTATAAATGAAATTTGCTTAGTCATTACCAACACAATTTAATCAGTGTGCCATTCTAAAATCTCTTTTCTAGGTGTTGTTTATTTTAGACTTGAAACATGATCTTTGCCTCTAGATATTTATAAAGTTTAGCACAAGTTCTATTTAAACATCCTATCTAACTTCCCTTGTATATAATTTGTTTATATGCTTAGATGTTCTTTTATTGTATATCATATTCCCTTGTTTCTTGAAGAAAATTTTAACATTATATGAAAATAAATCACCCCACCAATTGTCAATTCAAAACCTAACCTTCAGGCCCATCCGAATCAAAGCAAGCCCCCAAGCATTCCATATATCAAATGCATCAATCTTCATTATTTTCCAAAAAGAAACAAAGAGAAACATACTACCATCAGATAGAAGAAACACTAAAAATAAATTTGGATACATACCTTAGACTTCTCTCAAGTATACACAACCATACTATACCGTTTCTTAAGAATCATTCCTTCTCGCAATCGTGCAGAAGGACCGTCCTAAAAATGTAAACAAAATAAGGAAAAAAGGTGCATCAGTAATAATACAAGTTAGTGAGTTCAACTACGATATCTTCTCTTGAAGCTTTTCTCAACATCGACAAATACCTGATAGACAGCATGAAGTGCATCAGTAATAATACAATAATCCCTAATATTACATTAATCAAGTAATACCACAAACTCACGATTCTCGTAATTTATCAGATTTCGGTGTCTTATGAATTTCAGGGTGACAATATAAGATATAATCTTTACCCTTTAATGGAGGGCAAGCCCATATATAGCAACTTGTGAAACCACGTAATTTGCAATATTCTAGGTAACCTATCTGAAAACAGAATAAAAGAAAATTGGTTGGCATACTCAATGTATCAAGATTAAAGCAACCAAAAGGGAGTATATGCAGTTCAAAAGCTTACCAGAATTTCATGATATACAAATGTACGGAGAGCTTCCCCTGAGACAGTCCTAATCTCAGGCCTGAAGTACTTGACTGAATCCAGATAAGAAAGATAAACACGTCGATGATTTGGTTGCTCACACTCTGCTCCAAATTCTTGAACATACATCCCAAATAGACATACTTCAACACCTTCAATTTTCTGAAACAACAAGACAACCTATAGCAGAAAACATTAGTGATACAGATTGACATAGTAGAACACAACATAGATATTGTTATTTTTAATTACCTTGGACTTGTACCCAAATTCAATAGGATAATTTTCCTCTTGAAAGATCTCAAGAAATCGCTGTTTAACTTCCAATTTCTTGTCCACGGACGATACAACCCTAACAACAAGTGCTTCTGCTCCAGGAACCTGATAATAGCAAAAACTGAATAAGAATTCTAATCATATTTAAATAAAAGTCATTTAGATTAAATCAAACAGCATATGGATCATAACCTCACCTCATCATAACTTTTTCCGTAATGTTTAGCCCGCTCTAGTCTCTCTTGCTTCAGTTTTCCAAACAACCTGCTCTCTATGTGATCACTGAGTATTGTTCGTGGTAAATCTTTAGCTCCAAGAACAGCACTCTGGGGCAGGGGCGTCCGTTCTCCTCTTTCAACTTCTTCTACATAACAATTTGGACAGGTGTACTCCGCTTGCCCGCCATCATTTCTTCTGCCATTAAATAATGCACATATTTGATGTTGCCAAGCTTCACACTTGTCACATTGAACCCACTGCAAAAAAACCGGCAATGATTAATTATTCATTCGAACAATACTGTATATTTAATAGATCATACCCATTCTTCTGTCTCCTCGTCATTTTTCTTTTTCTCCAATCTTGATTTCGGAACATTGGTTCCCTCCACATTAATAGTGTCTCCACGGGCATCATTGAAGCAGGGGACACAGAAGTAATGTCGAGTGTCACCAGTCCCGACAGTGTAGAACATTGCATTCCTTTTGATGCGACCACCACAAGGTGTACAATATATAGGTGGTGGTTCAAAAGAGAGCTTTTCAACTGCACATAGTTGACAAGAATTCTCACTCATCGAGTGTTCCAAAGCTTGATTCTTTTCTACTTTCGCTTTGCTCTGCAACAAATTAATAGATTATAGAATGCGGAGATATAAACCAGTTTAAAAGCACGACAAGTGACACAAAGACACTATAGTAACCGTACCTGGCCAACCCACTGTCTGAGACCAGAGATATGTTCCCGAACCTGCTCGGGTGTAAATAACTCTATCATTGATACTCCCTTAATATTTGCCTTCCCGGACTTGGTTCCAGTAGAAGTTTCAGCAGGAACTGCAACATTTTCCACTTTAGGCAGGGCCACCTCTTTCTCAATCTTGACAAACTCCTGCTTAGGGAAACCAGTGGCTATATTAGGTAAAACTGGATCCACTTCGGGCTTTTGGTTGCTATTATCCACAAAATCTTTCTTATACTCGTTGATCTTGGGAGTTTCATGCACAGAATTTGAAGGAACTTCCAGTTTTACCACATTAACCTCAGGTTTTGTTGGAGTATTCGTGTCAGTAATCTGATCCTGAAGTTCAGATGCATTAGTGACAGAAACTGGTATGGCGGGATTTTTATTATCTGCAGCTAGTGATTGTGATGGCTGTTCTATCTTCATTCGTTTTAAAGTTGGATGCAGATCTTCAGAAGTTTCAACAACAGATGGCATAGTCTTTGTTGTATCTCTAACTGTACCACCACTGGTGTATTCACTAGAATCTGGGCGTGGGGCCCCTTTCAGTTGCACGAACCGTTTTACTGGGACACAAACAGGACAAATTGGATCCCTACAGTGTCTATGATGGTTTAGTAAAAGCTTAGTCCTACGACAACGAGGATATTGACATTGAACGATATCATTACACGATTCCATATGGTTCAATAGCTTTTGGGCAGTGATGCAATTGATTTCTGGACATTTTCCCGGTGGGTGAACACATTTACGAGCATGTCGTAGGAACAGTAGCCATCTTTGTTGATTCTTGAACTGTAACTCTCGATTAGGAGTGATAGACGTAGCATTTGAATTTGGGGGGTCGACTGATTTATTTGCGGGTTTTTGATAAGTTATAGATCCTTCTGAAGAAAGATTGTTCCTCTGAGCCTGATCTTGCCCTGCTATTCTTTGAGAAAATTCTTCTTGAACATTTTTCTGTGACATGTTGCCCGTTACGAGAGGCACTTCTTGAGATCTTACATTCCATTGGCCCTGCATTCCGGATCCCGGTTGTGCACCTGCTGAGGAACTAAAATCATTGCGAGTGTCAGCAACATATTGGTTCTGTTGAAGTAATTGCATCTGCTGTGAAGTTTCGGTCATTGGTAAAGACAAACCCTGAGAGCCAGGTGTAAGACTATGCAATTGACTATATATGTCATCCCTCGAATTATCTTGAAAATGATTCATCGCCTGGGATGATTGAAAATGGTCAGAGACCTGACTTTGCTGCTTCTGTTGTATTTGACTTTGACTTTGACTTGGTTGCTGAAAATGAACAGGTTGCTGAGACCGGAAATCCATCTTTTCTGATTGATCAACCGAAGGTTTTATGTTTGACACCTGCTGATGATTGACCAAATTTGACTGATTGATCATCATGGGAGCGCTTGTGTTATGCAAAGAATGCAAGCTTACTGAGTTCATGTTCTGATTATTCATCATCGATGTAGCAGAGGTTGTGGGAACATAGATATTTCCCGATCGAGAAGAATCAGCAGTGCTACTCCCATAACCATCACCTGCAAAGTATAAGCAGCTCATAATAAGATACAGCAACAGGCAAATAGATATATACAAACGTATATATTTAAGCATAAAGAGTACCTTGTGACATCTGTTGCTGATGTTGAGGTAGCGTTTGGGAAGAGTTCCCATAATGAGAAGCTGTCACGTAGCTTTCTGAGGTTCCCGAACCATTCATCATAGGCATATTATTGATTCCTAGACCATTGTTTATTGATCCAGATGGAAACGCATAAGCTTTCTGCTGTATACTAGACCTGATCCCCCCACCCATATGGCTTCCCAGGCTATGTAATATGCGGCTGTTTTGGCCACCAACTTGCTGCTTCTGTTGCATTGGTTGAGATACCGTTGTGGAGTCAATATTAGATAGCCCAACAACACCGTTAGATGAATCCATATTCATGTAAGACTGGTTACTCGTGCTAGTACTATTAGTGAATCCAGGTGTCGGTATCATTTGGCTGGCCATTCTTTGCGCACCCATTGATGAAATCATACTGTTTCCACCTGAATTATTGGAGAAGTTTGATGTCGGCTGTTGATAACCATTAGTCAGACCTCCTGCATATGTGTTGACTGCAGATGACATCATGCTATTACCACCACCAGCCCCAACAAAGGAATTATCCATAGACGACGGAACCATTATATTGGAGTTCCCACTTTGAGGCATGCCAGGATTTGGAATCATAGTTCCCATGGGAACAGATGTATTGGCTTGTTGCTGATATTGTTGATTCTGATTACTCAAGGGGAGGCGTTTAATCAATATATGTAAACGAGTTTCCAATGTCTCTAAATTCATGTATTCCTCCTAGAACAATAAATGACAATCAGTTATATAGGAAAGAGGGTAAGCTTTAAAACAAGACCGGACCAACCGAGATACATTCATACTAACATTGTGATCATTCAAAACTAGATGTTTTTCCTTGGCTAGTTCAGTAGCATGTCCAAAGGTATATTTTAGGCGGATATGTCTCCTGTTATTAACTAGACTGATCCTATAGAAATGCAAAAGTGGATATTTTTTTAAGTTCCATGTAGAACCATGCCTAGAGTTATACACACACAGTAAATCGTAGAAGAAAACCAAACCTTGGTGGTTGCAGTTTTAAACAGGCCTTCTTCTAAGCGTCTGACAATGTCCATCACCTTCTTCTGAGCTATCTCCTGAGTCTGTTGTCGCTGCATTAAAAAGGCATAGCTGCAAAAAGAGATGATTAATATTATGAGATGATTAATATTGTAAGGGTGTAAAAAAGAGCAATCGGGGCGGGCGTGCAAATTAAGTGAAGTCAGCATAAGGCGTAACTCAAATCACTTCTTAAGATTAAGTACAAAGTCATATGCTCTACTCAGGGCAACACTATGCAAACACAATTCTAGGCTGAGTATAACAGCTTCACAAAATCAGGGAAGAACCAAAGAAAAAAGAAAGAATTTATACAGGTTTCTCTTCTTTGTAACGACCAGCACTGTAGAATGAACATAATGACATGAAGTCTAACGCATATAATATGTAATCCATAACTACAGCTAAAGACACCCAAAATTCCTATTCTAAGATTTAAATTGCTTCTTACCCTTCTGATATATTTTTTTCATCCACATATTTTGATGTCCAGTTATAGTATAAATACTGACACGTTACATTCTAAGCCTGCAGAGTGCGATTATAAGGTAAGTAGGTCTAGCAACTACTCAAGTGCATGGCATCTAAGATGCATATATACGAGAGTCAATATATATACATATATGGATATGCTTCTATGTTTACACACATAAATGAGATCAAGTATGTCAATGTTTGTTATGGCAGGCGTACAACAAGTGGATCTATCATGATTTAGGCTTATTTAAGCTGAAGTGTGAAGACATAGACAAGGCAAAGATATATCATGCACATGTACACACATAAACACATTTGCGCACTTAATGGCAAAAGCTGTTTGAATATAACCAAGCAAAACAAGAAACTTACATTCTCTCTTGTATAAAACGTCTTGCCTTCACAAATCCAGGCTCCATGTTGAGAGTACTGCGCTGACCTCCAGGGTTTTGCATCATGTTCTGCTGCTGTGGTATTCCAGATAATGATGTCGCAGCTTGATTGGGCACCTGCCCAGAGAACTGTCCTGACATATGTGTCTGTAAATTCATCTTATCTTGTCGACTACTAAATACAATATACTTCGTAACACAACATCACCATTCAATCACCAAATTTTGAATTGTGATGCCTGTCCTTTGGTCAAGCTGTAAGCAAATTTAGCTTTCAGTTTTCCTGAGTAAAATCAGAATTCCAACAGCATTTGAAAAACTTCAGTAAAGGCAGAATACGAGCGTGCAACATGTATGGAGAATGTATATGTATTAATATAAAATCCAGCTACTTGGGAAACTTAAGGAAGGAAATAAGAGGACATGGTACTAAAAGGTATGCATTAGTTATAAGTTAAGACAGCTCGTCATTAGGGGCCCAATAAGTATAAATACCTTCTTCAATGATCGAACGTGGGTTAAATCGTGTATCATTATCACCACCTCTTGTGCTGCTTGCAGAAACATTAGATGCTTTCACTAAATTATATTCAAAAATTGATTTTTTAAGGTTAGAGAACTCTTTGAGTACTTTAACGTCTTCTTCAGATATCAAACCTGATGAATTTGGTGGCACATTTAGTAGTAAAAGACAGTTTCGCCCTACAGAATTGTAGTATAACTCAAGTAGTTCTGTTGCAGATTTAGGACGCTCGGACGGATGCCAAAACCAGCCAGGCCTAATGGAAACATCGCATTCAGCAGGTACCCAATCCTGTCCTAATGGATCTCCGCCTTGTGAGTAGCTGGTATCAGTATCACCAATGGCGGCATTGGACCTATTGAAGGGTGACCAGCACGTGGTGCTTGCGTAACCACCTTCGTCACCAACCCATCTAACATCTGGACCTGCATCAGAGAATATAACTGCACCAGGCTGCAGCTGGTGGATCAGGTTGAACCAGTTCTCAAAGTAGTACTCCATGTCTTTCTCTCCTTCCCCTTTTGCACCATCT
>JAYDZM010275815.1:1115200-1134269 GCA_034509245.1 Artemisia ludoviciana
TTTGAGTACTCCTCTTCAACTGTGCAACCACGCCAAGTCATGTGTGTCTTGTGAGATGTGTAAAATGAGACGGAAATGATTTTGTGAGAATGTATATAGGTAGAAAATGAGACGGGAATATATTTGTAAGGTTATATATAGGCTGAATTTTTGGACAGATATTCCCGTCGACATGTCGACGGGAACAAGAACGCGGGAAAATTCCCGCCCAATATTTTATCCATTTGGCAAAAATATTTATATTTATTAATATCTTCCCGTCGACATGTCGACGGGAATCTCAAAAGAAAAATGAGTTGTTTTTAATCACACGTTAATTATGGGGAAAAATCGTAATTAATATATTCCCGTGGACATGTCCACGGGAATATATTAGCGAAATAGTAATTAATATAGTCCCGTGGACTTGTCCACGGGAATATATTAGCGGGAAATTTCGCGCCCTTTTTTTGGTGAATTATTGAGACTGGTCAAATATGTGGATATTTTCCCGTCGACATGTCGACGGGAAAATATGTTCATGAAAAATTCAACGCAGTTGGGCTCGGTCAAGCGTTTTTTTTGTCTTTTTCTGATAATGCCGTCGACATTATGTCGACGGGAAACTTGTAGTGGTTAGTGGGTTAACGCCCCCCGTTAACGCCCTATTAACGCCGACCATCACAATGGTAACGCCGGCATTAACGTGCGTTAAAAGCCCATAACGCGAGCTTCCACGTTACGAATGCGAATGCTCTAAGTGTTGTCTATACACTTCAACAAACGTAACACTTTTCAATTAGTGTTGTCTTTAAGCAATAGCAGTTGCAACACTTTTTAAAATGTTGCTTTATAATATAAAATCCGCAACACTTGACAATAAGTGTTGTGTTAGAACTTGAAATGCAACACTTACATTAAAAATGTTGCTTTATTACCAATGTAGTATAAAAGGCAACACCTTTTACAAGTGTTGCTTGTAAAATGTTGCATTAGGCTCACACTTTTCCCTATGATTTTTTCTTACTAAGAGCAATGTGGACACACTTTTCGTGTTTTACATGTTCATATGGCATGCTGAAATCCATTAAAAATTATTAAGATAACAAATTTAATGAAATGATATAGAATGAGCGTACCATCGATTGATTGCCAAAATGATCTTCCATCATTGCTGACATGTTTACTGTTTTTCCTATATGCAAGGGAAGATGTGGAGATGTTCATACGTTAACATATATGGAGTCCGCTGATGCAATTGCAGCATAGGAGTCCGTCATGAAAGCATTCATATCTCTTTTCAAAGGAAAAAGTAAAACCATCCACTACTTAAACGGGTGTTTGCATTGCATATTGAAAGTGAGCATCAGGTGTATGCAAACAAATTAGTAGAGTAACACTTTAGACATACTTTATATTGTACCCGTTTGACCCTTGACTACAAAATTTGGTTGAAATGGCCACATCCAATTTCTATACAACAGAACCTGAAATGATGCAACTTGTAAAAGTTAATATTTTTTGTAGATTCTCTCGTTTTCACTTATTATTTTGTAGACCCTTTACTACAACTGCTAATGGTCACTCCAGAACTGCAGCAATACTTCATTCACCTTTGAGAGGTGGAGTTGCACCCCACCCACCTTTGAAAACTGCAGTTGCATCCCATCCACCTTCCCACTGTTATGACCTTATAGCAAAGTAATGAATATTAAAGCCATGCATAATTAGTCGTGACAAGCAACTCAAAGCTTAGTTATTTAAAGCCTGAAAACTATAATAAACTCTAATGGCTATTTGTGCTACACTTCTACCCATAATTCAGGATTTGCTACTTAGTCATGCAACAAAGTTATACAACTCGACCAATATATATATGCAATCAATCTTCATGTTACTATTTAATGCAACATACTTGTGAGTTCTTGCACAATTTTTGCATCCAATTTCACAAAAAAAATAAAAATAAGAAAAAATGAAGCAAGTTGCATGATGGTAAGAGAAAACCTTGGTCCCATAAACATGTATATTGTTTTGAATTCTTGCTCAAGCTATCAAAATAATTACCTGGCCCACTACTGCCTATATATATATGATTTAGGTTCTTGATCACGTGTATGCCTTCACATATTAAGACATGTGACACCCAAAATTGTTGTCTAGCTCTCAAAAACTTCTACATCAAACACCATATTAAGCAACTTTATAACTACAACACATAACTTCATTTTGGGCATAAAATAGTAGCATGATTGAATTATTTATGGCATTATTACCTGATAAAAAGGTTGATGCCTTTCAAACTTGTATGAGGGGGAAACATAATAACAGCTTCACACATTCTTTAAATAACGTACACTTCCAGCTTTCATTTCATTATGAAGCTGTTCCTTCTGACACGAATTGAAGCAGCTCACAAAATACGTCTCTTTAGCATAGTTACGAAGTTCTGTCAAAAGGACGTAACCAACTATAATCCAAAATGCTCATTTATACGCAAAACCAAGCAGCCTTTAGTTAAATCATTAAAAGGGGTTGTTTGGGATTGCTTATTAGAACAACTTGTAATATTTGACGCTATTGATTTCACATTCAACAACCCTTATATTCATTTTCGATTAGCAATTCTCCTTTATAAGCCGTTACAAATATGCAATCCCAAACAACATCTTTATTATCATCAAGAAAACAAAAAACATGAACACTATCATCGTCTAGGTTAAAATAAGAATATTTAACCGAGACAAAAAAAAAATATCAAAATAAATTTAATAACCTGTGATTGATCGCTGGAATTATTTGCCAAAACTAATAGACCCACCTATTCCACCGGATATGTGTTTGTTAGGGATATGTGTTTGTTAGGGATAATGGAAGTTCTCAAGTTCAGAAGTTGCCATTGTTTTAAATGTGGAGAAGATGATGATGGAGATGTTTTACAGAGAGAAGAAAAGAATTAAATATTACCCACTTACCCAGTAAAAAAAAATGAGTCACGTGAAATGGGATGAGTTGTGGTGTTTTGAAAACTATGAAAGCTTTATTTAACTCTTTTGTCTACTTGTTAATTTAAAAAAAAATGTTGATGGTGACATATATTGGTTAGTTTGGTAAACTATAAAAAAAAAGTTAATTCTGGTAAAACGAGTGCATATAAGATTCACTTTGGTAATTGGGTTTAATTAATTTGCATCTAGTTTCCTTGATGTAAGGTTTGCGTATACTGGACCTGAATGAAGACGAGAGTGGATCATACGATGGTCCATGCATTATATACTAACGTGCCGTAGTTATATACAAAGAAAGTAAACGCAATTAAATTGCATGTAATCGTTGATCTCACAACCAATCATACATGGATAAAAAGTTACGAGTTTGATCACCTTATAACCCTTGAGTCGTGGCCTTTAAGTACCTCCCAACATGCATGGTTTTTAGTTGAAATTAGAAAGTTTCGGCTAGTCGAGCATTGGCCGGGGTGTTATAATAACTATCACGAATCCAGGCAGAGCATCTTATAACTCTTACTTTATTACGAAATCGTTTTGTGGTCATGTAATCCTCTTAACATTTATTGGTTATGAGCAACGAATTTAAGAGACTAAAGCACAAGGAAGAAAAACAGGTTAACAGGACGTGTAAAATATTGTGATGAAGGTTCAACATCTCTTACAGATGTGGCAAATCAGCAATTGTAATTAGATGATCGAATTAAGTTGTAGGGTTAAGGTGCATTTTCTTCTCAAGTCTTCTCCCAGAAACTAAGATAAATGTTTTTCTTAGAGCTTTTTAAATATATTTAGCCTTCAAATATATATATCTATAACATATATATAACTGGATGTGTATGACGTCACTATATGCCCTCTAATCATGTTTTATGCTTATGTCATTGACACCTTGCACATCCTCGGCAATTGACCTATTCCTTCTTTATTTCAATTTCCAGTATCCTCCTCTACTATCATCGTTGTCGGAGTAATCGTCAGTCCTTCGGGATGCCATCTCTTCACGATGGTGCCTTCTTGGGAAATCTCTAGTTCCTACTGAGCGGGAGCTTTGGTAGCGGCTGTCAGAGCGCTCAGACACGCTCTGATCTGGTCCTTCCAATCTCTTGAATACACCCCTTTCCCTTTGCGGCCTGTGCCTGGGTGAAGTGGATCTGGTGCGTTTCAGCCTTTTAAAAACGCTGGTGGCCGGGGGCGGACTACAAGGGTGCTTATTCGCACGCCTCCTTCTTGGTTATGTCCTGGCAGTTGGCGTTTTTGACTCGGAGCAATGCGACTCTTCATAATTTCTTGGATTTCTCCTATATTCATCACCATAGATCAGGCGTGCTTTTACCGCCTTGAGCTTATATTGTTGCTCCTTTTCTTTTTGCATCTTTTCGTCGATGAGAGGCAAAAGTTGTTGGTAGTTTTTGTCGCACAACTCTCTTAGGACCTCGTCGGGCGTAGGCTCCTCGAGACCTTGCGGGCCAAGATTTCTTCCCCCGGTGTTCTGCTTGGCGGACGTGGGAATGGTTGGGGTGTGCTGTTCACGGGTGCTCATGATGAGTATTTTAGAAAATGTGATTGTGTTTGCGCCCCACGGATGGCGCCACTTGTTAGTACAAATAGGTACTGGGTTGCCGGCAAGTGTAAATCTCTTGTTGGGCCGGGCCTTCAAGCGATGTGGATAATAGATCTTGTACTAAACAAGAGAAAGATGATGATTTCTTGCACAAACAAATGTAAATCGTTAGCCTTACTGTGGGGACGGATCCCACGATTAGAATCTAGCGTGAGAGTAAGTAAACATGTGGAGAGATAAAGTGTATGTGTAGTTAGAGTGAGAAAATCATATTGTTCATGTGTCAGAGAATTCCTTTTATAGGCGAGTGGAATACTAGGGTTTCCAAGTATTCCACTAAGTTTGTTAGTTGCTGGAGTGGGTCCCTCGCCGGGCAAGGTTCCGAAGTAATCGTGTGTACGGACGCGTGTGTGTTTTCCGCAGACGGAAGTAGCCTATAGATAGGTCCGCGTCCGTCTTGCTGTGTCGGGCCGTTGCCAGTGCAGGACTGGGCTTAGTTTCGGCCCGTGATTGCTACGTTGGGCCCAAAAGCCCAAGTGATAATGTGACCCAAGCCCGGAGGCTTGGTATACCTTATATACGCCATCAATTTACAAAATGAAAGTCACATCGAGTATAAATACGGGATAGCTTCACTTTTAAAAAAAACACTCCAAAAAGGTACACTGACGCAATAGTATAACAAAAGTACACGTGTCGAGTTTTGGTTGAAGTCGCCTCGGTTGCCTTAGTCGCACTTAGTCATTTAAAAAAAAAAGGTTGCGGTACAAACTCCAACATTAGGTGCATTCATAGAATTTTCCCTTAAATATATATATTTTTTTAATTAATAAGAAAAATTAAGGGGGGTGTGTTGGTGATCAGCAGTGTAGTTAACGGTGCGAACCAGTTGCAAGCGTGTACTTTTTTTTATTAAAATTGACACAATGTGGTTGACTGGATTATAATTGATTAAGTTTGTATGCAGTTTGTTTGTGAAAGAAGAAGAAAATGGGATTATACAGAGCTGTTTTTGCTTATTATCATCATGGTCTTGAAATGTTTTTAGTGTAATTTTATTGACTAGTGATGATCTTCAATTGGTAAGAAAAGACTGTTGGTTTTTAGGGCTAATTTTATTTACTATACCCTTCACGGGAGTTGAAGAAACACCAAATACTTGTTACCAGCTAAATATGCTAATGTTTGTCCATTTTTGAATGTGAATCTGATCCAACCAATCACATTTTCTTTTTGGATAAGTGTACCAGGAGGCAGGAGCAATGTTTGGCCAATTACATGTAATGTAAATATTTTTGGATAGAGAAATGCTATAGCCACAAAGAAAAATTCCACAAAACATCCACAAAGTGATGTGTCAAAGAAATGATTGGTTTAATTATAAAGAGGAGAGAGAAACTATCACAACATACACCATTAACCTTTTACACATCACTTTGTGGAAATTTTGTTTGTGGCTATAGCATTTCTCTTTTGGATAAGTGTACCAGGAGCAATGTTTGGCCAATTAAATGTACTGTAAATAAATAGACACTTTTCACCATTCAATACTCATCCATTTTGAGAGAAAAAAAAATGCAGAAAAAACCATCATCAAATTCCTTGGAAGAAACATTACGAAAATCATGGTACAGATTAAGGTTATCAGTACGTAGGGTACCAATATGGGACGCCATAGTTTTAACAGCAGCATGCCCTGAACAAGCTGCTCTTTATGAATGGCAGCTTCAAAAAGCTCGTCGGATGGGTAGGATTGCTGATTCAACTTTCACTCTGGCTGTACCTGACCCTGATGGTAAACGTATTGGCTCTGGTGCTGCTACTTTAAACGCTATTCGAGCTTTAGCTTATCATTACAATCACCAGGTATTTAGACTTTTTTCTAATTTTAATGCTACATTATAAGGTGTGTGATTGTTTTTAGTATTTAGGGCTAGTACCCTTATATTTAAGGGGGTTTTGGTTGAGGGTTACTTAACTTTTAAAAAAGCTATACACTCCCGTACCTCTTTTTATTAATAAGTAATACTTTTGCCATTTTCTTTATATAAAACTAACGGTCCCAACTCCATCCATTCCCTCCCTCCCAATTTTCCACCATTTTTTACAACACAAACAAACAGTAAACACTTCGACTTCAAACTTGCCTTACCTTCTTCCACTTTCACGTAACTTTTCATTCCTTATTACCAACCTTTATATCTCATACTTGTATTAAAGATTTTTAAGTGTGTAACAAGATTTAGTTATCCTTTTTTTCTCAAATGGTGATTTGTTCTTTATTCTTTTTAGCTTAACTCATCTTTTTTCTCAAATGGAGAACTAATTCGGATTTTGCTTATCTGACACTAATTTGTGTGATAATGGATAGAATTCTAGCCTGAGCTCATCTTTTAGCTTGTTTATTGAACAAAGAACATAATGACATCAATCAACTCCAAAACATCCTGTAGAAAAACACTATATAACAGAAAGAATTACTTATTATTGATTAACAAATCAAGAACACTATAACTGATCTCAATCAGCTATACAAACCAAGAACAATACAACCTGATCTCAATCAAGCAAAATCTAGGGTTTACAATGAGAGAAGTATGTGAACTGTGTGAAAATAGAGAGAGAAACACATCCAGAATAATGAGAGAAGACTTGTTGACTTCAGCTTATATACTGCCTCCACCGACATATCTTTGACATTTGCAACTTCAGTCGCTGCTCTTCTTTATTCTTTCTATCTTTCTCCCAAACTATCTTCTAAGCACAACCTAACAATCAGAAATGACACAATAAGCCCTTGTATATATTTTCCAGGTTGAGATTATATTTTAACACATCCATAACCGACTACATCCTAGACATGTAGCCATGAATGTTCGTGGGTATAGAAGTTGCAACAAGTGTTACTCTTTATGAGGATGATGTTAGGAAAATCAATGAAAAAAGTTAAAATTAAATTAATTGGAAAGGGTATATATATGTCAAATGACTTTTAAATAATTTGTAGTAATAAAAAAAGTTAATGCCACCTAGAAATTTAACCGGTAGCGATCGGTTAATACATCTGGGGTAACCTAGCTATCTACTATTAGGTTTTAAACTTTGGTAACGTAATCAAACTTTTTTGCAAATTTTAGTAGCTTTTGTGTATATTAATTAACCCATTTGGTTGATGCGATAATGAAATCATCCCATGTTTATGTATTTGATTCTAGTTGTAGGACCGAATCCGTTTTTAAGCTCTCTTGTGTATTTGTTAATTATGCATCATTTTCTGCCATGTTTTCAAAGGTGGTTATACCATTCTTGGTGTTCTTTATGTTTAATCAGATTCCGATGTTCGATTCTAGTAGTTGAGTCTAATGGGTTAACGTTTATGATCAGCAGGTAGCAAACAGCTGCAGTGATGGATCTTCTACTGAAAATGAAGTATCCACCTCGATGATTAACTTCTTAAAGAAGAAACACATATTACTGCTTCATGCGGGTGGTGACTCTAAGAGAGTCCCGTGGGCAAATCCCATGGGGAAAGTCTTCTTGCCACTTCCATATCTGGCAGCGGATGACCCTGATGGACCCGTACCCTTGCTTTTTGATCATATACTAGCAATATCTTCTTGTGCCCGGCAAGCTTACAACAATCAAGGTTACTCTACTGTTTGCATCAAAAGGCTGATGCCTAATTTTCCTTTGTGATATATTGAACCAAAAGTCATAACTCCAATTCTAACAGCTTTCAATCATCATTTTATTAAAAACCACTAACAACTTGACATCAAACCGACTATGATGTTCAATTGGGGTGATGGGTTCTGAATCCATTTACGGTTGTTGATGTGGATGGTTCAAATCAACTCTTATGGTCGCTGTGTATTGTTTTTTCTTCCTTGTATGATTGATATTGTCCCTGTTTTTATTTAAATGTTCTCGGCAATTAGACCATCTTGGTCAAAAGGTTCAAGAGTTTGATTTAGGGTTCGTGGACCTTCTCAGTCCCTGAATAGAAGTTTGTTTCCCTTTTTTAGGCTCCCTCCATGGTGGTGAGTGTTTGTTCTTCAGCGGGTGCTTGGCCGTGCCCTTTAGACGTTTTCATTGTTGCCCTGATGGAATGGCGAGGTCCAAGGGGCTTCCTCGATTAGTTGCACATATTAAGCGTCTCCATTTGTCTTCGGACGTTCAGAGGGGGGCCTTGCGAGAGGCGCTTTCCACATATTGTGAGTTATTTTTTTCAGTTAGGGAGGCTTTAAAGGCCTTAGATCAGTGGCTGTGTGGGGTGTGTATGTATTTACATGCTCTCAGCCGGGCATGCCATCATACTGATGGGATGACCCGGTTCAAGTGGGTGGCAGGAGATGTGGAAGAGTTCATAGTAGGGATCGTTAGGCCACAGGTTAGGAGGGAAGTGGTTCCTTTGGGAGAGGTGGTTGTAGATGAGGTTCTCCTTGACCGTGTTCTCCCTACCTATCACGACGGTTAAGAGCATACCTCATAGTTGCCGTATGGCATTTTCTCATGCTTTAGCTGCTGCTCTGGGTAAGGTGGCGGCTACACCGACGTTTATTGAGGTGTGGGTTAAACTTTTGTTGTTGCCACGTAGCACGTTGCGTGTTTTTAGGCCTGCTAACCTTCATGAGCGCAGGTCTGGTAACAGGAAGTCTTTGCAATGCCATAGTATTCAACAGGCGTTGGCAGCTTGGGGTGGGGATGGGTTTATTGAACTTATTCCATCGCTTTTTGCCCAACCTTTGAGGGTGGTATCTGGGAAGGATGACCGTGTATCTTGGTCCGATAGCTCAATTGTAGGCACCAATGTTAAAAAATGTATGAGAAAACTATCGGACGCGCACTTCACTGCTGCTATTAAGGTTCTATGCTCTTCGGGGGTGTCACCTTTCGGTACAGATACTTTGACAGCGTTGTTGGCTAAACACCCCATACCGCCCCCTCCCGTTATGCATGGTTCATTTCCCTCAGAGCCTCCTCTTGTTTTGGACGTTGATAGCCTTCTTGGGTGTATTCAATCTTTCCCAAAAGGGACGTCTTGTGGGCGGGATGGATTGAGAGCCCAACAGATTTTAGATGCATTATGTGGTGAGGGGTCGGCGATCACTGTTGGGTTACTAAAGGCTATCTCTATGGTGGTTAATATATTGTTGGAGGGAAGGTGCCTTAAGGTTTTGGCGGAGTTTGTGGCATTTGCGGCCCTCACACCGTTGCTCAAACTGGACAATGGGATCAGGCCTATTGTCGTGGGCACGATTTGGAGGAGGTTGGCCTCTGAGGTGGCCATGAGGGGTGTCAGGAATGAAATGTCCAAATACCTTGGGGACTTTCGGTTTGGGGTGAGAGTCCCCAGCGGGGCAAAGGTCATGCTCCATAGCGCGAATAGATTCTTAAATAAGTTTCACTCGGATGGGTCATTGGCTATGCTTACTATTGATTTCTCTAATGCCTTCAATTTGGTGGATCGGACTACCCTCCTACATGAGGTTTGGAATCGATGCCCATCAATTTCACCAAGATTTTTTATATGGTCTGTCAGCGAGGTTATATATGGGTGATGACCAAATTTGGTTCACGACTGGATTTCAGCAATCGGACCCTTTAGGGCCTCTTCTTTTTGCTTTAGTTTTGCACCAACTTGTTCATCGGATCAGGGATTGATGCCAACTGCTTTTCCATGGTTGGTATTTGGATGATGGTACGATTAACGGAGACACTAAAGAGGTTGCGAAAGCCATAGATATAATCAGGGTAGAGGGGCCCCTCCTGGGCCTTGAACTCAACATTAAGAAAACATAAGTTTTTTGGCCATCATGCAATGGTGTGAAGGTGAAGGATGGGTTGTTTCCGTGCGATATTGGGAGACCGACGTTGGGTGTAAAACTCCTTGGAGGCGCGATTAGCTGGGATGCACGGTTATTAGTAGTTTAGTTGTGAAAAGGGCATCTCGCACTGTGGAACTAATGAGTCTTCTCCCATGTCTACAGGACCCTCAATCCGAGCTCCTTTTGCTCCGCTCATGCATGGGCGTCGCAAAGCTGTTGTTTAGTCTCTGAACGTGCCAACCAATGGATATAGCGAAGCTATTTCTATTTTTTACAATGGCCTTAGGAGGGCGATAGAGGCTATTGTGGTTTGTGGGGGTCCTTTTTTTTGGGATTTCCAATGGAGGCTAGCATCACTTTCGATTTGGTTTGGTGGGTTGGGTTTATGTTCGTCTGAGGATGTATCTACTTATGCTTTTGTGACCTCATGGGCGCAATCTTGGAGTTTGCAGGACCACATTCTTCAAGGATGTGGTATTGATGGGCATGATTCTGACTATGGATATGCGTTGTATCGTGTGCGCATGTCCTTCCCTGAATTCGATCTTAGCGGTTTCTCTAACAAGGACACTCCCCCCCCCAAAAGCCCAGAATGTTTTGACGTGTGCCCTATTTAGTGAAATTGTCAAGAGTTTAGGAGTGAGCTTTGATTTATCCCCTCGTCAAAAAGCGGTGGTTGAATGTCTCCGAGCTCCCCGTTCTTAGAATTTCTTGACCGTTATCTCTATCGAAGGACTAGGCCAACATATGTCGGCTCTGGAGTACCGGACTATCCTTAAGTATCGGCTTATGATCCCCCGGTTTCCGGTTGATGAGCCTTGCCCAGTTTGCCGGAAGATTTGCTTGGATTCTTTTGGTGACCATGTGGTCCATTGCAAGGAGTTGCCTGGTTTCAAATATAGGCATGATTTGGTTAGAGATGTTCTGTATGATGTTCTTAAATGAGTTGGAATTTCTTCTAAAAAGGAGGCCCCCGTAAACTTTCTGACAGATCCACTCGAAGGGAGGTCTACCTTACGGCCGATATACTTGTGTTTTGGTGGGCCGGGGGAAACATGTTTGTGTGGATCTTACTGGAGTGTCCCCTATTGTTGGGCTCAGGGACAATGTGTTTGTTGCAGGACAATCTGCGTTAAAAGCGGAATCGAGCAAAGTTGCTAAACACGAGAAAGCTTGTTTAGAGAATCAACACGTGTTTATCCCTTTTGCTTTTGATACATTTGGTTTCCTAGCACCGCAAGCAGAGGAGTTTTTGACTAGGGTTCAGCGGCGGGTTGTGCAAAGTAATTTTTCGACCCCTAAGACACAAAACTTTATTTTTAGTAGGATTGGTTTGCCATCCAAAAAGGGGTTGCGGCGCAGCTTGTTGCTCGTTTGCCCGCCATCTTATTGTAAACGTTGACTTCGCTTATATTTAAATTTATGCATTGTTATATATTGAACCTTGTGCTGAATTTCCATTCTAGTTACAGACGACAACGATTACAATCCTACATTACAGTTTTTGAAAAGCACTCGTCATCATTCCTAGAGCAACATTTTATGTTTCCTTTAGAGTTGCAAGCCTAATTTTGGTTAGATAAGTATGCATCTAGCAGTATTTGGTCAACGGTCAGGGGTCACTTGATTATGATGTTTGGATTGTCAATTTATGTTTTAACTTGATTCTTTCCTAATAGGTTACTCTTTTAGCAATTTCCAAACAATTACCAAGTGGGCCGACGATAGCAGCTGAGCTCGTCAGTTTTTAGGTTGTGAGTTCGATTCTCATAATTGTGTGAGTTGTTTGCTGTTATTTTAACAAGGAAAATTCTAAAATAGTATGATATAATGAAATTTTAGGTACTACAAACAAAAAGATGTGAAATATATAGGTTACATGATTCATTAAGGTCAATTATAAGGCTCTCAATTGGTTTTAGTAGTTGAATATTTTAAGATATCATGCACATTTACTTCCATTGCTCCGATGTTCGCATACCCCATTTCAACGTATATGCTACTTAACTTTATGCAGTCACCCTTAGAAATAGATAACAAGCATTGAAGATGCTTCGTTTGAGAATATGCAATAATCATGAAACAGATACAACTACCTGGTAACTAATTTAACCATGTGATGCTATTTCTGTGAGGCTAGCTCCTTAATTACATTTTGTTTACCACAAATCTTTCTTCGGACACACTTAGGATTGTTTTTCTTTTATAATTTTATTTCTACAGGCGGGCTGTTCATCATGACTGGTGATGTGCTTCCATGTTTTGATGCATCTGCTATGGTGCTTCCTGATGATACATCCTGCATCATCACTGTACCTATCACTCTTGATGTTGCTTCAAACCATGGTGTTATTGTGGCATCAAAAACAGGCGATTCAGATGAAGTTTGTGCAGTTAGCCCTGTTGCAAATCTACTTCAGAAGCCTAGCGTAGAAGAGCTTAGTAAACACCATGCAATTCTACATGATGGCAGGGCATTGCTCAATACTGGTATTATAGCAGTTAGAGGTAAAGCATGGGAAGATCTCGTTACACTGTCTTGTTTGAGCCAACCGATGATCTCAGAACTTCTGAATACTGGAAAAGAGGCAAGAATTGAACTCCTTATAGCCGGGCATCGTAATTAAAAGTTTTAATCTTGCTGGTTTATCTTATATCAATAACTAACTTTTTGATCGTCAATTATCATTTGATTATATCAAAACACTTATTACTTTTCACTTGTCCAGATGAGTTTGTATGAAGATCTTGTAGCTGCTTGGGTACCTGCAAAGCATGATTGGTTGCGGTCAAGACCTTTGGGTGAAGAACTTGTAAGGAATTTGGGAAAACAGACCATGCATAGCTATTGTGCTTGTACGGTGAATGTTGTTTGATGTCATAAATTTTATCTTCGTATCATGACAATGAACCTACTTCATATTGCTGTTTATGAAAAAAGAAATATCTGTTAGTTAGTCAATCAGCTAACTTGATTGATTTCTTTTGGATTTTATGATTCTTTAACAATCTTATGATCTGATGAAGATTCTCCTATAAAAAATACAGATGACCTATTGTTCTTGCCTTTTGGGACCTCGAGTGAAGTGCTAGATCATTTGAGTGGCACAGGTTCAAGAATTGTGGCCAGAAGGCATCTGTGTTCCATTCCTGCAACAACAATGTCTGATATTGCAGCATCTGCTGTTATAGTTTCTAGTAAAATTTCACCTGGTGTATCAATTGGCGAAGACTCTCTTGTATATGGCTCATCCATTTCAGATGGAATACAAATCGGTTCCCTTTCTATAGTAGTCGGTGTTACCATACCAGAAATAGATAATAAAACTACAAATGATCCATGTACGTTCATCCTTCCTGACCGTCATTGTCTTTGGGAGGTTCCTTTAACAGGATGCACCGAAAGGGTTATCGTGTATTGTGGTCTTTATGATAATCCCACAATCACTGTTTCGAAAGATGGTACTTTTTGTGGTAAACCATGGGAGAAGGTTCTAGATGACTTGGGTATTCTTGAAAACGACTTGTGGAGTACTCAAGAAAAGTGTTTGTGGAATGCAAAACTTTTTCCGGTTCTTCCATATCATGCAATGCTTAGACTAGCTAACTGGCTTATGGGGTTAGAATACCATGACAAAAATTTGGGGTTTCGAAATTTATGGAGAATGTCACGACGTGTCAGTTTGGAGGAGTTGCATAGATCAATAGACTTCCCACAAATGTGCTTAATAGCTAGTAACCATCAAGCAGATCTTGCAGCTGAAATTGCTAGAGCTTGCCTTACTTATGGCTTGCTCGGGAGGAATTTGTCTCAGCTGTGTCAAGAAATTTGGCAGATGGAAGACTCGGGCGAGAAAATTTGCGCAGAGTTTCTGGCTTTGTGTCCAAATTTACAGGCACAAAATGGCAAGATTGTCCCTAAAAGCCGAACTTATCAGGTGCAGGTTGATCTTCTCCATGCATGCAGAAATCATGAAGAAGCAATTAAAGTCGAGCGCCAAGTTTGTGCTGCCGTGGCTGATGAAACTGCTTCAGCGGTGAGATATGGCTTCAAAGGTGAGCACAGTTCCATTTTGACTTTTTGAGTTCAAACTTAATCCTTGTCGACTGTGTATAATTGGGTTTCTGTCTTTGTTTCACAGAGCATCTCTTTCAGTCTTCCAGTCAGATAGCTGTTAGAGAACACGGTAAAAATAATGTTGGCGATCATGTGAATCAAATGTTCCACCATAAAAAGGTCAAAGTGGAGCTACCTGTTCGAGTTGACTTTGGTGGTAGTTGGAGTGATATGCCACCATGGATTTCAGAGCGTGTTGGGTGTGTCCTAAATATGGCAATAACTTTTGATAGTTCTCTACCCATAGGAACCGTTATAGAGACCACACAAACACCTGGAGTATACATCAGTGACGATGCTTCAGATGAGTTATATATCAGCGATTTCTCCTCTATCACGACCCCATTTGACAAAGATGACCGATTTCGCCTTGTCAAATCTGCTTTACTTGTTACAGGAATTGTCCATGACAAGACCCTGATATCCACGGGTTTACTGGTAAAAACATGGGCTCGTGTACCTCGTGGAAGTGGGTTGGGGACTTCTAGCATCTTAGCGGCAGCTGTTGTGAAAGGACTTCTTCGAATTTCCGATGGGGATGAAAGTAATGAAAATGTTGCTAGACTTGTCTTGGTACTGGAACAGATAATGGGTACAGGAGGAGGGTGGCAGGATCCGATTGGTGGTCTATACCCTGGTATAAAGTGTACAACCAGTTTTCCAGGAATACCCTTGCGTGTTCAAGTCATGTCCCTTCTTGCTTCTCCTAGACTAGTTACAGAGTTGCAAGAACGGCTGCTTGTCGTATTTACTGGTCAGGTAAATTGTACTTGTGTTTTTCCTTTTAATCCCAGGTATATCTTATTGTACATAGTAGAGGTGAAAAGATGTGTGGGTCAGGTCAGTTGGGAAATGGGTTGAAATGGCCATATTTAGTACGGCTGGAAATTGCCAAATAGGTCAGGTTGAGTCGATCTACGTACACACACTTATTTCTGTATCTATTAAAACATAACAAATGATTAATGCTTAAATTATGATCACAAATCTCTAGAGTAAAATGGCTTTGAAGTTGTATGCGTTAAAAATCAGCTTTATGGAAAGAACTGGGTTAAAATATCCACAACTAGTAGCTTAATCGGTAAAATGTGTATGGTATAAAGTATAAACTACAAATAATGATTCTTGGTTTTTCCATTGATTTGGTTGTATGCTATATGTTGTATGCAGGTTCGTTTTGCATACCAAGTTATCGAAAAGGTGGTAACTCGTTACCTCCAAAGGGATAACTTCCTTATATCAAGCATGAAACGTCTTGTTGAGCTGGCAAAATCAGGGAGGGAAGCTTTAATGAAGTGCAACATAGACGAGCTAGGAGACATAATGACGGAGACTTGGAGGATGCACCAGGAAATTGATCCCCACTGCAGTAACGAGTTTATTGATAGCCTCTTTGCTTTTGCTGACCGTTATTGTTGTGGGTACAAGATGGCTGGGGCTGGGGGTGGAGGATTTGCACTACTAGTTGCCAAAAATGCCGAAAATGCCCAGCAACTGATACAGGCCCTTGAAGAAAACAACGAGTTTGATGTGAAGGTTTATAACTGGAACGTGTGTTTAGAAAACTAGTGAAAAAGTATATTGTTTCATTTGTACGTAGATACTTCATATCCGTGCAGCAGCTTTGTAATATTGTAAACTTGTAAAATGTGGTAACCTTCGGGTAGGGGTATAATTGTCTACATCTTACTTTCTCATACCTCGTCACAGAATTGATTAGGTATTGTTGTTGTTGGTAACAAATAAAGGATTTCACAGTATCATACTATTATTGACATAAACAAGTTGTAGGTTGGAGACAAAGGGGAGTGTTTGATCTCCACTCCCTGCAAAAAAGGCCGAGATCCTCTAGAAGCAACCTCTTTACCTGAGTTGAGTTGAGTTTTATATCATCATTGGCATACACAGCTAAAATTTGCCTTGTTTTAAATTGTGTTTAAGGGAGTTACTTTGCAAATATGTATAGTCATGTTCATGTTATTTGACAACTCCAGCGCTTCTCAAGAAAAGTGCTTGTGGATTAGCGTGTGTAATAATGCAGCATATGTAAAAGAAGTGGATTAGTAGGAAAGTAGCGAGACAATGACAGTGAATAACTTACAAAACATAGAGACTGCTATGTATTCAGGGAAAGTTGATTCAAATAGATCAAGAAATAGCAAATTTTCAGCAAGTAAAGAGATTTTTTGAGAAACTGCAAGAATCACTCGCTGTCCTATACACGGCTCACTTCCGAGCTTACGAAGCAAGTGCTGAACATGAAACTGGGTGTCAGTGTGAACCTGACCCACTCATGAAATAGAAAATTTGGATAACAAAGAGTTAATAAGAAAATATCAAATAAGTTGCATTTGATTGAAGTACTGAAATAGTAAAACAGACACAGGATGCCAATAACCCCTTCAACTAATTCAGTAATTTTTCCATGGGATGTGATATTCTTAATTGAATCTTCAGGATGGGGCAAACAGAAAAACTGTAAGAATTTAATCGTAAATGGAACAAGGCGAGGACATTAAACAAGTTTCACCTAACCATTTAAAAAATCATATCATAATATGTTGTTGGTTTCCAAAAGAGCAACATGCCACAATTTACTTCAAGTCTTTTAGTGATAGAGGTTCATCAAGTACAACACTTCAATCAGTAAACTAGCAGACTGAAGGACAGAATGAAGGAAACTATTAGAACCTCAAACAAACTCTTACATTAGATATAGTATCACATAAGTCCACGAGAAAATCAACCGATGCCCTAAGCTGCTCAGTCACCTCATCGTTATTCTCTACCAATACAATCAGCACACACAAATAAATTACCACTACTTATAACATAACTGTGAGTTCATTAGCATACAGAATTCCTATAATATAAACATTTCCGCTTATAACACTCATGCTAATCCATACCAGACAAATACAACCGTCGTGTTGAACCTTCACTTCTCCTCTTTCTTCTTTCCTTCAGTCTCACTGCAGAACCAAAATATCTTATTCAAAAATTCGAGTATAATACAGACACACAATCGAGTAACATTTTAGAAATTTACAAAACCTTGTCTGAGGAATCTACGGCGTAACACATCTGTGAATCTACCACCATCTCCTTCTGACATTTCATCATTAGGTCTCAATTCCCCTAAATTATCGAAAAAATAGCATCTACATGAAGCACCGCCTGTTAACATCTCATTATGCATTCCATCTGCATAATAAATTACACAATCACATCAAATTAGCTACAACCAGTTGTTATAAAACTCATATTACATAGCCAGTAGCTACAATGTCAGTAACCGAAGCAAGCTGAGCCAAATCAGCCAAAAAAAATCGGTTCGGTCAAAGTCGGTCAACTAAGTCAAAATTCGGTTTGAAGTATTTGAACAATTGCGTTAATCTTTCGAAATATATTTCGAATGCCCTATTAACAACTCTATGGTAATATGAACATGTCTTGCACATAATTCGAAATTTATCCATAAAAGTTCAAATCCGACCGAGTCTGATTACTCGCTCCAAGGTAGTAGGCCGCTCAAGTACATCATCTATAGAGTATGTTTGGCAAAACTAGCGGTGTCATTTAGGCTATTTTTTTAATAAAGTTTTTGGTAACGTAGTTGTATCTCTTGTTATAAAGTGTAAAATCACACACACACACACAAAAAAAAAAAAAAAAAGGTAAAGGCTAACGCTAAACACTTCCTCAAGTAACATTTAAAAGGTAGCGTTTTTAGAAAAACAGCTAATGAAAAACGCTTGTTGCCAAACAAGCTTTTTTATATAAACGCTAAATGCTCCAAACGGCTCTGCGCAAAACACACCTTATATGTAGATCTACATAACAAACACACAAATACATTCATAGGTAGGTAGATATATATCTATATCACTTTTCAAAACATTCAATCGAGTGACCTAAACATATATGGATAATTTTTATAACGTTAAGCAATCTAAAGGTTGTGCTTACTAAGCTATAATTCTATGTGATCTAAATGACGAGTCTTATAAGTTCAGTGACCTAAGTCAACAAAAACGAAAAATTCAGTAACCTTCGTGTATTTTAATCCTTCTAAGGTCCTATTAACAATTCTATAGTCATATGAACATGTGAATCATATAATTTCGAAATTCATATATAAAAACTCAAATCCGTGGCCGATTACTCGCTACAACGTCAAAAACTGGGACGAGTTGAGCCAAATATGCGAAAACATCAGTTTGATCAAATTCGAATCCAATTACTCCGCGACTAGGCCGATTACTTACGACATATAGATCTATATAACAAACAAAAGTAGATAGAAATATATACATACCTTCAAATTGAAGGAGATCGTGTTTAAGCTTAATAATCTCCAGTTTACGCTCTTTCGCCTGTTTATATCACAAATCAATAACTTAATTGACACAAATTTAACAGAATTTGATAGGTGTATACCTTTCGTTTCCATTTGATAGCATCTGAATTGGATGTTGAAGAAGCTGACTCATCGGAAGGTTTGTTGTTGATGAGCTTGGACCGAAGAAGAGCCATTGCTACTGCCAGTTTTAGCTGTTCGTCGGAGCTAGCG
>JAYDZM010275815.1:2422495-2433203 GCA_034509245.1 Artemisia ludoviciana
CCAATGAAATCAGGGATGGCCACAGTCAAAATCGATTTCCCAGAAGAAGATGTGGAACTCGCAGCAGTGGACAACATGACGATTAGGGAAATCTAGTGGAAGGTTATGCCCCGAGATAATGATAAGGAAGAAAAAGTTGTCATCAATGAAAAATACCAAGATCAACCAATCACTATCGGAAAACACCTCCCACCCTAGGTAAAAAACCAACTTGTTCAATTGCTAGCAAATAGTCTCGATGTTTTTGCCTGGACACCCGCCGATATGAGGAGAGATGAAGCCTTTCACCTTAATCACTCTGATTGATTGCTGTTATGAGGATGCAACTATAACAGTAGCTTTGATTGGTTATGGTGGAAAGGAAATGTAGTCCTTGTGAAGTTTAGAGTTCTTTGTATTTCTGTTTGTATTTCTATTACAGTCAACTTCTTTGCCTTAGCTTGTTATGGCACAGGTCGGGTTGGAATGTTGATGTAACTATTGGTTGGTTGTTAAAATATACTTCACCGTTTAACCAAAAAAAATTATAAGGGAAACACATAAAACATACGACGGGAAGCAATCAAACAAGCCATAAACAAAACCATTATAAAAACTAAGAGAAAAAGGACAAATAAACAAAAAAGCATAAGCCCCTCATGGGAAACACATACACAAGGACAAAAAGCAAAAGAAAGCGCAAGAGTGACAGGGGAAAAAGCATAAACATATAAAAGCACGGCACATAAAAAGAACCTAAAGGCAAAACTAAAACTAAAACCTAAGAGAACAACGAAGTTCAAAGCACGGCAACGCAAAGGGGAAACAAAAACCTAAGGGCAAAGCAAAAGGACAAAGGGAGGCTACTAGACGCATAAAAGCCTAAAAACGCAAAAAGTAAAGCAACTAAGAAACCCTAAAAAGCCTAAACGCGAAAACTATCTAAAAACCTCAAACAACCTACTCCTTCTACCCGCCTATACAAATTCTATCTCTCCACGCGTTTCTGTAAGAGGTTATAGTATTCCAATAAAAAAATAAAACAATCCAAAAGCTATTTTGCAAGTAAAGATACTAGAAGTCTAAGATAAACAAAGAAAAAAAAACCCCCCCGGCAAAACTGGTTATTTCCACCTTCGTCAAGTAGCCATCAACTAGTAGTAAAATGACATAGTATTGAACATCAGCTGTCTGACTAAACTAATAAGAAGGGCTCAATGGCCTTTTAAAAGATGGGTCTGCTGTATCTTCTATACTTGTTAAAAACAAGCTCAAATTCGTGGTTGCAGTCAGAGAGCTTGATGTGCGCCTTATGTTGACGCAAGGTGATAAAGTGCATCTGCTCGCATTCTGGAATCGCAACGCATCATAGTCTCTGATGCGCCCACCTCATCTCATCACTGTGATGCGCTTGATGTGCCCCTCGATGCACGCTTTCTTAAACCAAGATCCGATGGTCTTTGGTTCGTGCTGCTATCTGAAGGTGCATAATTCATAAAATGGATAATTAATTAGAAATGGGGTTAGTGACAAAAATATATTAAATCAGCTTATTAACAAAATGTAACAAGAACTAGAAATGGATTAGGGAAAATTACCAAAATAGACCGGTCGCTCGGGCAACTTTTTCGATAGATCGGGCGACCGGACAACTTGTACAACGAGACACTTGTTGAATTTCATAAGCTGACAAGTGTCCCGTTGTACAAGTTGCCCGGTCTATTTTCGAATTAAAATTACCTCCTGGTCTAAAAAGTGACAAACCATAGGGCAACGATCTAGTCATATAATTATCCCAATGGATTATGACAAATAATATATAAAATCAATTTATTGTATGCTCTCTGTTTATCAACTTCAACTAATGAGCATAATCACAAGTGGAATGCTGCTAAATAGTGCTAATCACTATCTATCAGCCAATTCTAGTATCAGAATTATGCTTGGGTTTAAAGTAGAGGTGGTAATTAGAATAAATCTTAAAACAGCTTAATTATGATTCTGTATCATCACCAACAATCAAACGAGTAAAATCAAAATATTTAGCTCAAAACAAAATGGTTTAAATGCAACATACGGGGTCACAACTCACAAGTCACCAAAAGTGTATTTTTAATGCGTGCAACCTCCTGGATCCATAATGTTGTAATCATACATAATGGGCTAACCAACTTGACCCGCTTTAACATGCACCAAATATTACCTGTTTTGACCCGTTATACAACCCAACCGGCCCGATTTGCCAGGTCTAATGAAGAATTTGTTGTAAGGATACACTTACCAGTTTGTAATTGTGAGAACTGAGAAATGAAAGGTAACTCGAAAGGCTTATGCCACTCCTTGAAAACTTGTTGGATTGGTCGAATTAACTTAAGTTGAACCCTGGAAACATCATCAGGTGACATATGTATCTGCATACGAACAATAAATAAATAAGCTTTCAACTTTCTTTCACATGTTTCATCTACTATTATTTATACGCACGTATGAGTATATAGAACTATTCATAATAACCCATGCTAGTATACACACATACTACTTTTCTAACATGCTGACCTGAACACTTAACTTCAGCATGTACTTCAATAGCAATAGTATATTGAATATCGATTCAAACACCGATTCCCGATCTGATCCGTTCTCATTCTTTTGAGACTCTAAAAACTTCAAATGTTTCAACACAACATCAACAAATGTGTCCCAAGTCCCAGCTTTTCTGTACAACTCGCGAAGAGACAAAAGCATATCCGTTGAACATTTTGTACTCATATTGTGGTCCGCTATTCTTTTCTCCAAAACAAGAAGAGCTACACATGAAATATATCCGACTTCTAGAACCTTCAGTATACTCGTCACAATTTGTTCAGGACATATTAATGGTTTGTGGAAAGAACATTCATAAAATATAGCAGATGCAGCGTTCCCAAGCAGTTGGCTAAGATGACTGGTGCACCGAAGCACCTCGAGAAGTACTTCCTGTTCAAGATCACTTGATAAGTTGATACGTTGTCTTGTGATTTCTCCAATTTCATCAAGAGACCCTGTATCAAAGAAAAGACATTAGCAAATCAACAGAATGCATTAAAGAAAATGTAATCTTAGGAAACGGGTCAAAACTCAAAAGTCATCCAAAGTGTTCTCAAAATGCTTAAGGGTGTGTTTAGTTGGTGAAAAATACCCCATTTTTCTAAGAAAATTTTCACATTAGACTGAAAAGAAAGAAAACCCGTTTAGTCACAAATATTTTCAAAATTTTTAAAAAATGAAAATCTCACTTTCCAAGTTTTAACTAGAAATTTGAAAAGTCAAAATTACCCTTCTCTACTTTTCTCTCTTATTAAACATATTTTCAACTTTTTAAAAATAAAAAATGTAACACCATCTAAACGGATTTTCCAAGTTTTTAACTCCTCTAGAGAAGAAACCCTTCCATTCTCAAGAAAACCAAAATTAAAAAGTAAGAAAATTTCTCTCCAACTAAACGCAACCTTAGAATCTCTAAATCATTCTATTAAAAACTGAGATTTGCATCTCAGCAAAAACGTTTTAATCTATTTAATACACCAGTTATTTTAGAAAACTTGAAAGACGAACAAAAAGTGTAGTATTGTTGACCCAACTCGGTCTGGCCTGTTACCCAACCTACCTGACCCAAATGCGCGTGGACCTGTTACCCACCTACCTGACCCGCCCATTTTTCCACCATTATCTTTTAGTTTATGAACTGCTTATATATAATTATTAATATGGTTTCGGATTCATTTTGTTAAGGTTCCAATTAAATGTCTATTGGGTTTGCGATTGATCTCCACAATTTTTTAACTTATCGAGTAGGATGTGAATAAAGTAAAAGAAAAATGTAAGAACTTATAGATATTCCAATCAAGATTTCCACAAAGGTAGTTAAATTTTAAGTTATTGGGTTTGTTATTGATTATCTAGGAAATTTAATCATTACCAAGTTATTAATAAGCATGCCGTACTAAAATTGATGTGAACTTGTAGATACGTAAACATACCGTAGGAAAGAATCTCTGTATCACTTAAACGACGGAAAAGAGAAACTGATGATTTTCTTATCAAACCAATAGCACCAGTTGATGAATCAAGAAGTAAACAACAAGGTGTATTCTCATGACGCCAATTATGGAAGTAGCGGGAACAGAAGTTTTTCCAGCAGTATATAAATGAGTGTGGACCCCTACAAGCTTCCTATGAGAAAATAAGATAGCATATTATCAAAAAAAGCTAGTGATGACAAGTTCGACCCATACACTTACAAGGGTTCGATTCAGGTTACACTTAGTTTGTAATGGTACAAACGGTTAATACATGAAATGTCTTGCTGAAAGTGTACCTCAATTTATCAAGCCTTATAACTCATTTTATTCAGTAATACAGATTCTTGTTGTAGTGATATAATATTCGTGATAAAACGTTGACACACATACTTTTTTTATAAATTACCCATTTGGACAAAACTGTTTAGGTGAACCCACACTAAATGTTTCATATTGTATAATAAATAGCCTGTGGTGATGCCGTTCAATAAAAAAAATAATAAGAACCACTTATAATGTACCAAACCCATTTTGACACCTCAAACTAAACCATAACAGGTAATAACAGATACTATAAATTAATGATGTCATTTTTCCTCAAACCTCATGTTCAATTATGGATATAATCTCCTCTCTTACTCCAGAAGGATCTAAAGAGTGGAGCTCAGAATCAGTAATGTGCTTGTTAAAATCATTGAAAGTTGCTCCGAGAACAGATTTATGGAAAATGCCAGGACGAGATAGCAGACGCATGAAAATTGAATTAACACGATTGTGATTATGCTCCTGCAAAATTTGGAGAACACAATCAACACCAGTCACAAATAATGATATGATGCGAAAAAATCCACGACATAAACTTTAGCGATCATAATGCTGTCGGATGCAAAATTCAACAAAACTCTAGTAATCAAAAAAATGTTACGAACAAAATGCCAACTTTAGTTTGTCTGTTGCACGAGACAAAAGTTGAAGAATTCTTAAAATTTCTGAATGAAGTGGTTTATTATCTTTACCATAGCTGTAGATCATAAAAGTTCAAAACAAATAAGAAATGTATAAAATAGGAAAAAAAAAATAATAAATAAATAAATAACCTTCACAGCACCTTTGCAAATGGAAATACTGAATTAATAAGCCTAAAAATATCACTTCCAGCATGCTCAGAATTTTGAAATAGTCGTTCACCAACAACCGGTTCCAGTGATCCAAAGAAGTTAGATTCCCTAACAACAATTTGGTAAATCAATCAACATAAAGAAATCAAACTGCAAATGGTCATGGCAAGACGCTGCCAACACATGTTCTACCCGAATAATGTAGTCAAAATATAAGATCATCTAAACTGAACGTGTGAAACTTATCAAGATATTACTAGAAAATAGTAGTGCAAGTGAACTCTCAGTTCGTGAATATAAACAACAAGAGGTGCACAGATGTAGTAAGACTTAATAACAAACACCGAGCGTTAAGTGATATCAATGTAAACCAGATTTATGACACATAGTCAAAATATTGCTAGAACATAGTCACAAAAATGGCTCATTTCAACAAAGCCACGTTGAAGGTTTTATCCAGTTTAATACACTTCATATGGTTACTATACCGTATCATTTTAAGTTGAAATTTCAGGTTAACCCGTTAGGGATTAAAAGTAATCCAAATCAGCGATTTGTAGGTATATTGGTTTAATTTCCATCTTTAAACTGAGCCTTATCTGGTACTAGCATATCAGCATGTCACAGCATATAAAATAAACAAAAGGATGTACAAAAAACAAAGAAAAAATACACGTCATTCATACAGAAGGAAGAATTGAAGTCCTTTCCGAAAAGGATGCAAGATTTTAAGGGGAAAACTATTGAAAATTGAACCCATGACACACACACACACACACACACACAAAAAAAAAAGAAAAGATATAGCATCCTTACCCACTTTCAGTTGGATCTGACAAGTTGTGCAGTACCACTCCGTCTCTTTCGAGTATCCAGATTTTATTTGAAGAAAGTTTGACATCAATGATTGAATCCTGAGAGAAACATGTGTTAGTCATAGTCACTTGAGATTTCCAATCTCGAGCAAGAAATATATGATACATAAACTCACCTCCTCCCTTGAGATACTCATTTTTGAAGGATCAATTATAAAAAAACTCCTCCATGTCAGACTTACATGACATCTGTATAAGGAGATTGTGATTGTATGATTTGTATCCTCCTGCAGTTTCAAAATGGGAGACAATCAAACAAAATCCATTATACTAGAAATAATAATGAAAACAATAATCCATTACAGCAAGAGCAGAAATCAAACAAAAGCATAAATGATTCCAGAGCCCATTCTTATAGAAGGAAATCTATAAAAAGGATAAAACTTTGACTGTAAGCAAACATAGATAATTTAAAACGTTTTTTGAACTGTTGATTATCAAATTCCTTCATCTTCCCAACCATTAGCCGTTTAAAAAAGTTCATGCGGTCCACGTATTAGTGGATTTAGAAAAATAACAGGGCAACAATCTTAAAGTCAACTTAGTTGCGTTTAGGCATATATGTTTTTAGTAAGGGGGTTGATACATACATCACTCCTTTTGATGCACACACCACATTTTGTGCATTATAGTGTTGTACGGTGTGCTATATAGCTTGTATAGGACGGTGTATTTATCAAATAAAACGGTGTGCGTATCAACACCCTTTTAGTAACCTTAAAGAGGACTCAGGTGACAGAGGAGAGAAAAGTCAGCTGCTTTTAGAAATAAGTTTGGATATAAATTTCTAACTGGCTAGCACCATATTAATCTGTCAAAGAAAACTAGCATTGCTTAATCTTTTAAAAGTGCTAACTCAACAATTTAGTCATTGATCTGCATGGTGGGGGTGCTAAATAAGTATATGGTCCCTAACAAAGGGGTGCAATGGAAGGTGGTCAGAGGCTATGTGCAGCAGTCATATTAAAGTTAAATGGAATGAGAAAGACTAATAGGTTCTATTTTACGTAGATTTATTATATTTTGTCAATAAACTGAACTTGACAAGTAGTTTTGGCAAGCTTGACTTGTAATAGATGTCCATTAACTAATGTATGTAAATATGACGACTAAACTAAGGTTTACAGAAACACTATTTAATTTCTTTTGCAATTAATTTTTTTTTTTAACTATGATGCCCCAATGCAAGCATGGAAGCATTTGCAATTTCATTTACTAGGAGCAAAAAGAGGCATATCATTGATGTTATTTCAAATACTCTTGGTGGATAGGATATAATAGATGTTTCATTAGTTCATATATATAACGGAACTGCTTTAATTGTTGGCTAACTTTAATTTCACCTTGTTAGTAGAACGGGAAATAAATCCACTGTTTCCATTTGTAGTGAAGGTAGCTTTTGCTAAAAAAAAATTAAACATGTTGTATGCATAAACTTCTACTTAGGCTTAATTTGGCTTATCTGGCCAACTGACTACAAAAAGCCAATATAGACAGAAAGAATGTCAGGAGAGGTTGCTCACCTACAGTTCAAAAAGATGATATCTCAAGCAAAACTAATCTAGTTAATTAGTTGATGAAACAAGGTTGCGCCACATAGATAGAGCAAAAGAGACAGTCCTTTAATTCGCATCTTAGTCGAAGGTTTTACTTCATATGATTTTCTATGTTTACTTCATTTGGCAAGAGCCACATCCCATACCCTGCCCCGGCGGGATTGGGTATGTTGTTGGCAAGAGCCACATCTTCAACTAGAAAGTTTGTTAATGTATTTTGTAGAAGCAAAAACCAAATCATTATTTGCAAGCCAATATTGATAGTAAACCAAGCAGAACTAGAAATCATAAGATAACACATTCTAAAATTTGAAAGCATCCAAAGTACCGGATTAGGCTGATGTTTGATCGCCAGAGGTAGTACATGTGAATCGCTGGTTTCGCCTGCCCATAACCTCATAAACGTGGCTCCTAAAACAGAATATACAGAAAAATTAATAGTGATAACCACAATATAGTAAGTGTTGCATATAGTACAATAAATTAACAGCAGATCAAGTTTTCACTTGCACGGGTCTAGATGGGTTTATATGGAAACGTGATAACTTGACGTTGATGCTAGTCTAAACAAAACTCTTAATACCGCATGAAGAGAGAACAATATGAGAACATAGAATACGAGATCCATACTATGGTGGGGAAGAATGACAAGATATTGAAGATCTTGGAAGCTCTTAGAATCATATGGAATGTGTATGGTAGATAATTATGGATTATGATTCACTGTTCAAAATTAGTAGACAATCTATAATCCTCTTTGACTAAGATGTATGGATGACACTAGAAGCCAAGGTCTCCCAGTAAACAGACCGATAGTCATTTGGGATTATCAAGTTATAAAAGTAATAAAGTAGTAATAAAAAGTTGAATAAAGGACTCCTTTGAGAAATCCTAGTCTTCTCTAAGTGTTATCTGGCAAGAGTTAGAACTAATGCCACACAGCTTCCTAAGAATTAAAGCAGCCTATGACAATGTTCACAAAATATAAAATATGATAATAATTTATATTTTACAATTTAGCGGGTTGTACTTAATGAGGCCAAGACTCTACCCATTTGACTCTTTTTCTTTATAGTTATCTTAAATTAATCATAATGGTCAAAATTGAGACCTTTAAATTATTAAATACGTATGATAAAAAAGAAAACGTACCACTAAACTTGCCTTCCAGCATGTTATCAAAAAATCTGGTGCAGCCTAAGAGATCCCACAGTTGTAGTAATCCATTCTCATAAAGCACAAATGTAAGTTTTCTCCCTCGAATCTCCAAACATAAAAGATCCTTCACTGGAGCTACGGTCCTCCTGTGTGATAAGTATAAAAAAAAAAATCAAATACATTGCATAAAATATTTCCTGTTCCAAGTATAAATAGAAATCCAATAATTATATTCTCTAATTAATGATAAAGCAGAGCCTGATAGATGTAAAATCAGAAAGTGGTACTTGTTTCTAAACTGAAGGTTTTTTCAGCTTCAAAACATGGATGAAGAAAAAATAATACTAAGATTCTTAAGTCTTTTGTATACATGCTTCTTTATGTATATGCATACAAAATTGATGCTTCTAAGTGCAGAAGTGATGTTTAAAATCATTTAAAAATTGTAACGATGTCAAAAAACATCCACAAAGCATATATTCCAAAAACAAATTATATGACAGAAGTTAAAAAGTTACCTCCACATCTTAGTCACAAAATGATCAAGAAAATTGCGCGCATCTTCTTGTAATTCATACTGAAAACCTACAATTTTGTTTTCAAGCCGTTAAAACATAATGCATCTAATATACTACTATACTATGTACCAGGTGGTTGCATTGAAAAGAACAAACATGCATCGTCAATTACAAGCTAAGGCTTCCATTGACAATAAACCACACAGGAATATCACATGGTTGCAGAAATATATAGTTTTGTGAGTAATATATTTCACCTTTTAACAAAAAAGGGATGGCAAGACTAACATAGTGTTATGATGAGATCATACAAGAAACAGAATGGTCCATTCACATTCATGAGGCAGAAAGTGTCATTCCATTGATGAAAATTAGAATCTAACATTTGCTTTAATTACAATGGAATATGATGGTCCATTCCAGTAGCTTGCATAATCCATTACATTCCGTCCGACTAACAGACTCTAAAAGTGGGTACTACATATCATTTTATGAGAGATGTGATCTAATAACAATACCAAACACATTCGAGAATTTAAGACAAGGTAAACCATACCTTGTGAACCAGATTCAAGGCTGCCAAGTCGGAAACAGCCAACCCATCCATTATGTTTCCCTATTACAACAAACCCAGCAGTTGCTGCTATTGATGTGATTGTTCCATCAACAGCAAAATTATGGGTATTCAACTCCTCAACATCAGTAGTTTTGAAAACAGACCCCGATCCATAGTTAGTAACATTGTTAAGATGAATAAGACACACAACTCCATCTACACTCATTGTGTAAAGCATGTACGGGTTCCTCGAATCACTAGAAAACTGCAAAAGAGGACGGTACATAAGAAATTGGGTATGTAAACAATAGGGACTCCATGTGTGAAAAGGAAAAAACCTCGTTTTTGCAAATGGAAGCAAACGGACATAGCGCTTTGGTAAACGTCACATGTAACCCTACACTTGGAAACCTTTCAAAACTGTCGAACTGAACTATCTCCAGTACATTCGGATTATTCTTGTGTATCCTCCTGTGCCATAAATGTTAGACACATGTTAGAAAGAACGAACGTGGTATCTAAAATCTAGCAAAGGGTATATAGATTCCTTTGCCACCCTCCAAGTAGAAGTAACAGCTAACAACTAGACTAGTCTTGTTTATATTCTCATGTGCTTAAAAAAAAAATTGTCGATAAGATACTACAGATTACAAAAAACAAGTGAAATTACAAGGTGATGTCCTCGTTTACTTATATGACAGTATGTGCAGCACGTGACTTAAAGGAAATTACTTGGGGGTGTTTGTCTAAGCTTATTCAAGGGATTATGAGCTTATTTGATTCCGGCTTATATTTCATAAGCCCCAGTTTTCCGGCTTATTTCGAGACATGAATAAGCCAGAAAATTTGGGCTTATCTATACTATCTATAATGGAAAAATGGTCAAA
>JAYDZM010275831.1:742337-754952 GCA_034509245.1 Artemisia ludoviciana
ATTTTTTTTAATTATTATTATTATTATTTTATTTTATTTTTTTGTTTACAGCATAAACTAATCAGTGTTATATCACTATTTAGCACACCACCATTATATATCATTTCCAAAATGTGGACAAATATGGAGTTAAGATCAATAGCGACGTGATCTTGTTCCACCTTGCTTGTTGAACATAACGAGCGTGTAAGCCCGCGCGCTGCTGCGGGAAATTTTGGAGTATGAGCAAAAGATTGTTCCTTGTTTTTGAAAGTGTGTTGAAAACTTATTAATGTATTTGTTTATTGATAAAATATTTATGGAATTGTTTTGGTTAACATATTTCGCCGATAATATTTTAGATACTTCTGTGTTTTTTGATATCTTGTAATTAATGGGGTGTGTTTAGATGTGGTGAATTTTTTCTGTGTTTAATATTTTTATTTGTTGCTGTGAATACATATATATATATACAAAAAAATTTTTACAAAGCAATTCTGTTTTTAATAGTTTGTGTTTTGGGTTTTTGCATTGGGCTTTTGTTTTGGGCTTTGTGATGGGCAACTATTGTGGTCATTTGTTAGATGGGTGAGCTTCGTATGCGCTATTTCAGTTTTGGGGGAAACGAATTGTGTAAAAATTAGGGTTACTAATTTTAACATCTCAAATTCGCCGCTCTTCATACTCAATGGCTCCTAAATACCCAAAATTGCTACAGATCGGGCAACAAATCGGTGATAGGCGTGTGGAGAAGGTTTTGGAAGGTATTTTTGTTCGTGAGAAGCGTGCTTATAGTTGTGATGAGAAGGTCTATAAGGAAAGAATTGAAGAGGTGAAAAGTCGTATGGAGCACAGGCATGAACTTATTCGCGAACTGAAAAAATTTGGCCTTCATCCTTTGCTACAACAATTTTTGGAGGAGTTGAAGGCTTCTGAATGTTTTGACTTAAATGAAATTGGGTGGTTGATTCAGAAGAGTTACATGGCTAGTTTGCGTGTTGGTGAGAACTCTAAAACCATCAAGAAACTTA
Source organism: Artemisia ludoviciana (assembly GCA_034509245.1). NCBI lineage: Eukaryota > Viridiplantae > Streptophyta > Magnoliopsida > Asterales > Asteraceae > Artemisia > Artemisia ludoviciana. The sequence goes on from JAYDZM010275831.1 coordinate 743,348, forward strand.
GGACTTTCAATTAGTGCTGTATCTGGTTGTAGTTTCGTATGATGTGTTCAAATGCAGTTTCTTTTGTATGGTGTAGTTGGTAGAAAAAATAGTATATCTGCGTCTATGTGTGTCACAACTATGCAGATATCTTATGGTATATCTTTTGAATGTATGAAATTCCAGTGTAACTGGAATTTGTTGAACTTTATGTTAATAGAAATAAAAGTCTGGTTTCGTATTTGCTTGTTAGAATGATGTTTTGATTGTGTTAGAAGTATATAGTTTATCTATATTGCAGATTTTCAGCATATTAGATAGTGGTTGTAGTATGAATTTTTTATTTTCATTTTTTTCAAATGTATTTGTTAATCTGGGATGCTGTTTTTTTGGCACAAAGTCTAGTTTTGTATGGCAGACATCATTTGAATGTTGATGAAATGTGCTAGCAATGTGCTTAATCTCTGGTGCGACTGTTTGAGTTGTTTTTTTTAATTGTGTATTAGTTACAATGGTTATTATTTTAGTTAGTGGGTTTGTAAACTATTATAAGGTTGTACTTTTATGCTATTACACCTAAATGTTTAAATCAATGGGTTTCTGAACAGTGTATAAACTTTGGGTAGCTTATCTGTTTTTTTGTGACAGAAGTTTTTTTACAAATGCATTAGGCATACAGAAGTGTTTTTAGGACAGTGGAAAAAGTTGTGGCTAGGGTTTTAGATTCTGTATAACAGTAATATCTGAAAAGGTGATAGGATTTTTTTTTTTTGTGGTGGGGGAGAATTTGTTTTTTCTGTGTATGTTGAGTCACTGTGGTGCATTGGAAAGATAGTCCAAAGAGTTACTATTCTGGTTTAGTTTGTTTAATCAGGTTAGGTACACTTTTGTGTCTTTATAAAGAGTAGATAGTTTTGTTATTTTCACTTTGTGCTTCACCGGTAAATTTTTTTAAGTCTGTGGAAACGGAAAGATGGCTGCTACACCTAATTTTGATGAACTAAAAGCTATCTGTGGGTCAAATGAGATAAAGGATTGTTTCAAATTTTTCTTTGTCCAAGAAGAGGCTGAGAATGAGGGTTTCATTAGCAAACTTGTTGAATGGTGTGACGGTATGCACGAAAAAATTGCAAAGCTTGGAGAGATGCTTGAAGAGGGACAGAGTTTCAGCGTGAAGTACGTGAAGAGAAACGCCGTCATGTCATGGTTATGGAGGTCCATGATTAGTGTCGTATGTCAGTGTTGTTGTCTGTTGTCTTAAGTATGACTTTGTGTTTTGTTTATATGTCTCATGATGGTGTAGTGTTGGTTAAGATGTCATTCTTAATCAGTGTGATGGTAGTTGTAAGAAATTCAGTTTATGAATAAAATCCATCAGCTTGTGTATGTGGAATGCCTTATTGTCGTTAACTGTTTTTTTTCATAGTCATAATTCTTACCTTAATAATATATCAACAAACAGTAGTTTTTAAGGTGAACTGTCATAGTTAATCTATGGCATGTTACCTTAATAATATGCTAACATATACTGTTTTTTACATCACGTGATGTTCAGATGTTACAAAAGATGATTCTACATTATTCATGGTTATAGAGTTACTGTTTCAGGCAAAATAGATAGCAATAATATTGGATAAGGTAGTTGATCAGGGACGGGGAGTTCAATCTTTTTTACTCTTCTTCGGGTCTGTCTTTGTGTCTTGAAAGAGTTGTCGTTTTGCAAGTGCTGGTTTGTTTGTGTCTGCGTCTGATGTTTTTGATGTTGGGTTGTTGATAACGTCTTGTGATGATGGTGGTGTGTGAACCCCTGTAAAAAGTAGATTTAAGTTAAAATGAATGGTTTTAAAGAATTGGGCTAAAAAGAAATTGTTAATATTAGATATAATTTGTAACCTGTGGTTTCTGAGGCCGTTTCTTTTCCTTTTATTGATTCTGCTGGCATCTCTGTTGTTGCTCTGGTGTGCATTTGTGTGCGTGCTAGAGTTGTCGCTGCTGGTTATGGAAGATGTTAGTGTATGCAATTATGTTACATTTAAGATTTTATTTTATTCTATACTTTTCTTGTATTAATAAAAATGTTGCTTACAGTGCAGATGTTCTTCGTGGAACGCTGTTGGCGGTGTTTGTTGCATGGTAGCAGCAGCTGGAGCAGAGATGTTGTATTCGATTTGGCGTGACAGCTGTTGTTTAGGTATTGTGGTGTATGTGACTTTATCTGTTTGTTCATACGATGCTGAGCCTGGTTTGAATAAAAAGAAAACAAATAAAAGCAAAAATAGAAGTTTATTAAGTTTTTTGGAACACAATTGTATTGTATACGGTGTTTTTCATTGTAGATTTAAGTATAAGGTTGTCACCTGATGGTATGTCGCTTATCTGGTTTGTCTTTTGTGGTTGATCCAATAGTGTAGAGAAAATGAACTCAGGCGGTTCTTGCTTAGAAGAAGTATTATAGTAAAACTGAAAGATATACCTTTTCCCAATAATCGATTGTATTTTTTCTGGAATGTCCCGAGGATTAGGATCTTTCAGAGATCTAAGCAATGAATTGCAGTCGAGGCCAACTATGTCGTTAGCTTTCGGTGTAAAAAATGTTATGGCTGCTGTGGCTGTGCCATCGGTTAGGTACCCTTTGAAGTGATATCTGCATATATATATAAATTAGTGTGATAGCGTTACCTAAATATTATGGTTGTTACCTGTGACCAAACTGCAATGTAAGAAGTTAGAGTTACCTGTATGTTGGATAGTCTATTGGGCCATGGACTTTGCATTCATAGATACCATTGTCAGTGTCAACTTTGAGGTTACACTCTGTACATGCTGGGTAGTACCAATCCCTTGATGTGTTAATGCTTGTTATAGTCCCGTCACATGTAAATCGAACAACCTGCATTTTTTTCATACATTAAGTGTTTACACTTGAATTTGATGTAATCATGTAATTTAATTTTAAAATTAGTACGACTTACTTCATATGTTTTTGGTTTCTGGGCTAATAACAAAGCTAAGGGGAACCTGTTTCTCATTTTTTCTTTTTCTGTGTCCGCGTACGGTTGCCTGACGATTTCTAAAGGCGGATTTAGGTCAAAAGCTTCTCTATACCTGTTGCATGTGTAAAAAAAATAAGTTAGTATAATTGGAATAGAACTGTATGTGATGAAATTAAGGATGTAGTAATTACTCTGCTCGGTAACGTTCAAGGTTTGGAATTGTTGGGTTAATGTAGTAGTAGGTTGCTGGTGTTGATGAGAGCTGTAACTTATTATAGTATTTTGAAACTCGGCATGAAGTGACCGCTATTATGATTGGTTTTTCAAGCCTATCAATTTCATCTTTTTGGAACCTTTCAGCAAGGTCATCCCACAGTGTTAACTCGATTGAGTTACCGCTGTTGAAAATAGATTTATAAGACATAATTTCTTTTAAAATAATTGTATTTTACATGATATGTTCATAGTTTTAGATTCTTGACTTACTTGAGATTCTGTATTTCTATTTTGCGGTTAACCATTTGATCCCTCATAGGATCTCCGACTGTGCCTTTTTCAGTTGAACTGATGTAACATCCAATGTAGTCTGTTTAAGTAAGAAAACAACAATCATTTTTTTGTGTTTCAGATGCAAAAAAATTCAAAGAGTGTTTGGTAGGTGATATTACCTGTGAGGATGGGATACTCTTTCCGGGACTTGTCTTTTGGATCAATGACTCTTGATGGCAGTCTGTTATAGGCCACGAAGTTGAAATAGTGTTCCGGGAAGCCAGCATTTGGAATTTCATCAAGCTTTGTGAACCTGGTGAATGATAAAGATGTGTTGTTTTCCAACGTCTGCTGCCAATTCTCTGTTGGAATGCATGTGAAGCCTGAGATGCGGTATGCTTTTCCAGGTATAAGAATTTTTGAAAACCGTTTTATTTCGGAAGCTTCCATATTTGCTTGTATTGCATCACCCTGTGCAAATTTCAGTGTTTTTTCATAGTAAATTATGTGAAATTTAAAATTAATGTTTATGTTGTGTTTATTTTACCTGTTTGTCTAATAAAATTACTCGGAACCCTTTTTCTTCTATGCTTGGTGGTTCTTTCACTATCCATGCTCTATACACCTTTGCTTCAATAACTTTGTTTCTGTCTCTTGGTCGCAAGTCTCTGATGTTTGTATTCACTTCTGCAAGAGCCTTATTACTTGTTGATTGCAACTGATTCATGTCAGCCTGTGACATTCTGCATGAATAAAAGGAAAAAATGGCAACGTTATTTTATCTTAGGTTTTTTACATAGAAAGATAGTAACTTGACACTGAAAAATGCGTAATGCAATTTACTGAGAATGTAGGTATGCAAAGAAGTGGTAATAAAAAATAGTGAAAATGAAATGCATGTAAAATGCACATGTAAAAATGTAAAGGGATGCATATAAGGTAAATCATTTTTGGTATACACTATGATAATATTCACCTGCATTGAACAAATTTCTGTTAAGAAATATTTATAGACTATATTTTTTGTCATATCTATTGGTTGTTGATCATAAGGTTTTATTAGAATTTTTAAACCCTTTGGAGATGTTGCACGTGATAGTGCGACATATAGTTGACCATGACCGAAAACTGGCTGTGGTAAGTAAACGCCAATTTTTTGAAGAGACTGCCCTTGACTTTTGTTGATGGTCATAGCGTAGCAAAGCTTGACTGGAAACTGTTTCCGCTTGAAAATGAAAGGGTAGTTAGGGTCTTTGTGCGTCAACGGAATTCTTGGTATATACACCTTCTCGCCAATTCTTGTTCCTGTGATAATTTCTGCCTCAATCAATTTTGACATTAGGTTTTTCACAATCATCCTTGTGCCGTTGCAGAGTCCACCATCTGTGTTAAGATTTCTTAACAACATGATGGGGCTTCCAACTTTTAGTTCAAGCGCATTTGGTGGTAGGCCAGGAAACCTAAAAGTGTTTAGGTATTCTGGTGGATACAGCATTTCGGTACCAGCGCCGTCTTTTCCTACCGGAATTGCTTCATCTGTACTTATGTACACTATAGGTTCACCTTCTACCTGTGATAGTATCTTTGCATTAATTTCATCAGCCGTTTCATTTTTTGGACAGACAATTGCCTTTTGCTGCAATATCTGAGCATTTGGGTGTTGTAATGTCTGATTATCGTAGATGAAATCAATGAGTTTTTGAACACCATTGTCGTCGTCTTCTATCTGGAACTGTTCTGGAATTTTAATTGATGCAGCCTCACGTGGATTTTCTTCATCGGTTTCTCCTATTCTACCGTCACCCACGTCAAGTAACCATGATGCGAAATCATGGACTTCTTTTTTTTCATGATCGTCAAGATTAGGCTGAAGCAGCCTCATGTTTTGGTGAAGCTTCAAAACTTTGAAATACCGCCACAAATATGATTTTGATATCGACGACGCTATTATCTCCGCTTTGCTTGCCTTTTTTTTTGACTGGGAGCGTTTGTCTAAAATCACCACCTAACATAACTGTTTTCCCGCCGAATGGCTTATCATGGTTTTCTAAGATATCCTTCAGGGTTCTATCAAGTGTTTCAAAGCATCGTCGGTCATTCATTGGCGCTTCATCCCATACTATCAAATCAGTTTCAATTAACAATTTTGCCATGAGCGTCTTCTTTTTTATTGCACACATTGATTGATCGTTTAGTTCCAACGGTATTTTAAATCTGGAGTGTGCTGTGCGACCAGAAGGTAGAAGCAAAGAAGCTATACCTGAAGATGCAACAGCTAAGACTATCTTACCTTCTGAGCGAAGCTTGTTGATAATTGTTTTCCAGAGAAAAGTCTTTCCTGTTCCACCGTGTCCATAAACAAAGACCAATTCTTGTGTGTTGTTTGTGCACGCATTAACTATGGTGTTGTACACATGTTTTTGTTCACTGTTCAACTTCACCACTGATGCTGCAGCTTCTTCCCTTAACTTTTCTCTGTCATAATTTTTTTCTTCCATGAGTAGCCTGTTGTGGAGATCTTGTATTAAGTGGGTTGGAGGAAGTGAGAAGCCAAACTCTTTTAAAGACCTGGAGCATCTGTTAAGTATGATTTCTATTTCATACAAAACAAAGTTTTTTGTTTCTGGGTCATTGACATGGAGGTTTCTAACACCGCTGGTTACAGATGCTTTTTTCGGAATGTCATCTGCCATACATCGCCAGTGTCTTTCCCAGAGTTGTAAAGGGCCAGAGACTTCACAATACATCAGAATGTGCGAAAAAAGCATACGCAGGTCTGCTGCTGATGCTGTTGTTGATGCCTCTTCCAATGCTATGTCCCACTCTCGATCATCTTCAAGAAGACCCATCGCTTGACACGCTGCTCGGTACGTTGGATAAATGTGGTCATTGACTGTTCGAACTTCGATAAATGAGCGGCAACCTTTCTGATGTGCAAGTAGCATCCGGAAATAGAAAAGTTCCCCTGCTGCTGGATGCACGTAAACTAATCTTCCAATGGAATGCTTCGTCTTAATTTTCCTTCGCCTCCATGCCTTTATGTCTTCATACCAAACATATTCAGAAGGAAAGTCTAAATATGTAAGGTGTCTCCCGTCCGTGAACAATTCATTATATTCAAACCACTGTGTAAGTGTTGTTAATTTTCTACCTTCATCTGTGACAACGCGGTTTAAAGGCTCGTTCTCTCCAAAGTTTATTTCTTGCATATCTTTCAAATGGACTGCAAGTATTTGCACAGCTGGTTCTCTGTGATGGATAGGAAAGTCGAGTATCCTCCAACATGATTCTTGTGGGCAGAGAAAATGACCGTCTATAAAATTTTGAATTTCATCCATCTGTATTCGAGGAGCAGGTGTCGAAGGACCTGGATCACCGAGTGGTTTAACAATACGTGCAGTAATTCGGTCTGTGCCCTTTGAGATATACTTAAATAAGTATTTTATAAGCATGCTCCAACCGCAATATTCGACGTTTATATGTGCGTGAAACATTAGACAAAGCAACCTGTTGTATGGAACAACGTAGGTGTTGTCTAATTTTAGTTCACCTTTTGGAACATAAGCTGGTGTCCTTCGTCTTTGATAGTGTATATGGCCATCCTGATCAAAGTAGGTCTTTTCAGTATACTTTTTGGGAAAGTTCTTTGTGCAAGTACCTTCCTGCATACACGGTGCACTCGGTCTTGCATTTCCACACGGGCCATGCATCATCAAATCTGACACAACTCTATATGCATCTGGGTCACTTACTTTGTTAGGCAACTCTGCTGAAATAAACTTGTCAACGTCTTCTGGTTCCTTGATTTTATCTCTTGCATCTATCCAAAGGAGTGTGTGGCAATGTGGGAGGCCACGTTTTTGAAATTCAATTGTATAGAGAACTGTAAAAAAAAAATAGAAAGAAAAAAAAAAAATTAGAATCACATTGAAAAGTATACGATTTATAATACAGTAGTTGTGAAGAGTAAAGATTAAAAAACGTATGATACCTCCAGTACAGCGACCAAAGATGTGTCCTTCTTTCAGCACTTTCATCAAATCGTTGACCTTTTCTTGGAAAACACGACAGATTACATCAGGTCTATCTGATGGTGTAAGTCCAGGGTAGTTTTTCATATGCCTTTTAACTTCCGGCCAATTCACATTACATGTAAATGTGATAAAGTACTGCGGATTACCGAGGACTCTGCATATAGCAAGTGCGTCAAGATAATGACTGTACATGTATCTTGGTCCTCCGGTGAAACTGGAAGGAAGTATGATTTTTTTCCCTATTTCGCGCCCAAAATGGTCTCCTTTTGCAATAGCATCGCATATGCCAGAGAGGCAATCGCTCCTGAGCTTGTTTTGATTCGCTCTAGCAAAATCTAATCGATCTTGTTCAAGTGTGCAATACACTGACACGACATACTGCTGGAACAATCGGCCACCTCTAAAGATAAGACCATATTGGCCAAATCTTTCATGCAGTTGGTATCTGTAGAACATATTCATAGATAATTTTGTTCGCTTTCTTGTTGCATTGATTCCTGTGAGTGTCATTTTTGTGTTAAAACCGGGTTGGCCATACACAAAAAGAAGAGGATACTGCAGAGACATGTATGAGCTATGAAGCTTGTTAATTCGTTGGGGATCTCTATCCTTGTATTCGATAATGATGTCATAGTCGGTTTGACTATTAACATCAGGCTGAAACACTATTGCTCCAAGAGTTCCTGATGATGGAAGTTGATACTCTCGGTTCCCAACAACATTGTAAAGCTGAATCTTGAATTCAGTTACATTTGCGTCATTCACTTTTTCTCTTGCTGTCCTGAAAACCTGAACTAATTCATTGTGCTCATCTAGAACACGTATCAAAGCTTCGACTATATCAGGCTTTAATCCACTGCGTTCTCTGCCACCGAAAACCTTCATTCTGTTATCAACTTCTCTATGTGTGTCATACACATAAAGCTGCATAAATTTCGGTTCATTTATGTTGGTGGGACATATCGTGCCTATCCAATGGTGGATTTGACCTGATATTTTAAATACATATGGTGCTCTTCCATTATTAATGGAGTTATCTATCTGAGCTCCGAAGGATGTCATACTGAACATCTGGTTGTAAGCACGAATGTTATCCAGAAAATGCCTGTCTGTGAATATCTGTTTGAAATACATTGGCGGGTCCAGCTCTTTCGGAAGATATACTTGTCCGGCTGCGCAGCATCTATTGTATCTGGGTCTATTTCGGTAAGAATTACTTTTCAGCCTTTCTGAGTACCAGAAGGCTGCATTACAATACTGACATGCATACTGACAATCTCCAATGTCAATATATAACTGTGATGTATCTGCAATAGAAATATTCAAATTTAAGATTTTTTTAAGTGAAATATTTTTTTGTTTACACTATGTTACTACACATGTTTCTTTATTTAACATTCATTCCTCACCTTGAGTACATGATGAAGCTGAACCACCGTGCACAGTTTGATTGAGTAAATCTTGTTGGTTTATTGTGTGGTTTTGAAACTCAGGTGAAGATGTATGCGTCGTTCTATCTTTTGGATCATTGGAGCGTGATTCTGTAAAGGTCAATTCACATGTCATTTTCTTTGGTTTGTTATTCAAAAGAATGATGCATGTTTTAGAGAGAAACAGGGAAATGACACAATGAATAACAATCGTTTGAAATAGCATACCTTGTTGTTGGTGGCCTGTGGCAATGACATTTGGATTTGTTGCTGTTAATTTACGTTTTTTTTTACCACCAATGTTCAATAGGCCTGCATAATATACATAGTTCTTTAGCAACCACACTATGTAAACACACGACACAAAAGTTGGAACTAAAATTACCTTTCCGTTTGTTCTTGCAGGTCACCTGATTGGTTGCTGATGACGACTGTTGTAGAAAAGGTTCGTTTCCATATATTGTATATATATGGTGGCTATCATTATTTATATTGAAATTCGTATTGTTGTAATTACAGGATAGCATATCAACCGTTGACAATCGATTCGCATGGTGGTTTTGGTTATTCGACAACGACAGATGTGGTGCTACATTAGTCTGAGTAAGTGGTTCTTTTTCAAGTCCGTCTAAATCAGTTCTTATTAATCTTCTAGGCATTATAGGTCCAAAAACACAACAGGGAAATACGCAGACTATATAGCATAAGGATCAAGTGCATATGAGTCAAAGGATATATGTAAAATTTGGTTTTTAACAAAGGAATTGCAATCTGAGTTAGTAAATTCATTATGAGGTGAAAAAAAGTGAATAAAAAAGAAAAAATTAAATAATTAAAACCTTAAGAAAATGCATTAAATGTTGTAGATGTGCATTAAATGATGCAGATATGTACATTATATAAGGAAAATAGGTTCTTACTTAAGGTTAAAAAAATAGTGGAACCTAAAGGTGGTTTCAAGGTTGATGCCTGCATTCAAAAGAAAGTAAAGGTGAAAAAAAACCCTGGGAAAAAAATGAAAATAAAGTTGCATATATATATATATACTGTTAATCCATGAAAACAAAAAAAAGCAGATTGCATACGTTTTGAGATTCTTGTTTTTTGTCTTTGTTGATAAAAGGCAAGTACCTTTGCTAAGGATTCCTTTTTGTCTTCTTTTTTGCAGCAGTTTTGATTGAGGTGGATGTAAAAAAGGGTCTTTGGTGGAGCAGTTGTTGATGGTGATGTGTTAAGAGAAAAAGGGGTAGAAACTTCTGGTGTTGTAAAGAAGAATGAAGATTATGATGACTTTTGGAAAAGCAAGAATCACATGAGCATTACATGTGGATTACGGGGTAGTACAGTTCCTTCAAACGGGTATTAGCTGCGTGAACAGTGGTTCGCACAGTAACTTAACGGGCCGTTTGAACAGTTACCGTTAACTTGCAACCAATAAAAACATGCTACATATGTACTTTCTGTTACACCATATTGTACAACAAAGTATGGACCACACATGTGTCCATTCACATTGTGTAATCACAGCCCGTAATAACTTGTTTTTAACGGCGCTAGTTCTCATCTTTAGATATATTAATAATGGTGAATCGACACACATACGTTCCTTTCTTAGATATGCATATATCGATGTTAGTTTGAAAGATGAGCATCAAACAATTACTGTAATATTTTCAATTAATGATAAAGCCAACTTCCAACTAATATCTTCTACCAGTTTCAAATTTGGTCGAATGTTACAGCCTACAGGTGATGCCCATTTTTGATACAATTTCTTTGGTTGACGTATCATTCATGAAAGCATAACGCAACTCTTTTCTTTAGTGTCTTTAAAATGAAGACACGTTACCTTATTTTTTAGATGTCCCATCATATATAAGTAAGAATAATTATGTTTTCCGTTATACATTATCAGTACTACTAATAAACAGTCTAGAGTGTTTTTATTGTGTTCATATGAATGGGCTGGTTTTCTTTTATAAACAACAAATTTTATTTTAAATAATACCCGAATGGGGAGGTAAATTACATCATATAGTAATGAATAAAGGAAGACAAGTTAAAATGAGGTTATTTAACCACCTATCTCAATCTACAAAGACTTTAATTACAACATCTACTTGAAAACCAATAAAACGATTGCTTCTCTCCGTGGAGAGTTTTCCTCCTGGGTGGGATTTATTGTGGTTATGCCATATAGATGCGTCGATTCGAGGCTAACAGTGACTAGCTACCTTCTGGATAAGTACAGTGGAATCGAATCACTAACTATAATATTGTACTAACTCGCCGTTCAAAATAAAAATAAAATAAAACGATTGCCTTGTACTTATTTGAAGTTGCATTCTGTATTTGGTTCTTTCAAATAAAAAATCTTTTGATTTCTAGCATTCCACACGGTCCAAGCTGTGATGAAGATGGAGGCTTCATAAATTTAGTAGCGGATGTGCATAATCTTTATCCTAATTGCAAGATCAATAGCAAAACTAAAACTTCCTTTCACAATTATGAGAGAAGACATTGATCCATGAAGTTTTTACCACATGACATTCAACTAACAAATGCTACAAAGATTCACATTTATCCTCACAGATTAATTAGACGTAGAAGCAGAGACGGAACTTGAACTCAATTGTCGGAGGGGCCAAAATATGAAACACATATTTTAGAGGGGCCAAAC
>JAYDZM010275831.1:3433903-3445436 GCA_034509245.1 Artemisia ludoviciana
TTGGTCTAATTCAATAGCTTATGATGGAGTCTTGTGGCTGGGAGTAGGTGTGGCATAAATAAAGCCACTGTGCGACAGGGGGACACTGTTCTCTCTATAAGAGATCAGATCTTAATTTTGGCTAATTTAAATCATGCCAGTAACAAAGTTTAAGCTTGAGAAAAATGAACTCAAAATGATGTACTTTGTTTAATTTCCAGATACACATCGAATACATATATTAACTAATGAATCATTCTATTTGTGCACAAAATCTAATACATAAATTCAACAAGTATGATGAACCTGAAAAAAACTATGAACACTGCTATGTACTTCGCTCGAGTAAGCAAGCAAAGTGAGAAAAACCACAAGTATTTGACGATGACGTTACACAAACATAGAACTCGCGTGATGTTATTAATACTAAGGCAGATTGGATGCTGGAGGTATATAGCAGCGTCTCCTATTTCCCTACTCCGTTTTCAATGATGAAAGCCATTGCAAAACTCTAAGCAAGATGAGTATCAATGTGACAATGCATTAGCCAAACTCCTATAAAGATCCCGTAATCAGTTTCATGTTTTTTTTGTTAAACATTTATGATTTAGAAGATAAAGATTCTTTTTGCTCCCGGAGATTCATAAGTTCATGTTTCTTTTTTCTGGATTTTGCCTTAAATGGCAAATCGATCATAATCTACAAGAGATAAATAGATTGTAGCTAATTTTATTAAAGAATTATAAATCTATGTGTGTTTGCCTGGATTGTGTAAATAAAATATGACCATCTATAAAAGATGATATACTGGAACTTCAATTATCTAGAGAAGATTCATATTTAGATGTTGGTTTAATTTTACATGGATTATCCGCTACGAATCTGATGGCGGCCCATTCTCCAACCGGAAAATTAATCGTACTCCTATCCTTTGTGGTGGCTCAACAAAATTAAAGTTAGCAGTAAAGTCTTGTTTCCTTTACCGGCTGCCACAACTCACGAGGTACATTACCAGTGTAATTGAATTGCAAAGGTGGAACAGGTGGAAAATCTGGTGTGTAAATATTGGGAATTTTTTGTGTGTAAGCTTGAAGTAAAGACACTCAGTTTGGCAGTACAAATGATGCATTAATTTATACTAGCACCAAACCATGTGTTATAAGGCCCTTGGCAATTTTAGTAGGAATGGTTTACCAGGACACTTTATTTGGTTTGAAAATGCAGTAACTGTGTCTGTGATGTTGTAGGCAGGAAGTTGTGGTAGAATTGGTTGTGAAGTGGAAGATTTGTATTCTAAGATAGCTGTGGCGGTTGTGTTGTCAAATGGAGCATTTTGAGCTGTTGCATACGCTCTTGCAGCCATGTAGTAACGACCGGGCTGTTGGTCAGCAGTCAGGAGGACGTCTGTGGTTTGACCGGGACCCACCATGATGACATTGGTTGTAAATTGTTTGGTGTAAATAGCGTCAGTGGCGACAACAGTGAGTTTGTGGTTAGCGACGCTGAAAAAGAGTTGTTGATTGAGTGCAGCATTGATAACCCTTAGAAGAACTGTATCGCCTTTGTTGACCGTTAGTTTCGTGGTACCTAGTAAAAGCAAGTTTTTTGATATTCAAAAACGATAAACATTCATCAAAATGAATTTCTTTTTTCGGGGACTGTAATTAGTACCTTGGCTGGAGCATCGGAAAAGATCACCAGGTTGCCCGTTAATTGTGATAGCATCTGATATGTTAGGAGCTGCGCCACTGAACAATGCTTGTCGTAGCACACTGATCACTTTCCGGTCCCACCATTCACCTATTTCATCATCAAAAACGAACACATCAGTTCCTTAATCAGAAAAGGGTACGTATTTCGCATAAAATATCAACATACTTTTTCCATATTTCTTACTGTACTTTAGTCATTGTACATCTTTAGTTATTAAAAGATGGTTTTGTGTCTGTTTGAGTCATTTTGTAGCAAAAAATTAAATCAAGTTAAGACACACTTTCTAAAACTAAGATTCTTTATGTAAAAATGTTAAAATTTTATGACGTTTTATTTGAGAATATTAAGAAAACATGACCCAAACAGTAGAGAAAGCCATTTGTTAATAAAAAGTACTAAAATTTTTAAAACACAGGAAATGAAAAATGTGTATATTGTATGCATAAATAAATAAAACTATTAGAAAATGGCACAAATGCATGTCTAAACTGAGATCATGCAATTAAGGACTCTTTACCTAAGATAACAGGAAATTCGACTTTAGGTGTTGGAAAGGGGTAAGAAGAACCCGACTTAGGGCGGATAACAAGTGCACCATAGACCGTAGCTCGTAGCCATCGGGTATGAGCATGCCACCACAATGTTCCCTCTTGGTCTTGTATGGTGAACTTGTATGTGTAACTTCCCCCAGGCCGGATTGGACATTGGGTCACAAACGCAGGTCCGTCGGCCCAAGGGTTTCGCAGTTGGCGTAACCCATGCCTGAAAAATATAATAAGGCATTAGACAAAGCATCAAAAATTTAAGTGTTAGACGTACACTCAATGCGCGTAAATGAAGAAAAAAAAATTATGTACCAATGAATAGTGAGATTGTAAGGAGAAGCATTTGTGACTTTAACAGCAACACTATCCCCGTTTTGTACATCTAGAGTCGGGCCTGGAAACTGCCCGTTAACATTAACGATTCTATGGTTCTTACATAGCCTATTTGCTGCTTGTTCTTGAACCTGTGGCAATATGATTATTAACTTTATTATCAACTCCAGAAAAAATAATGCAAAACTCAGAAACAGAAAAGAACGCTAGCTATTTGTTAGTGACGTACTGTGAAGGCATAGTTATGCGTTTCTGCGAATGTAGTAAGGGCAAAGGAAAGCAGAAGGCTCAGTAAGAGAGCCGGAGAGATCGACATTATGAGTTTCTTGTTTTTTTAACACTTCTGAATGAAGAAGTGTGAAGTTTTGATGTGTGCTAAAGATGGCAATAAGGGGTGGTTTATATACACATGGGGTGTAATGGGGTTAGGTTATGAGTCAATAGTGAAGTTAGAATGAGAGGGTACTGTGTTGATTTTGGTGCAACCACTAAGCTTATTTTTAAACATGTGAATCAGGACACAGGTGTTTTTTGTATAGTAGTGATGCATGGAACTAGTAAAGGTTTCAACTTTCCAAAAAGGCCTAAAAAGGATTCCGAACAAACAGGTCAAAATGGTGTGATTCGGGTTGGTTCGGGTAAGGTTATAACAACATAAACAAATTCATGTCAAATGTGTACAGAAATCAAGGTTGAAATATTTTGATTGCCGTTTTCATCAACTTCATAAAAGAGTTAATATATTGAAATAATGGTTCTGCATATACAAGAAAAAAATCCGTATACAGGACCAGACCGCAACTAATCATACTCAGCTCGCTCTCGGCTACCAACACATTGTAATTCTTTTCACGGGTCACACGGTTAACATGTCTAAATGATTATATCAGTAAACAACAACATATCATCGCCCAAAGGGTACCAATAGTGTTCTATCAACCCTATATTGTTAGCTTAAACTTTATCGTAGACTTGTTAAGTTAAATTTACATTAACAATACTTCATACTATTTTGTTGGTTTATAAGAAACAGAAAAACTGGTTTTAGATAGGTATATTGCATGCGTTGGGCCCTAGTGACCATGATTAATTAGTTATTTTCAAGATATGGTTAGGATTTGGTGTATGTGGGGCGTGGAATTAGGTGATTTCCACATATTGTTGGTTCACTTGCTAGTACTTCTCAACGGTTTAAGGAGAATCTGTCTCCCTCTTACTATTTATAAAAACAATGTCAACATCGTCCTATAAAAATAGCAATAATTGAGCTGTTTTGAGATACTAAAGATGACTTGGGGTTGAAAAAGAGTGTTTGGTAAATGTTTTACTTCGTTAATAGGATGTGATTTGTACACCATTTTTATTTGCCATCAACTACTAAATTATGCATAATGATGTTGTACTGTGTGCATTACTGGTGTGATTTAGTGATGTATAGCTAAAAATAAATGGTGTACAAATCATCTCCCTTCATTAATATACCGTTTATCAAGACTAGTGTCTTAGAATCCAAATCCTACGCAAATTGTATTGACCCTTGAGGAAGGTTCACATCAGCCGAGTGACTATGAGTTCAAATTTCGCTTAATACAAAGGTGTGTTTTTTCCTAAGAGTTAAAAGAAGAAAAAAAATAAAAAACAAAACAGGTTGGTTTGTCATTGACCCTTTACAGTATCCGCTGTGGTGGTTTATAAGGAGGTTTAAAAATTAATGAAGAGGTTTAGAAATTGATGAAAAGTGCCTTTAATGGTGTTTATGTTGCTAATAGAGTGGGTTTTGTTTTATGGTTGTTGCCAAGAGTTGGTAATATAGAATAAGAATCATGATTAGGCAACTTGGTCTAAACCAAAAGAGGGTTTTGGTGTAACTCAAGCTCAATTTGTACTTCCCATGTTAAGCAGGTTTTAAAAGCTTGATACACGGATTATCCCTCTGAGTTTTCTATCAATTTAGGGGGGTTTGAAATTGCTTATTACAACTACTGAATGTTTTTGCAATAGACACTATCAGATCAGTAGCATTAATGCAATGAATTATTGATAATGCAATAAGCTGATAAGCAGTTTTGATAAGCAATTGCAAACACACCCTTACAAGGGTAAACATGTAATAATATGAAAGATAACAAAAGCTTTTTTTTTACTTAACATGCTCCAAACAGTTACTATTTGTTTGCCATTCAGATAGGAACAGCCGAGTTTGTAACTAAATAAAAAGTGAAAAGGTGTAAAGAATGCAAATAACCATAACCAACATCTCAACTGTGAATTAACATGAATTGAAATGCAATTCAATTTACAACAAATTGAGATTATATGTTGCCAAAATTTCTCATACAAAAAAGCCTGTGAAACCCTAAAAATCAAACCTCAAAAGAACAAAAACATGATAAAATGTAACACTAGTGTACAGAAATCTCATCAAAAACCCTACCATGGATCCATCAAATCTTTAAGCACTTATTTTTGTACTCAGTGCCTGCAAAAACTTCTTTTTCGACTCGCACATATTAATAAACTCATCCATAGCCGTTCCTTGAGCCGTGGCTATCTTCCGTGCAACATCCACAGGTTTCCAAGACTCGAGTGCCCGAGAAATTCTCTCACCAACTTCCGAACTGTCAATGGATGACACCAAATTTTCAAGAGCTTTAACTACTTTTCCCGGCCCACTATGATCGACTTGTTCTCTTTGAAGAGACGATAACAAAAAGTCAACATCTGCTTCAACTGGTTTATCAACTTGTTCTTTTAACCAGTTAGTAACTTGATCTATTGTGCTACATAGTGATGAGATTGAATCCTTGATGACATTGGAGAGTTGACTGTTTGACTGGTCAGAAGACCCACCAGCTTTCTTCTTCTTTTTTCCTGATGGAAGAGATGACCGTACACGAGACTGAATAATGAGAGTATGCCATGATAATGGCTCAGTCACTAACTGGATCAGAATGGAAAGGTCGGTTCCAGGAGAAGATAGTAACGGTTTTGTGGAATTTATTTTTGCAGAAATGCATTTTTCTAGCAATGACCCTAAAACTTGCCAATCAATGGGGAATGTGAGTCTGTCTTTGTTTGATTCGTGGGAGTTCAGATTCCATGCGTTCAAAAACACAGCAAAGTTCATCCAGTCAATCAGATTCGAAGAAAAAACCTGCTCCCCAAGAAATACATAGTTAAGTTATTAGATGAGCATATCTACCTTATAAAAGTTCATTCTATCTATTTAAAAGCCACATTTACCAAAAATACAATAGGAGTAACATATAGCAAAGGTGGCTATTTCTACCCATTTACTTTAAGATAGGTTGACTTGGGTAATGTTTTACCTCTACCTGATCAAATGGAATGGACACACCCATAGTGTACTTTTAACGGAGTGTTTGTGACTGCGCGATTTTTCTGCTTTTCTGCTTGTTTTTAAGCAGAAACAGTATTGTGTTAGTCAAACTGCTTCTGCTTTTCTGCTTATTTTTCTGCTTTTCTGCTTATTTTTCTGCTTTTCTGATTTGGGTAATGTTTTACCTCTATCTGATCAAACGGAATAGACGTCGCCCAGAGAGTAATTTTAAGGGGGTGTTTGTGATTACATGATTTTTCTGCTTCTCTGCTTATTTTTAAGCAGAAACAGTATTGTATTATTCAAACTGCTTCTGTTTTTCAGGTAAAAAAAAGCTGAAAGTAATAAGCATATTTATCTTGAAACAGTTGTTAAACAAAGCAAATCCAAACACCATTCAAGAATTACTTATTTTTCTGCTTTTCTGCTTATTTTTAAGCAGAAACAGTATTGTATAATACAAACTGCTTCTGCTTAAGTTCAGGTTAAAAAAGCTGATAGTAATACGCATTCAGGGATCTCATTATTTCAAAGCGTTTATTGTTGTTGACAATAAAATTACTTTTTCACAAACATATTTATCTTAAACTAAGCAAATCCAAACACCATTCAAGCACTTATTTTTAATCAGTTAAGTACTAAATTTAAGCAGAAATTTTAGGCAGCCCCAAACACCCCCTAATTCTTTTAAACCGCCTAGATCATTTTGTTTAGAATAAAGAAAATTTTAGTAGGATAGTATCATATTTTTAAATGTAATCATTTGACAGACTAACTGCTTCAATAAAATAGTCTTTTGGCAAAGATGTTTCTAGTCACCGTGACCGATCCATTCAACCTGCACCTAATTTTACCTATTTTGACTTGCTACTCAACCTGCCTGACCCCGCCCATTCTGTCTCCTCTAAAACAAATTTACCCATTTTGTCTCAACTTAAACGAAAATAAAGATGATAGCTCACATATAGGAACCCATGTTTAACAAACATATGTTGATAATCGACATTTGATAGTTTCTTACCTCAACTGATTTCTGACCATGAGAAACACTAATTACTAGCTCCACAGCATCCTGGAAGGGTAGCTCTAGAAAATTTGCATAGGTTTCAAGCAATAATTTGAGTTCTGTGGAGTCTTTAGAATCAAAACCATTGATGCCAAGAGTCCCTTTAATTGACAATGAAGCACATTGTATTGACAAATAGATCAAGCGTGGGAGTAGTGACCTCTTCTCATTGCCTTTTGTCACCTTTGCTTGTGTTTGTTTGACCTCATTCTGCTACAATACAAGATCAATGAACCAAACATAAAATTAGAAAATAACTTTCTTTATCAACATATAAGTGATAAAGTTGCGAAACAGAGACGAGGGTCCATACCATGTATTCTTTGGGATAACATGACATGTCTTCATATGTTCCTGCATGCAAACAAAATCAATAAACATACTTGGCGGTTACAAAGCAAACAATACCAGTAAAAAACCTATGGCTAATTAAATAAACCTTTAAATACCGACTTATATCTCACAGCAAATTAGAAGTTTAGAAGTAAAAAGCAAGTTATGCTTACTCGAAAGAAGATTTGTGTCACATGCTGGCGTCCACCAAGGTCGCAACTTTAGATCTTCATTAAAAGTTAACTTCTTCGACTGAATCTCACTTGAAACATTAAGAAAGTCGCTTCCATGATTCAGGCTTTCCAGTACAGACTAAACAAAGAAGACAAATATCATTTAATTGTTTTCACAAACAATATGAATAGAGTATGGATGATGGGAGTAAAATAGCAAATACCTCGACTTCTTCAATGCTATTTGCTTTCCGCTTTAATTGTAGAATTGAACCTTCAATCTTTGCTGTTAAGTACTGACTTGATCGTTGCAATCTCTCTTTAAATTGAACAAATTCAATTACCTAAAAAAATATTCTAAGCTGTAAGAATGTACATAGCATCGATAATAACAAGCAATGATGACGAATTCAATGTAATGTATACGCACTTTTGAGTAATTTCGATGGCGATATGCAAGAAAAGTAAGATCTGCAGATTCCTTGAAATGGTCCTCCATGAACCGTGTGTAACCCTTTAAAAGGTCACTAGTATATACCAACAAAGGAGATGTCAACATTTGGGGGATAATATGATGAGAGACTGTTTCCAATAGGATGTTCTTCACATCCAATGATTTGTACCTACAAATGGCAAGTAAAAAAAATATAAATAAAAAGAGGTTCATAATTTAAACATCAGAACATGTGTTATCTTACCACTCATATGCCAACGGAAGAGCATTCCAATAAGAATACAAGTGTACCAACAAAATCTTGTACTGCCAAACATATCTGCCAAAAAAAGTAAGTTTCGAGAAAACAATTATCAGATGTAAAGTTTGGTGACTTGGATTAATTTCTGATACCAAATAGGCAAACTAGATAAAAATATTTATAGAAACTGGAACCTTCTGACGGTCAATCCAAGCTCCAACACCATTATAGCTTCCAACAAATACCCAACATGTTTTGTACGCCAAAATAACTACAGCAAAAAAGCCAAGAAAATAAGGTGTCGATAGAAATATGACATATACAAAGTACCAACTTAATATAAGATGAGTTAGATACCTGAACCAACACATTGCATGTCATGGACAGAAAATCTTCACCATACATACTCTCTTGTACATCTAGGTCCTTTGAAAGGTGAAGGTTCTGACAATACATTTCTGTCATTTGAACAGCAAACTCCACAAGATCTGTGTGGAAACAGATAACCGTATAAATTCTAAATGTAAAAAATGCAGAAACATTGAATTTAGATTATATTAAAAGTAAAAGATTTACCTCCATCAGGGAGCGAGAACGTATCACCAATGAGTTCTCTTATCTTAAAGAATGTTATATGTTGCCCAAGAACAGTTTTTGATGATGTTGAAGAAGAATCAATGCATTTAACCAGCTTTTCTAGCAACTGTTTTTTCTTATCACCAGGTAGAACTTGAAGGAACACCTCCACATCAGCTGCGAAGCTAGCCATATGCCCAAATCTATTTGAACAATAATTAAAGCTTTAGAAGATACAATTATGTTCTACTTTCCTATCATAAGCACGCAAGGAAGAAACAGAATCATCAGATTATACCTCGAAAAGTATAGAATAATGTCTTCCATGAGTTTATCAGCATTACCCTTTCCAAATATTAATTTCCTCCTTTCAATTTCAAGATTCGCCAACCCCGGACCTCTTATAGAATCATTACCTACTTCTGTTGATAAATTTTCCACAAACTCAGAGGCCCTTGTTATACGAGAATCAAACTGCACATGAAGTTTGTAAAGCATAAACTTCAAAGACTTGTTAGAAAAGCATGCATGAGATATGCAAAAAATTGATAAGGTTGCATACCACATCATCAGCCAAGTGCCTATGCTGGCAGTCCATTGATGTTAACACCTGGGTTGAAGGGCTATTAGCCGCCGTAGACAAACTACAGTCATCTTCCAGCAAACAGCCAAGATAATGATGAAAACACTCCCAATCATCAGGGCTGTAAAGAAAAAAGAAAGAATCAGTGATGGTGACTCCCTTGTATGGCCAAAGTAAGAAAACATCCCAACTTTCCAGCACAAAAATCAGCATGTTAAGTACTTCCAGTATTCATTAGTGCACTTATATAACCTTACTATTAATTGGTCCCGTTTTAGACTTGCACTTGTATACCGAAATGCATGCGAAGAAGATAAAAACATACCATAGTCTTAATACTTTCTCAAATATATCTGCAGCTCCACCAAAATCACCTGCCCGAGCAAGAAGTCTCCCCTGTCAACTTGTAAGTTAAAGAGCACAAGTATATAAGATATGAAAATACACTATGCACAGCAAAAAAAAAATATATGTATACAGTTGCGGGATAACTAAGGGAATTCACAGTAAACTGTATGAGTCTGTGATGAGAAAACCCATGAACAATACTACTACCAGTAATTATTGTAGCCACTTAGCTATAAGACTGAATAGAGAAACTAATTACACCCTCCTACTCAGTTATCCTGATAAGCAATGCATAATAAAGATAATGAAAGAGCAGATAGTACCTGTATTCGTAGTTTGTCGCCTTCAATCATTATAAGTGAACCTAAGTTCCCAGAAAGAATTTCTAAAGCAACCCCATACTTGGCTTGCTGTTCCAATAGCGATATATATACACTAAGAGCTGCAACCAATACCATTCATTATTTATTTATCAATAACAGGTGTGACCTTTTCTATGATTATCGATTAACAATTAAAAAGCAATATGAACCTTCAGGCTCATGCAAGCTATGCGAAGCAATGTGTTTATTTAATAAACCTTCAGCTAACTGCAAAAGCTTCTCTCCTCCATTGCCACAAAAAACCTATACAAATCAAATATATTATTGCATGAGCAATAAGTAGCAATTTATTGTGTTGGGAAAAAAACGACTCCTCTCTTAATTTTAATGTAAATAAGCAAATAGGGGTTGTCGCTTGTCAGGTAAAATAATAAACAGGTTCTATTTAACTTTAATTGCTTATTTCACTAATATAAAAGTGTTTTAGCCAAACACTTAAACCTGCTCATTTGTTTTATATCTAAACAGATAACTTATATAAGTAATCTCAAACACCCTTTAAATTTTCATTACCCAAAAGTAGGATACATACCTATGCTATCTATGTGCAATTGCGCGTAACCTCTGACTTGCGGCGTGTGCTGAAATCTAATGGCAACAACATCATTGTGAACCTGAAAACACAAATTCAGGCATGACAACATGTACGTATTAAAATCTGGTACTATCAAGTACATGAAAAACCATGGTACTTCATATCAATACCCAATACTGTAAACCACTTACGTTAAAGATACAATACATATACCATTAAAAGTGAGATACATACCTTTGCTATCGACATGCAATTGCTCTTGTAGCGTAGAGAAGACTAACCAATGCAGCAAGCTCAGTTGACAAACAATTCCTTGCTCTTTCAACATATTCGTGTGCTTCATCATACTGGATTAAAAGTGATGTCAGTAAATATCCAAACAAACAATATCAGTATTGGCACAATTAGAAACAAAAAGAGAAGTTTGTTTAGAATAATACCACGAAAGAATAAATTACATGGTAATATTAGGTCACAAAATTTTACCATGGATGAATCTTTTACTTTGGAGCATCTTTAACCTGCAAATCAAATCAAGACACAAATCAGAATCATAGGATACGATGAACAATAAAAGACAATATACTCCAGCTCATGTCAACCCTAATAGATTATTTTCGTCGATGTTTTTCTGTCGTTGTTGATAATGGTGGTGTCGTTTATTTATTTATTTATTTATTATTATTATTTTTTGATTTGTCAAACAAAAACCCTAAAAGGCTATATTATTATGCTAATCAGATTTCCTATATAGCTTTCAGCATACACAATCTCACCAAAAAGATATAGTGGTTCAGTGGTTAAGATACAACATAACAATCCCAAGTCTTGTTTTTTAAAAACCATACGAAATTTATTAAAAAATATACGAAATTTACTTAAAATTTTGCCTACATGGCGACAATGTGATGACATGTCTGATAATGAATTA
>JAYDZM010275831.1:4896013-4909325 GCA_034509245.1 Artemisia ludoviciana
CACAGAGCCATTTTGTTTCAATTTCTTAATTTCAGCCAGTGGATCTTCATAAATTCTACCAAATCTAGCCAAAATTGCCTCTTTATACACCGACCAAGTCACATTTTCTCCTATCAATCTGATTATATTTCTATGCCACATCAAAGCAACATCATAAAGGTGAATAGAGATCAAGTTTACCTTGCTTTCATCAGGAACATTGTCCACTTTGAAAAACTGTTCACACCTAAACATCCAGTCTCTCACATTATCACCCCCAAATTTTGGAAACTCAAGCTTAGTGACTCTGTGAAACTGATTGTTCTGTCCCTGATTTGCACCCTGAGGCATCATCTGCATATTCGGATTACCATTACCAGCACTGTTTCTCAATTCTGCCAACAATTCACGCTTTAACTCCTCCCTTAACTGATTCATCAACTCCCTCATAGAAGGTTCCTCAGTACTGGTACTAGCACGCGTTTGTGTAGGCATTTTTGACAAGAAAATGAAGCAAGAACACCAAGAATTGATCAAGAACATACTAACTAACTTCTAACAAACTGCAACAACTATAACAAACTTGTAACTAACAACTACTCAGGAATTGGAGAATGGAAAGAGAGAACATGATGATGTGGTGTGATTTGGAAAGGAAACAAGTGAAGAATGGCGGATTGTGGTGGTATTTATAGTGATGGACGGATTTCTAACAGAATCTTGATTATGTATCTGGCCAGAAAAGTGGCTCTGATGCCAATTGTTATGTACCAAAAGGATATGACTAATCCAGGATTCTAGAAGAATCGAAGATAGCCTATTTCAACATACAGGAATTCCAGAAGATATGAATAGAACTCGAATATGAAGAAAGGGATTGTTATTAGGATAGATGAATTGTTACAGAGATAAGAGAAGTATTGTACAATTGATAGATGATGAATGTAAATGACAAACTATGTATTTATACAGTGAAATGTAAATGAAATGAAATTGGGGAAAGTTGTTATGTGGTTGTTGTTGACTTTTCTATCTTTGACTATTTGACTTTCCATCTTTGACTTGTGCTCATATCAATGCCCACTCCTTAAAATGTTGCTTGACCACAAGCAACTTAAGCATTCAAATCAAAATCAGGGAATCTTGCAGCCATGTCATCATATAACTCCCAAGTAGCATCCTCTGGCCTTTCATTAATCCACTGAATAAGAACATAAACTGCTCCCACATTCCCTTTTTTAGCCATTCTTCTGTCCAAAACAGCATATGGTGCCATAGCTATGAGCCCACTTGAATCACATTGTGGTAGCGTAGCAGGTTCATGTGGAAGATCACCTCTAAACTTCTTAAGTTGTGACACATGGAAGACTGAGTGGATTTGAGAACCACTTGGCAGCTCCAATTTGTAAGCTACTTGTCCAATCTTTGCCAAAATTCTGAAAGGACCATAGTACTTTGGTGCTAGCTTGTGATGCTTGTACTGTCTCAGCGTTGATTGCCTGTATGGTTGAAGTTTCAACAAGACCCAATCATCAATTTCAAACACCCTTTCAATCCTGTGCTTATCTGCCATTAACCTCATTCTGTCTTGTGCTCTTTGTAGATGAAACTTCAACAACTTGACTGCAGCTTCTCTTGCAATTAAGGACCTATCCACTGTATGATTAGCACTATCACCAGCAGTGTATGAGATGTGGGCAGGTGGAGCTTGACCATAAAGAACTTGGAAAGGAGTAGTATTGATGGCAGTATGAAAGGAAGTGTTATACCAATATTCTGCAAGAGGAATCCATTGTGCCCACTCCTTAGGATTGTCTCCACACATACACCTCAAGTAACACTCAACACATCTGTTCACCACCTCAGTCTGACCATCTGTTTGTGGATGGTAGGCTGAGCTCATGTGCAGGTTGACTTTCAAAAGCTTGAACAACTCAGACCAGAACCTACTCAAAAAGATGGTATCTCTGTCACTTACTATCACTTTAGGTAGGCCATGGAGCTTGTAAACATTGTCCAAAAAAGCTTGTGCCACTGAGATTGCTGTATAAGGATGAGTAAGTGGAATGAAATGACTGTACTTACTCAACCTATCAACTACCACCATGAGGACTGTTTTACCCTTTGACATAGGCAACCCATCCACAAAATCCATGGAAATACTGGTCCAAACTTGATCAGGAATGGGTAAGGGTTGTAATAAACCTGGGTAAGGAACTAACTCAGGCTTAAACCTTTGACAAACACTGCAATTTCTCACCCAATCTTTGACTTGTTTTCTCATCTTACTCCAATAAACTTGTGCACTCATTCTCTTAAGTGTAGCTTGCATACCAGAGTGTCCTCCTTGTGAACCAGCATGGAAGAAGTTGAATAATTCTTGTCTCAACTGTGTGTCATCAGATACTACCAGCTTGCCCTTTCTCAATAATTTTTGTGTAGACCACTCATAATGCTTAACTGATTGAGGATCCTGCTGTAACTTGAGAATAATGGACTGCAACTTGTCATCAGTAGCCCACCCATTCACAATCTTTTGGTACACATCAGCAGATAGGCTTGTCACAATCATTTGCAAAACTTCTCCAGTGTTTGGCAACCTGGATAATGCATCTGCTGCAACATTTTCAGCCCCCCTTTTATACACAATTTCATAGTCATAACCCATGAGTTTAGGGAGCCACTTCAACTGAGTTGGTGTAGTAAATCTTTGTTCCATAAGGTACTTTAAGCTCAAGTGATCAGTCTTGATAATGAAGTGTCTGTCCATTAGATAGCCCCTCCATTTTTCTAATGCTTGTATGACTGCCAAAAATTCTTTCTCATAAGTAGATAAGGAGTGATGTTTAGAAGACAAGGCCTTACTCATGAATGCAATTGGATGACCCTTTTGTAACAGAACAGCTCCTATTCCCACTCCTGAAGCATCAGTCTCAATCACAAAAGTTTCATTGAAATCAGGCATTTGCAACACTGGAGCATTCACCATTGCTTGTTTCAGTGTATCAAAAGCCTGTTGAGCAGAGTCTTCCCATTTGAAAGCATTCTTCTTCAATAATGCAGTCAAAGGTTGACTAATGACAGCATAATCTCTAATAAATCTTCTATAATAGCCTGTTAACCCCAAAAATCCTCTTAACTGCTTCAAAGTTTTTGGTGCAGGCCACTGTTTCATTGCTTCTACTTTAGAAGGATCAGTTGCCACCCCCTTATCAGTGATAATATGACCCAAATACTCCACATGTTTAGCCCAAAAAATACACTTGCTTTGTTTGGCATATAACTGATGTTCTCTCATGGTTTGCAATACTGTCCTCAAGTGTATAGTATGAGCTTCTAAAGTTGGACTGTAAACCAAAATATCATCAAAGAAAACAAGCACAAACTTCCTCAAATAAGGTCTAAAAACAGAATTCATTAGAGCTTGAAATGTTGAAGGAGCATTAGTGAGCCCAAAAGGCATGACTAGAAATTCATAATGTCCCTCATGTGTTTTAAAAGCTGTCTTGGATATGTCATCCTCATACATTCTGATTTGATGGTAGCCAGACCTCAAATCCAGTTTGGAGAAGATCACAGACCCATGAAGTTCATCAATGAGTTCTTCAATGAGTGGAATTGGGAACTTGTCTTTGATGGTGTGTTTGTTTAACTGCCTGTAATCAATGCACATACGCCAACTGCCATCCTTCTTTTTGACCATAACAATGGGTGAGGCAAATGAGCTTTGACTATGTCTTATAACTCCATATTCCAAAAGCTCCTTGACCATTAGTTCTATGGCATCCTTTTGTGTTGGAGGGTGTCTATATGGCCTAATATTGACAGGTTGGGTGCCATCTTTGAGAGGTATCATGTGATCATGTGTCCTGTGTGGTGGCAATGTGGTAGGAACAGCAAACACATCTGCATATTCTGATAACATAGGTTCCCACACACTCTCCATATCACCATTATCTTGTGTCTGTTCCTCTAAAACTTTCACCATATTCACCATAGAAGAAGGATAAACACATAAAGACATTGCATTACACTGAACTCTTGTATTCTATTTACCATTCATCCACTGGACAGTTGCTTTAGTGGTTCCTCTCAATGTCATTTGCTTGCCTCTATAATTGAAACTCATTCTCAAGTTCTTAAAGTTACAACAGATATCTCCCAAAGTAGATAACCATTGTATCCCAAGCACCATCTCACATCCTCCCAAAGGCAATATCATCACAGAAGAAGAGAATGACTCACCTTGCAAGGACCAAGTAAAATCATGACAAACAGTAGTACTCACCAAATTGCTTCCCCCTGCTACTGATACTTGTAAAGGGCAAATTTGTCTAGTGTTGCAAGCCAATTTCTTTGCTGTATTTGTGTCTAAAAAATTATGAGTGCTCCCTGAATCAATCAAAATGTGCAACTCATACCTTCCCACATATCCAGATACCCTCATGGTTTGATAATTGTACACACCAGTGAGAGCATTCAAAGAAATTTGTGGAATCACTTCACTATCTTGCACAGGTTCTTGTTGCCACACAATCTCCTCCTCCAAACACTCCTCTAATTCTACTTTCTCTTGCTCATCACCTTCCTGATCCACAAGTACTTCTAACAAAAACACTTGACTGCTACATTTATGGCCAGGGAAGTATTTTTGGTCACAATAGAAACATAATCCTTTCATTCTCTTTTCCTCCATTTCTTTTTGGGTTAACTGCTTCCTATATGGAGTACTAGTGGAAGTTGATGGCTTATTCCTCCAACTAGAATTTGGTGCAGGCAAAGACAGTGGTTTAGGACTGTTAATCACAGTTGTATTTTGAGGATTGTATCTAGGTGTAGGCAACACATGCATTTTGTTCCTTTGCTTAGCCACATTCAATTGTGATTCTTGTAGTCGACACAATCCATACATCTCAGCCAAAGACTTTGGTTTAAACATTCTAACAGCAAGTTCAATTTCACTATACAACCCTGCACTAAAGAAACTCATTGCCTGATCATCACTTAACTGAACTCTACACAACAATTTATTATACTCATCAATATACTGTTGCACAGAACCAGTTTGTTTCAACTTCTTAATTTCAGCCAGTGGATCTTCATAAATTCTACCAAATCTAGCCAAAATTGCCTCTCTATACACTGGCCAAGTCACATTTTCTCCTATCAATCTGATTATATTCCTATGCCACATTAAAGCAACATCATAAAGGTGAATAGAGATCAAGTTTACCTTACTTTCATCAGGAACATTGTCCACTTTAAAAAATTGCTCACACCTAAACATCCAATCTCTCACATTATCACCCCCAAACCTTGGAAACTCAAGCTTGGTGACTCTGTGAAACTGGTTGTTTTGTCCCTGATTTACACCTTGAGGCATCATCATCATATTCTGATCACCATTACCAGCACTGTTTCTCAATTCTGCCAACAATTCACGCTTTAATTCCTCCCTTAACTGACTCAACAACTCCCTCATAGAAGGTTCCTCAGCACTGGTACTAGCTCGCGTTTGTGTAGGCATTTTTGTCAAGAAAATGAATCAAGAAACAAAGTAACTAACTCTAACAAACTTGTAACAACTTAAACAGACTGTAACTACCAAAACTACTCAAGAAATGACTCAATGACACGTGTTTGTGATTGGGAAATGGAAAGAGAGAATCATTATGACGTATTTTGGATTGGGAAGTGAAAAAAAAAATGAGAAATGATGGATTATGGTGGTGGTGGTATTTATAGGTGGTGATGGATTTCTAACAGATTCTTGATAATGTATCTAGCCAGAAAAGTGGCTCTGATGCCATTTGTGATGATCTTTCCAGAAATCAGTAATGAAATGAAGAAAGATCAAGATAATCAACAGGAATTCTCAAGATAAGAAGAAGAACTCGAATTGAAGATCAAAAGGATTTGTTATAGAAATGATGTATTGTACAGATAGGAGTTTGATTACAAAATGATTAGCTACTTGTAAATGAATCTAATGAATGTATTTATACAGTGATTGTAAATGAAAGTGTTGGTGGAAAATACAGTTGTGATGTTTGACTATTTTCTTTGACTTGTTTGACTTTTCCAATTGTACTCATAACAATGCTTCCCTCTTCAAATATTACTTGTCCACAAGTAATCAGCATCAAGCATCCATGTCAAAGGAAGGAAATCTTGCAGCTATGTCCTCATATAATTCCCATGTAGCATCAGCTACAGTCCCATTAAGCCATTGAACAAGAACATAAACTGCAGCTGCATTACCTCTCTTAGCCATTCGTCTCTCCAATATAGCATAAGGCTCCACTGAAATGACTCCATCTTTGTTGAAAACTGGCAAAACAGCTGGAGTAGTGGGAGGATCACCTCTGTGTAATTTAAGCTGTGAGACATGAAACACTGGGTGTATTTGTGCAGACTCTGGTAACTCAAGTTTATAAGCCACTTTGCCCACCTTTTGAATGACTTTAAATGGACCAAAGTACTTGGGGGATAACTTGTGATGCTTAGCTTTCCTGAGTGTAGATTGCCTGTAGGGTTGGAGCTTTAGGTAGACCAATGCACCCACTTGAAATTCTCTATCTGTTCTGTGTCTGTCTGCCATAGCTTTCATCCTGCTTTGGGCTCTTTTCAAATGAAACTTGAGCAGCTGAATAGCTTCTTCTCTAGCTGATAAGGACCTATCTACAGCTTCCACCCTGCTCTCTCCATGAGTGTAAGCAATGTGAGTAGGTGGTGGTTGACCATACACTACCTGATAAGGAGTAGTGTTGATTGTTGTATGAAATGTTGTGTTGTACCAGTATTCAGCTAAGGAGATCCAATGAGCCCATTCTTTTGGCTTGTCACCACTCATACATCTCAAATAACACTCCACAGCCTTATTTACTATCTCAGTCTGACCATCACTTTGAGGGTGGTAGGCAGTACTCATGTGTAAGTTGATTTGTAACATACCAAACAGCTCTTTCCAAAACTTACTCAAGAACACAGCATCTCTGTCACTGACAATGATTTTGGGAAGACCATGGAGCTTATAAATGTTGTCTAAGAATGCTTGAGCCACAGATAAAGCAGTGTAAGGGTGACTCAAAGGAATGAAGTGGCTATACTTACTGAGCCTGTCCACTATCACAAGTATGACTGATTTACCTTTAGAAAGAGGCAAACCATCAATAAAATCCATGGATATTTCTGACCAAATTTGTTCTGGAATAGGGAGAGGTTGTAACAAACCTGGTGGCTGCACAAGTTCTGGCTTGAACCTTTGACAAACCACACAATTTCTCACAAAAATTTTCACATCCTTTCTCATCTTCTTCCAGTACAACTGAGCACACAACCTCTTAGTGGTAGCTTGTATTCCAGAGTGTCCACCTTGAGAAGTATCATGGAAATGGTGCAACAACTCTTGTTTTAATGCAGCATCATCACCCACTACTAACTTCCCTTTTCTAAGCAGGATGTTAAAAGACCAAGTGTAGTGTTTGGAAGTGGAATCAGGTGTTTGCAGTGTTTGAATCAAGGCTTGGAGCTTAACATCTTTAGTCCAACTATCCACTATCCTCTGATAAAAATCACTAGAAAGTGTAGTTGACAACATCTGCAACATTTCTCCAGTGTTTGGCAACCTGGATAAAGCATCAGCAGAGACATTCTCCTTGCCTTTTTTGTAAACTATTTCATAGTCATAACCCATAAGCTTTGGCAACCACTTCATTTGAGCAGGGGTGGTAATTCTTTGTTCCAAAAGGTACTTGAGGCTAAAATGATCTGTTCTTATGATGAAATGTCTGTCTAATAAGTAACCCCTCCATTTTTCAAGTGCTTGTATGACTGCTAGGAACTCTTTTTCATATGTGGACAAGGTGTGATGTTTTGGTGCCAAGGTTTTGCTCATAAATGCTATAGGATGACCCCCTTGTTGTAAAACAGCTCCAATTCCACACCCAGAGGCATCCGTCTCGATAATGAAAGGTTCATCAAAGTTGGGCATCTTCAAAACTGGTGCATGTGTCATAGCTTTCTTTAATTCTTCAAATGCAAAGTCAGCTGAATCACCCCAAACAAAAGCATTTTTCTTCAACAGAGCTGTGAGAGGGTGGCTAATAGCAGCATAATCTCTGATGAATCTTCTATAATAACCAGTGAGACCCAAAAACCCCCTTAACTGTTTCAAATTCTTTGGTCTTGGCCAATTCTGCATAGCAACAACTTTTGCAGGGTCTGTTGCCACTCCCTTATCTGATATGATATGACCAAGGTACTCAACCTGTGATACACCAAAAGTACACTTGCTTCTCTTGGCAAATAACTGGTTAGTTCTCATAGTATGTAAGACCATCCTCAAATGCTCAGCATGAGTTTCTAAAGTAGGACTGTACACTAAGATGTCATCAAAAAAACACCAAAGTGAACTTCCTCAAGTAATGTTTGAAAACTTGATTCATTAAGGATTGGAAGGTGGATGGTGCATTTGTCAGGCCAAAGGGCATTACCAGGAATTCATAATGGCCTTCATGGGTTTTGAAGGCTGTTTTAGCTATATCATCTTCATACATCCTAATCTGATGATACCCTGACCTCAGGTCTAGCTTAGAGAAAACTGTAGAACCATGGAGCTCATCTATCAGTTCCTCTATGATGGGAATGGGAAACTTATCTTTGATGGTGTACTTATTCAACATCCTATAGTCAATGCACATTCTCCAGTTTCCATCCTTTTTTTTAACCATAACAATTGGAGAAGCAAATGAGCTTTGACTATGTCTTACTACACCTGAATCCAACAACTCTTTAACCATAACCTCAATAGCATCTTTTTGTGTGGGAGGATGCCTATAGGGTCTGATGTTTATTGCAGGGGTACCTTCTTTAAGTGGTATTCTATGATCATGACTCCTAGTGGGTGGTAAACTTTTAGGTTCTGCAAACACATCCTTGTATTCATCTAACAAAGAATCCAAGGTACCTGGGCTGGGTGACACAGATATTGCATTCAACATACCCATGGGATACACACAAAGAGCCATAGCATCACATTGAGCTTTCTCACATTGTCTACCATTCATCCATTGGGCTGCTGACTTTTTTGTTCCCCTAAGAGTCATACATTTACCCTGATAAGTAAACGCCATTCTTAATTCACAAAAATTCCATCTAATTTCCCCCAAGGTAGATAGCCATTGTACCCCTAATACCATTTCACACCCCCCCAAGGGCAGTAACATGGCATTAGTAGAAAATTTTTCACCCTGCAAAGTCCAAGTAAAGTTTGGGCACATAGTATCACACATCATTGTTCTACCCCCAGCCACAGAAACTTGCAATGGCCAGGTCTTTCTTATTTCACACCCTAATTTCTTAGCTGTGCCAATGTCTAAAAAATTGTGTGTGCTGCCAGAATCTACCAAAATGTGCAACTCAAATTTTCTAACATAACCACTGACTCTCATTGTTTGATAACTGTATACACCTGTGATTGCATTCAATGAAATCTGTGGTACTATTTCCTGATCTAGTGGTTGTGTTGGTTGCCAAGTAATCTCCTCTTCGAAACACTCCCTTCCAACTTCTTCCTCCACCTCCTCTTCACAAGCACTCACCTCCAATGAATACACTTGACCACTACACTTATGGCCTGGTGCATACTTCTCATCACAATAAAAACACAAGTTCTTAGCTCTTTTTTCTTCCAACTCCTTTTGAGTCAAATGTTTCCTAAATGGTGTGGACTGTGAAGTTGAAGGTTTGTTCCTCCAATTAGCATTAGGGACAGGTAAAGCTACTGGTTTTGGACTGCTGACTCCACTAGAATTAGAGTAATTGTATCTAGGTGTAGGTAACACAGGCATTCTATTTCTTTGCTTAGCTACATTCAATTGTGATTCTTGCAATCTACACAAACCATACAACTCAGCCAAAGACCTTGGCTTAAACATTCTAACAGCAAGTTCAATTTCACTATACAATCCTGCACTAAAGAAACTCATTTCCTGTTCATCACTTAACTGAACTCTACACAACAGTTTATCATACTCATCAACTAGTTATAATACCCGTGCACGTACGGGATTTTTTCTAAATTTTTTATTTACATATTGATGTATTATTATCGATTAAAAAAGAACCTAATGTGTGGTAATGCACTCGCACCACAATACTAATTGGCTTAATCTTGAAGTGGACAAAGTTTAAGATCTAACCAAACTAAGTTTAAATATCGTTCCAGCAATGCTTGCTTTCAAGTGTTGTCATCAAGGTCTTTAATAAGAAAGCTATTATACGTGACATCACATATCCGTTTACAAATATGAACAAAATAAAAAACATGAAAATTATCATTCTTAGCTGTTGTAAAAACAATGACCCTCGGAAGTATAATAAACACATGTACGAATGCAAGTGATTATTGTGAGTTTTAACTGTACCAGTCAAGAAAGAGAAGATAAAATGTAAGTACAATTAGGAAAAGCAAAATGAATGTCCTGCTACTGCTATTTCACTCTATGGCTTGTGTCAATTCCTTATTACTCATTCCTACATTCTTCGTTGCTTCAACCGCCTACAAAAGAAACGGATGTGGCAATTCCTTGAACCAAGTTTAGTTGTTTAACCATAAACAATAATTTTTAGAGGTGGCAAGTAAAAAAGGGTTCAATCAAAATGGGTAACATATGTGTCATTGTGTGTGTCTCGGGTTGATCCGAACAACTTTTTGTCCAAGTTTGTTTAAAGATAGTCGGATTAAACTCACATATCAAGGATAAGGAAGCAGACCAAATTATACAATAAACTGAAAACACAAACAAAAAGATCAATAGTATACCACTAAAATTAAATCAGTAGACCCACCCATTTTGATCTTGAATCCTAAGCCTAAACAAATGATATAAAACTTACAAATTATATTAAGCTTTTTCATCTCTCAAACCATGCATGCTGCCACCATGAAAACTATCATCACTTAGTTTATCTTTATAATCCTGCCTACCCAAGAAAGTAATAAATTAGATGTCCATGGAAACCAACTATCTAATTATGAAAAAATGAAAGAAATAATGTAGATACCGAAGTGCTCCAGTTACTACTGGATTCCGCTCAGCAGCCTCCTCAATTAGTTTGAGGGTAACGAATTTCTGCAAATAATATTAACGATAACAATAAGCTAATCATAAACAACCCTAAGCTTTTTGAGGTGCTTATCGGTTTATTGTGTTGTCAAAACACGATAACTTTATGCAAACACCTCTAGTTTAAATGCTTTTCAGATTTTCCAAATATTAGAATTTTAAAGTTCATTACTTAAATAGCTTGCGTATTATACCATCAAGATTTACATAATACATAAACTGAGAGCTATCACTTAAGAGCTAAAAAATAGTTAAAATATTCCTTTTAGATCAATTGATTTTAAAGCTAACCCATTTTGATCAAAACAAAAGTGCCCCAAGGCTTTTGAATCACTCTACTTCATGCCGTGTGGCAACACCTATTTACAACTTAAGCAATATTGAGTTGGGAATTGATCTTAAAATAAAACTAAAATGTGATTTCTTATGGTCATTAATCTTAGGTTCATTATTCAATTTACCTATCTAAGTTATAGAGAAAACTATTTCAATACATGGTGAATAATGAATGCCATAATTATACAGGTGCCTTTTGTCAACATAGAAGAATGAGTACCACATTATCAAACATGTTTAAATCAAAGAACAGATGTATACCTCAGCCTGTTTCTGCTCATCCAAATATGGTGAGGTGGAACTGGTTCGAGCAGGTCCCTGCAAAAGTTATAAAAGGATGATGCTTATGTACAGGTCATGAAACTATATGCATATCTAGTAGAGATAGACTCATTGCTTATAAAGTTATTAAAAGGGTTGATTTAGGTTGTGCTTTATTTTGAAGAGACCAGTATGATTAAACTAAAAGGGAATGGGTCAAAATTGTTGGAAAATCCACTACGCAGTCATAAATTACCAATGCTAAAACAAAATTCAATCAAAATTTACGGCAAATAATCCATACCACATCATTTCACATAGTATTACTAACACATGTAAACACCCCCTCAACAAAGCAAATTAACGAAGTGAATATACATAAATCTCTGAAACAACACCTCCATTTCAAATATATAGTTGAACACACCCTAAGAACCATAAAGGTCGGAAACATGGCATAGAAAAGGGTATAAAAATGCAATCAACGTCTTTAAAGTTGTCCCCACTAAAAAGCATGCTTGTTTACCTAAATAACAACTGCTGCTAATTAACATCATGCAACTCTTTAGTCTTTACACATACTACAATTCAAATACCAAAAGTAATGAAAAATATATTGCCCAAAATAAAGGGTATATACAATGTTTCAAGTCAATTCCTGAAGCTAAAAGATAACAGACAACTTCTTTGTCTTTCCAAATGTTCACTATAACTCAAAATTTCAAATGTTTCCACATGTAACCTTGAACGCAAAATAAGTTTCTCGTAAAAACATGGCTGCTATTGTGTGACATCTTATCACATGTTATAAGAGATTAGAAGCATTAATAGTATCTCGAGTTTAGTGAATATGATTTTCACAATAGGCAATAAAAACATTGAAAGTTTAGTGTCAAGAGAAGAATACAATCACAACAAAAGTGCTCCTTACTATGAGTTTCTTAAACCTGCCAAATAGAATTGCAAATAACCACATGTAACTTCAGATAGCAACATGTAACTTTAGAAATATGCAACATCCAAAAAAATGGCACATTAGAAGTTCAATTAGTACAAAATATTGAGTTTTAAGAAAAGATGTCATTACTTAAATATGCACTAACAACAAAACTGATCATAACGTGTTTCCATATGAAATACACAAATCCCATCTTGATAATACTCTCGCTACACGCTCCCATCACTCTTGTTTAATGTTATGATTAGTGAATTGGTTTTTTCTTGTATTTTTACTAAGATAAAGATTTAAAACTAAGAACTGTCATCCTATAAAAAAAATATATGTAACTATTGATACCTAGTATCTTCATTGGGTATGAAGTTAAAACACCCAATCTTTGGTAGTTCAACCAAACTTGACATAGATAGGATATACTCCGTATCATTTTAACAAAATATTAGCACTGTATTTTGGGCGAACATAATTTGAAAGAATTCCCTATTTCCCTAAACAGATGGGTCCAAGTCGAGAAATAATCAAATTCGTACCATGTGCAGGGGCGGAGCCAAGAATTTAAATTAAAGGCACTACAACAAATGATACGACGGGCGACGAACCTTTTAGCGGGGACAAGGGTGTCCCCGCCGAAAGTCGCTAAACGACAAAA
>JAYDZM010275831.1:5004202-5014359 GCA_034509245.1 Artemisia ludoviciana
GAATTTTCACCAACTTTTTTTTTTTTTTTTTTTTTTTTTTCTTCGAATAATACGTAGGCAGTCAACTAGTCAAGAGAGGGGATTGTTAGTGATTGTAATTTATTTATTCAAAA
The DNA here is from genome assembly GCA_034509245.1 of Artemisia ludoviciana. Lineage (NCBI taxonomy): Eukaryota > Viridiplantae > Streptophyta > Magnoliopsida > Asterales > Asteraceae > Artemisia > Artemisia ludoviciana. The sequence goes on from JAYDZM010275831.1 coordinate 5,004,316, forward strand.
GTTTGCTTTCTAAACAATCATAGTCATTTACAACTATTGACAGGTATTTGAAGAATAAATTAAATCCTGATGAGAGGCATCGGTTTCACTTCTTCAACAGTTTCTTTTTTAGAAAGTTGGCTGATCCAGATAAGTCTCCACTTGATGCTCCTACTGGAAGGGCAGGTTATCAGCGTGTGAAGAAATGGACAAGAAAAGTCAGCCTTTTTGAGAAGGATTTTGTTTTTATTCCTGTAAATTATAAGTAAGTGAAGGAATCAAAAAATTTGATGATTATTTTCAATTGATTCATAGCATGATAATTTTTAATCTTTTTATTGACAGTTATCACTGGAGTCTCATTGTGATTTGTCATCTCGGGGAAGTGGCAACGTATGACGGTTAGTCTTCTATATATTTTGGATAACTCAACGTATATCATATGCAAGTCTTGCTTCTCATATGTTGTTTTGCTTCAGATGGAGATGCAAACGAGTCAAATAAAGTGCCATGTGTTTTGCATATGGATTCTATCAGAGGTAGTCATGCTGGTCTAAAAGGTCTTGTGCAAAGGTATCAACTCTTACTCTTCCTGGCCATCATTTACCTAACACTTCTATTTACTTTTTGAATATATACACTCTAGATTTACCTTTTTCATATGACAATGTAGTTACTTGAGAGAAGAGTGGATAGGGAGGCAACAGGAGGCATCTGAAGACATCTCCTCAAGATTTGATAATTTAAGATTTCTTTATCTAGAGGTATTAGTTTATTTTTTGTATACTTTGGTATGGAAAGTAGACTAGTTTTTTAAAATTATTGTAATGCATTTGTTCGGTTTTTGCTTTCTCTGGTTTTTGGAATTCTGATCAGTATTTTTTTTTAATGTTATGTGCAGTTACCGCAGCAGGAAAATTCATTCGACTGTGGCCTATTCTTGTTGCATTATGTAGAACTCTTCTTAGAGCAAGTTCCTCCATATTTTAACCCGTTTCAGATCACAAATAGCTCCAGCTTTGTAAGTGATCTTGTGCTCATTATAAAGTTCTTTTCTCCTTAAGCATTGTTGACCTAAACGTATATTTTTCTGAGTATTTGTACGCAGCTCTTAAAACAATAAAATATGTTATGTCCTTTGTCATCGCAACACATAATTGTTTGTAATTATAATCAGCTCTCAAATGCTTGTGTTTCAGCTAAACGTGGATTGGTTTACACCTAATGATGCATCTGTAAAAAGAGTAGTTATCCAGAAATTAATCTCTGATCTCTTGGAGAACCCTCATCAGGAGTCTACTTCCACTGTTGTCAATGACAAACAGTGCCACCTCAGCTGTCCAACAACAGATGTCCACAAGGGTACCGTTGTAAATATGTCCCAAAAGGATTGCAATTCGTTAATGCTTCATCAAAGTTTGCATGATGATCAAAATGTTGAGATATCTTTAATACCATCATCGTCATACATGCAATGTGTTGATGACCCTAACATATATTTGAAGCCATCTATTGAATCAGAATCCTTTCAGGGCACACATTATCCAAATTTTAACCATACAAACTCTTTTAATGAGTATAAAAGTTCTCTAACCCCAGTCAAGGTAACCGGCACTGCAGTAGTCTTGAATGATTTTATAATTATCTGCCACTATCATTACCTGACATTTCCTTATTTTTGGAGCAGGAAGATGTCGAAGGAAGTGAGCAGTTTGTTTATTCTCAAACAGAACCTGGGTTCCAACAAGAAGATGATGATTCTGCCCTTCCATATTCATCCCAAGGATATCAAACTCCGGAACCATGGCATGCTCCAGTGGTCTATGATCATGAGACAGTCAACAACAATATTGAATCATCACCAGAAGCATCAGAATCCAGCGAGGATTCTATTGAAGTAGTTGATGATATCAGACAACTTGATTCAGAACACATCTCAAAGAAACGAAGAGATCCACCAAGATCACCGGTACAAGAAACATTTTCAGAGTCCGTTCATATGGTTGATGGTAACGGAAACGATGATCCTACATCTTTAATGGATATGATACCTGGGTCATCTTTTAGATTTCCTGATATGCAAGTCACGGGTCAAAATGGTTCAGAGAACTTCTCAGGTTTGGAATCAGATATGCAGCACCCCACAAAAAAGATACGAATGACAGAATCATAAAAGTTACCATCTTTGTTATCTTGATGTTGTGAAGCTCTGTGAATAGCTGATTGAGCTACGGTGAATGGTGATGCGTACCCTGGATTAGGAGTTATACTAGTATGTTCCAGCGAGGAGTTAATGAGGGTTGTTTGTGTTTGGATGTCCATATTATCGAAATGGGTATTGGAGAAAGCATCCCATTAAAATGTAGGTTTACTAATCTAAGTATCAGTGTACAAAGGCAGTATTGATTGACGTGATGGTAGTTTTATTTCTATTGTATTTTGTTCTAGCCTTAGGGTCCGGAAAGAAAATTCTAACTGAAAACTTGTATGAAATGTTCTGAGAAGGAAATCTCTATGGTGACGGAAAACTGTTTAGTTTTATGCCATCTTAATAATGTAACAAAATTAACATTTGAAAATTTTACAAATTATTTTTGAAAATGTGTTATTCCGACCAAATATCCAGATATTTGTTGAAGTTTTTAGATGGATTTTCCTTGTGCTTAAACGACCATCTGAGTTTTGGCCTTCTAAACCTATATTGTACTCGCAAGTCTAGAACGCTTCATAGCAGGTTGAGTTATTTAACAAACACACTTTTTACCGTTCTTTTAGTTATATGTGCGATCAAAATACCAAATCTAGTTATCAGTATTCCAAATTATAACGTTATAATAACAATTTACAACAGAACGACAGGTGTTGTATGGAATGAAGCTTTAGACCAAAAGCAACTTATTCAACCTAATCCAGATCAGCAAATTGATTATCTGAAAGTAGAGCCGTAGAGGTGCCAAAACGGGCTGGCCGTGTGGGCACAGGCCACGGTTGCTAAACGGGTATGGGCTAAATGGGCACGAGCAAAATGGGCGCATGTTATACGAATCACTTTAAAAAAAAACCAAAGCGACGAAATAAATTCCTCAAACGTAACACCTCATTTATATTAATTAAATATATTATATCTATAAGTTTTTCTTTAAAAAATTGTAATGCTCTCCAATTGAGAGAAAATGTGTGCCCGTTTATGCTCATCTAAAAAAAAAAGTGAGGACTGAACGTGGCCAAATCTTTTATAAATTTTCTCAAATTAGCCATCTTTTTAATTTTTGGGCACACATTGCCTCTTCTATCTGAAAGTAATCGAATACATTCCCATTTTGAGGAAAACTTAAGATGCATCAACTTTTGCGTCATCGACTTATGGTACCTTTTCCCAAGATTTTATACAAAAAAAGAAAAAAGTGTAGCCCCTACGACAAATTTGAGTCCTGATGAGCTTCTTGGTGCCTTGGCTTGTGTCCGTAGGGAAATCACATCAGCAAAACAGCACAACTATTCAACTTTCTCGCAAATTATAATAAAAAAAAATCAATGTAAACCACGAATTCAAAAACTCGCAATTTCTACAACTATTGAAAAAGATTATATCCAACTACATCTTTAAAGCAAACTTGTTGCAAGCGGAGAAACCTATTCGTATAAAAGATTAGACAAATATCGAGTTGTCCCATGTTTCTGGCTTGTTCTTCATTTTCCATCCAAGCATTAATTTTTTTTCTAAGCTTGTTTCCAGCCATGAGATAGATTGGTCCGCGGTCGTACAAAACTAATACCGATCCATTCAGACAAAGCCTAGTAAAAGAGATTATAATTACTGAAACCTAGTAGGCGAGAATGGCCAAAGTTACAAAGATTATACAAACTGCTGAGGAATAGCAATATAAAATCACGCATTCAATAAGAACCAACAAGGCAACAAGAACGATGAGTACAAACACAAAAAAATGAACGAGGATCCTCCATTGTCTTGATAAAGATTGCCTATTTAGAGAAATTCATAACATGAAATAATGAAATACATCAAGCAAAAACCATGCCTTGGTTATAACACCATGCAGTTAGTTCAGAAAGTTGCAAGTAAATTAACAAAATTTTATAACCTAATTTTTGTACTGGCCTTCAATCTTGAGTTTGGAAATCCAGGTTTTGAGTTGATCAGCTACACATTCCGAACCAGTGGAACCGTATGAGCTAAATTTCTGAACTGAATTTTCGACTCCAAGATAATCATAAACGCCTTTATCAAACACTGGATTAATAGTACGGAACTCATCAAGACTCAGATCCTGAAGCTGGCAGCCTTTGTAAACACACAAGGCAACTGCCCTTCCAACTATGTCATGTCCAGTTCGAAAAGGTAATCCCTACATAATATGATTTTTTGTTAGTTAGCACTCAGCAGTAACACCACTATAAAAAAAAATGGCTAAAAATTAAATCAACATATGGATCTATACATGCATACACCATGTGTTTAGTTCTTATGTTTTATTGTACACATACCATTGGCATTGTCTAATTACACGAGATTTTTGTTATTTTCAATATTAAAGAAACTGAATTTATGTGTTATTCTTGATAAATTTCTTATGGCTATCATCAATCTACAAAAGATGTAAAGTGTAGCATATGAATCAAGTCTAGCCGAACATAGATCATCCTAGAACCTGTCTGGATCTATCCATTTATCGGGTTCTCTTGTTTGATCTAAAAAGATATGAAAACATTACATAGGTCCCATTTAGTTGATGAAAATATGGAATATTTGGAACGGGGCATGAAAAATGAAAAGTTATATTGGATGATGTATGTTATTCCATATCATATTTTAGATGTTTGGTGATAAGATAAATTCAAATTCTCATAAACAATACATCAAGAGCAGTGGTAATTTCGACCCACTTATGGGTTCACACTACACAAGTCAATTTTGGATCATCCTTTACCTCTAAATGGGTAAACTTGAACCTTAGCTAGAACAAAAAAGGGTTGCACAGGTCAAACAGGCCAAAAATGTGGTATCTTATTCTTAACTATAAGATTATCATTCAAATAAAAAAGTTGTTTTAATCATATTTAAAGTCTATAATTCAAAAAAGGAAAAGAGAGCAAAAAAAAGGTGTATGTTGACCCAACCAACCCATCCAGATGCATACTGCAAAATACCCAAATCTGAGTGACCCGACCCCTACCCGAGAACCCCACCCATTTTGTCAGCATGAATTAAGAGTAACTTGAGCTGACATACAAAACTTTTAATATTCACAATTTGCACAAAAGGGTATGTATTGCTTAAGGATAATAATTCGACTTGCCTTGCGAACAAGATAATCTGCAAGCGTAGTGGCATCAAGATGACCAGCTGGTAAAGTCTTTTGTATTCTGTCCAGATTAAAGGCGATGTTCTGTGCAAACTCAGCTGACACTTCTAGCATTCCTATAATCGTCTTAGCACTGTCAAACACAGGTTCCTTGTCTTCCTGTAAATGAACTGGAAAACCAAGATGGTCAAATTACCGTTCAAAGAGAACTACAGGGTTAAAGATAGCACAAAAACAAATCATTTATTTTTGTTAGAAATTAACAGTGCGCACTGACTTTCATGGTTAAGATGACTAGTTTGGATGAACGATAGATGTCTACACATTGCATTTTTTAAACACGATGTTTATGTAGGTAGTTCTACTAATATCATTGTTATAACGTTATTTTTGTTTTCATTCATTGTCTGTAATCACTACAAAATATAAAAGGCACCCAATTTGAAGATGTAACCAATCCTGAAGGGAATGAATAAGACCTGCAAATCACGGTTGTAAGCAAGTGGAAGCCCTTTGCATAATGTAAGAAGTGTCATAAGGTCTCCTATAACTCTAGCAGACTTTCCACGAACAAGTTCCATAGGGTCAGGATTTTTCTTCTGAGGCATTATACTGCTACCAGTTGAAACCGAATCACTTGGTGTGATGAAGCCAAATTCTTCTGACGCCCACAATACTCATTCTTCACCCAGCCGAGAAAGATGCGCAGCGGTGATTGAATTAGCGGAAAGAAGTTCCAAAACAAAATCACGGTCTGAAACTGCGTCCATGCTATTTTCAGTGAAGATGTCAGTAACTACTCAACCACTTCAACAAAAAGACACTAATATTATGCTGTTATACCTGTTGTTCATTGGAGCTGAAAACCCCAGGGCATCTGAAGTCATGACCCTATCTATGGGTAGGCCAGTTCCAGCCAATGCACATGCACCTAAAGGACAAAAATTCAGCCTCTCTCTGCAATCTAGCAGACGCCCATTATCCCGTTCAAGCTACACAAGAATAATTCATCCATTGTTAAGATTTACAAATCAAATAACAATAATATGCTTTATATCAAAAGAGGGTATACCGTAGAAGAAAAAGACAGAAAACACAAACAAAGCATAGAGAACTAAACTCTTTTAAAAGAATTCATTATCGGTAAACAAAACTCACGTCAAACATATCCGACATATACGTACAATATTAGCTACAAACATTCTAAATGAATAAAATACTAACACAGAAGTAATATAATGGAGACACACAGTCATATAGCCTAACAGAAAATAAAATCATTTCTACTTATTTTTTCGGAATGATAAAACAATTAGAGATTGAAATGTGGGAAGTAGATTGAAATGAGAGTGAAATACGCCAATCTCAACGAGAATTTATAACGAGTTGAATAGCTTAATATAAGAAAACGGATCTAGCAGAACTTTAACTATTAAGAATGAGTGCTTTCTCTATGAGGCTGGATAGGTAATCTCATACCATTTCAACATATGCCAGAATATGGTGTTGAAGTAGAACAGGTTGTGCCCTCTGCAAATGTGTGTACCCAGGAATAATCACCCCATCATTCTCTTTAGCCAGGATCACCAAAGCAACCTTCCAAAATACAAATAATTAACATTTGTCAATATATCGATCATATTGGCACCAAAGCCATTACAAACTATAAGCCTATAACTCAATAACAAGCCGCTCTTGCCTTAGGGAAATGGTCGGAAAACAATATTTAATATCGATGTCATAGTTAATCTCATAGGAAAAAAATATACGATTCCCAGCACATGTTTCCCCTTGTTCCTTACCATGACAAGTCTTTGCTATTTCACCCATTTGCTTAAAAAAACGGATAAATAGAAAGAGAAAAAAAGAAAGAAAAAAGAGGATACCTTAAGTTTGAAGGAAACTGTAAACCCCTCATGTATAAAATGCTATAATTATTTCAGTTTTAGATTTACATCTATATGACAACATGTCAATTAAGGCTGTTTTTATTGATAACGGGTCAATTTGGGTTGTGTTTTATTGATAACTGGTAAATTTGGGTTGCATTTTGTTGATAACGGGTCAAAAGTGTCAAAAGTCGCCTGAAGTATATACAAATGCTTAGAAACTCCTAAATCAAATTACTTAACAAGGTACATTGCTATTGTAACAATTTAATCTTAATACTTATATGCAATGCTTAAACTATTTATAAAATTTAGCAAGAAACTGTTGGTGGGTTAGCCTGATCCGACCCATTTTTGCACACTTTTAAAATCACCAGTTTTGTTCCGAACCCATTAGACCTATTACCCAATCTGCATGACCCGTTCATGTTCACACCTCTACTACAGCGTTATCATGTAAAACATTTCTGGAACAAGTCATATCATAGTCCTTTTGCTAAACTTTTTCCCATGATGCAGATTCGTGAATTAACAAGAATCAATTATGAAATGAAGATAGTACTTTATGGAGATGAAATGTCAGAACCACATTTAGACGCTTGTGCAAAGTTAACACAAGAATTCTTCAAGGAAGATCATATATTACGTCTTCTAGTTGAACACCTTCCACATTTGGACCCTGGGGTACTTACCGATAAACCAATCTTATCTATTTTTAATCATTTTTCTATAACGCATATGACAAAAGAATTTGATTCCCACAGAACCGTGAAGACATCACTCATGTGCTAGCAAATCTACAAACGCAACAAGTTCATGGACATTATGTTGCTGCTGAATCTTTGGAACAAAATATAGATATTGTGGATTTGTTGATTCCTCGGTATTTTACATCTCTTAATTTTCGTCACAATAGCTAATGATGCAAATTTTCAGATATGATGAGGACCTGAAACTGCAATATCATTTGGTGCAATCTTGAGAAATTGTATGCAGCATCAGGTTGTTGCAAAATATCTATTAGAGTTTGATCATATGAAAGCGTTCTTTAAATATCAACATGATCCAAACTTTGATATATCATCAGATGCAGCAGCAATATTTAAGGTCAAGTATCTGAAAAAGTGTACGTTTTCTATAGATATGATAGTATCATCGGGGTGAACTGCTGATAGCTTTTTGTGGCATTCATATTTCAGGAACTACAGAGGGTGTTTGGGATTGCTTATTAAATGTGCTAATCCGCTATTTTAAGCAGTTCTGTTTATGTAAAGAGTAAAATCAGCAGTTTTTTTCATACACTGAAAAATGTTTATCTCTTACAGATAAGCAATTAACAAAGCAATCTCAAACACAAAAGATTCCCAAGAACTACAAGAGGCATAACCAAAAATCAAGGAAAGTAAATAACCTGAAGATATTCAATTCGGTCACGAATAGTATCAATAGCATCACGGCACCACAAGCGGAAATCTGTTGAAACTTGATCATTACGACTTCTAGCGGTGTGAAGCTTCTTTGCAGGCTCTCCAATCAAATCAGTGAGAGCTGCTTCAATGTTCATATGTACATCTTCTCTGTCAGTCCTCCACACAAACTCATCGTATTCAATTTGTTCCTCTATATCACAAAACGCTTGAACAATACTATCAAAATCGCTTGAACTCATCAATCCCTACAAAGAACACATTTAAAACATAGATCCCAAATTTATAATTTTTGAGCTCCAGACAAGATGAAAATAAACTATTTTCATGTGATAGCAACAATATCCTTGCTGAGAGTATGTCAATTACTTATAAAATTTTGTGTATCTCATATTACTAGTTAGCTAATATATGATCATTATTAGTCTGCTAATCAGCTAAAATATACAGGTCAATTTTTCGAGAACTCCCCCGGTAACAAACTCCAAGATTAAACTAGGTGTGTCATTTTACCCGGACCCGACCTGAATGAAAATCGGTTAATCAAATTTGAAATTATTATTTCCAGCGTTGGTACGGATTTCGGTTATCTTGTTTACAAATTTGGCTACTCATTTTTTAAAACATATGCTAAAAAATCTAATTAACCCAAGTTAGATGCTTTCGTAATTGGATAACCTGTATAACACAAACCCTACTAATACCAGCCGTTAATCAGGTAAGTTGTTCATTCTTGAAACCTGACACCGGAAACTAACATTTTAGTAATTATAAACTTTAAGAGTTGTTGTAAATAAGAGTTTGTTTAAGATTATATATATGGAAGTCCCAAGTAATTAGAAATAATATTCTTCTACTTTTCATTCAGTTCGCAAAAGCAACTGCATGCATGGAGTGAATAATAAATATATACTACGTACTAAGTAGGGTACCTGTTTGACGAGCAAATGGCCATGAACAAGGCTGACCAGAATATGCAGATTACAAAGATCCTTATAAGATCTCTCAAACCTCCCTTTCTCAAACCTCCCTCCGCATAACTTGGCCTCCTTCTTTGACGCGCAACAGCTTACCCCACCCGGATGCTGTTTGGTTAAATGAGCGCGGAAGAAGAGGGAATGATGATGATGATTGTGATTGGTTGATGTTGGTAATGAGTTGAGTTTTATAGCGGCGGCTGTGGAGGATGATGGACTAGTCAAGAGCATTATTGATTCCATATTGATAGTACGGTGACAAGTGGAACAAATGTTTCTTCTACTTTTAGGTTAAGCATGTTTTGCACGGTTAGGCGGCCAGTAAAAGCTTGAAAAAAGCCTGGTTCGAAGCCCAACAGGCCACCAAGCCAAGGCTAAGCCCAAAGTCCCAAATAGCCCACAAAATGTCCGAAAGCCCGGGCTTTTGAGAAGCCCGCTAAAAATCCTG
>JAYDZM010275911.1:414973-426524 GCA_034509245.1 Artemisia ludoviciana
CTTGGAGCATCTCAAATTTGTCTTGATAGTTAATCTCTAATAAAGGATATTTCATTTTAGATCTGATAATTTACTATTAACTCCTCGGCCTTTCATTTGGGAGAGGCGTAATATTACCACTTTGCAAATGTGAGCATACACACTAATTATCCATTTTTCTATATCCAATCTGCAGACATGAGGCAGCAGTCATCCAAAATATCGTCGATGCAATTTCAGATAAGTTGCTTTCGTCAAACTCAAATATTGACGAAGAGCTTGTTGGAATGATGGACCGTGTAAAAGATTTAATATCAAGATTAGAAATTGGGACAGGTGGTGTGCGAATGGTTGGGATATGGGGGGTTGGAGGCTGTGGTAAGACTACCCTTGCCACTTCTGTTTATGCGGAAATCAATCATCGTTTTCGAGGTCACTGCATTCTTGAAAATATTCGAGAGGAATCAAGCAAACATGGCAGAAAAACTTTGCAAGAAAAAATTCTATCAACTCTTCTGAAAACACAAGTGGTAGTGCAGAGTGAAGAAGAAGGAAAGCGCTTTATAAAAAAAAGACTATGTCATAGTAATGTTTTAATTCTTCTTGATGATGTCGATGACCGTAAGCAACTAGAGGCGTTAGTTGGATCACACAATTGGTTTGGTGATGGGAGCCGGATAATTATCACAACTAGAGATGAACATTTGCTACAAAGGGTGGACTATGTCTCTCCAGTCAAATTATTATCACGTGATGAGGCTACCCTGCTGTTTAAAAGGCATGCATATAATGAAGTAGATCCTATAAAAGGTTATGATACACTTTCATTGCGTGTGGTGTCTTATGCTGATGGGCTCCCATTAGCCCTTAAAGTTCTAGGTTCTTTTCTATACGGGTTCTTTTCTATACGACAAAGACGAGAAAGAATGGATGAGTACCTTGGATAGACTAAATGATATTCCAGAAAGTGAAATTCTGAAACAACTCAAAATTAGTTATGATGGACTTAAAGGTGTGGAGAAGGAGTTATTCTTGGATATTGCATGTTTTTTCAGGTGGAAATACAAAAAAGATGTTGTTGAGATACTTGATGCATGTGGCTTTTACCCTGATATCGGGATAAAGGTGCTGATACAAAAGGCTCTCATAACTATAGATTCATATGGTAGGTTTGATATGCATGATCTGGTACAAGAAATGGGACACTTCATTGTTAGAGGGGAACATCCTGATAATCCTGAAAAACATAGCAGAGTTTGGAAAGATAAGGTTATCGAAAAGATGTGTATAGAAGATGCAACAACGGTAAATGTTAAGCTGGCTTTCTTTTCAAAAAATATATTATATGTGCACTAACTGATCAGATACCCACATAATGATACAAGCTAAACTATACATTGTTTCTCCTTAAATTATTGCAGGAAAATGACAAGATTGAAGCGATAGATCCCCAAAGTACAGATTTGGTTCCATCACATTTCTTTAAGTTTGTTTCAAACTTGAAGAAACTAAGGTGGATTCATGTGACTACGAGTAATGACGATAATGTCGAAGGGCCTAATTTTCTTTCAAATGAGTTGCGGTATATCGATTGGGGAAACTATCCTGCAAGTCCATTCCCAGACAGTTTCCAGCCAATGAATCTTGTTGTTCTAAAAATAAAGCGTAGCTTTCAAAAGGAACTTTGGAGTAGTCACAAGGTAATTCAATGGTTCCCTAATATAATAAATGAGTGGATCCCATTATTTATTTCATTTAAATCAGAAATCTACACTGTAACTTCATCGCAAATGTACAGAGAAATGGTGAAACTGATTGCATTGATTCATTTCAGTAAATGAGAACTGATTACAAGATTTACTTATATACATGAAATAGTCAAACTAAAAAAGTCAACTGAACTAACATGCTACTTAAATAATAACTAACTATATATCAACTACATGTTATTACAATGAATTAAGCAGTTATATCCAGCTTAGTATTAATACAAACTGTTTACTCGTGGCATTGGCTATTGGTATAGCTTTATAAATTAAATTAGAATATTAGATAAGTCTCAAGATTGTGATAAGAATCCCATGTAACGTTTTAAATCATGCCATTCATCTGTATCATACTTGTCATAAACTCTTATTTAACTTATATTTGGGAAATATTAACTTCTGTATCTTTGTATAAATTAGCGTCTACCACAACTGAAAGTCCTTCAACTCATATCTTCCAAGAAACTAGTCAGCACACCAAATTTTGATGGACTCCCCTGTCTTCAAAAGTTGGAACTCTATTCTTGTGTTGATTTAGAAGAGATTCACCCATCAATTGGAAATCATAGAAGTCTTAAAAGCGTAGAAGTTTCTTCGTGTCCCAATCTTAGAATGTTTCCAACAATTTTCAAGATGGAAAAACTCGAACTTCTTCATATCCGTTTTTGCCACGAAAGTTTAGAGTTCCCCGATATCCGAGCAAACATGGATAACTTGGAAGAGTTGACTCTGTCCAGAATTGGAATAGAAGGTTTGCTGTCATCAATTGGAGAACGTTGTACCAGCCTTGTTTCGCTACGTTTGTATCACTGTTTTATTATAAAAAGCATAGACATCTACTTTGATGGGTTAAAATTTTTGAAAGACTTTCGAATTCATGGTAACAGAAAAGCTGGGGATATGCTGTTTTTAGATCACTTTACTAAGGTGTTCCCTCAGTTAACACATCGCTTACAAAGGTTGGATCTCAGTGACTGCTGTTTGGAAGATGGAGAAATCCCTTCTGCTATCGGAGAGATGTCAAACTTACAAGCGCTGAGACTGAGTGGTAATAATTTCTCAAAACTACATTTTAGCATCTCGCAACTTAATCGACTCAAAATCCTCAACCTGAGTCATTGCAAAAGGCTTTTAGAAATGCCCCAGCTCCCATCAAGTATAGCTATTCTCCTAGCAGACAAATGCGACTCACTTACAGACGTGGGAGATTTTTATGTGGATTGTAAAAGGTTATGGTCTGCCTCGCTTGAATGCTCGAATATGGTAATTGATGGGAACAGACTTCTACAATCCATGCTTCAGGTACGTATGGCTGTCTGCGTTTGAATATCAATCTTTATACAGATAATAGTAACAACGGCAATTATTATAAGCTAATGAATTTGTTTTCAATAAATTAGGGAGCGACTGCTGAAAATCACTGTGTGTCTCTCCAACTTCAAGGCCTTGAGATTCCAAAGGGGTTTACACCTTGTCTTCGAGATGGGAACGAATGTACATTGCAACTTCCAGAGAACTGGTGCAGTGACTTCTGCGGATTCTTAATGTGCGTTGTTGCGAAAAATAACTTTACAAATATATTATCTCAATCAATTACCATGAAGCAGGTGATCACGGGTGGTTCGATGGGTAATGATTCTGAAGATGATGTGGTTTGGAAGGAGAGTGTTGGTGATGAAATAACATGGGTGGGGTATATTCCTTTTGATTCATTGAGGCACACAAAGAAGTGGGACTCGACGGACAAAAAGGTTTTGTTTTCCATTGAAAGAAAGAGCTGGTCGTTGTCCGACAGAGAGATTGATGAATGTATTAATCCATATAGTGGGTTTGGAGTAAGACTCGTTCACAGAATAGGAGGAAGTGGTCCAACAGAAATATCAACGGACTCTTCTGGAATTTCTGATGGAAAACCTGGAATCGAGATTCAACATGATTCAAAGAATGTTCTAACGATAATTTCCAAACTTAGTACGCTCTATGTCTGGTAATCAAACATATGGCTTTTCTTCTCAAACTTGGTACCCAAACTTATCGTTTGAACCAGACTTGTTGTTGTAACTTAGGTGTCGTTTTGGCGTCGGGCTTACTTGAATGACTAACTTTTAGTTTATGGGGTGTTGCTTTGTTTCTATTTTATTTAAGAGAAAAGTCCAAAATACATCCCTGAAGTATGCCAAATGATACGTTTTCATCCTTTTTCTTTTTTTGTCTCAAATACATCCCTCCCGTTAGTAACTTTGGAACAAATACATCCCTAGGGACTAACGATGCAAATTTTTGCCCGTTAAGTACCCCACGTGTTAGTCACGTGAGGGGTAATTTTGTCCTTTTACACACCCCTGGTATATATCTTCGGCTCTTTTAGGGGGGAATTCATTTTCCCACCCTGTTTTCCCTCTAAAACACACAGAAACACCAAGAGGCCATAAAGAAAAAACCCCCAAATCCAATTCTAGTGTTCAACATATGATTAACAACAATGGTGGTTGTGGAATGGAGAATTCGCGACTATGATGATCCTGTGGATGAACAACAAGCATATAGTAAGTTTAATTTTACTTATAACCACATAATCTTTTAATGATCGAAACCCTAATATTGTATATGTTACTTGCTAATAGCAGGTTCAAGACAAAACTTTTTCTCATTGAAGATTCATCATGGTGGTTTTTTCACTGAACCCCCAGGTAGAACCTACACTAATGGGAAACATAATTATGTGGACTTTATAGATGTGGACTTATTTTCTGTGATTGAGTTAAATGACATGGTTAAAAAGTTAGGTTACAAGGGTAAAGGTTGTAAGATGTTCTATCATTGGAGAGTACCTAACTCTGAATTAGATCATGGATTACAAGCACTAGGTGGTGATATGGATGTGCTTAACTTAGTTGGGTATGCTAATAAGATCAAACTGATTGATGTGTATATTGAGCATGATTATACAGTCCTAGATACTTATTTGAAATCACCATTTACATCACCACAGAAAGTGATTTTGGAGGAAATAGATGTAGAAGAAACTAGTGCTTTAGTTAAGAAGACCATTAAGAAGCCTGCTTTGAATTCAAGTCTAGTTAGGATGCCTTTTAAGAAGCCTGGTTTGAAGGAAACTAGATTGCCAATGTTGTTGCTTGAGGATGGACCAAGTGAGAATGCAAATGTAGATGGACCACCTATGAATGCTAATGTAGATGGACCAAGTGTGCCTGTGGATGTAGATGCACCTATTTTCAATGAGGCAGCAAGTGTGAATGAGACTAGTGATGATTGTAACTCTGAGAGTTTTAGTGGAGAGTATGAGACTAGTTCTGAGACTGATGATAGCCAAGATAGTGATTATATACAAACAGATGAGGAACATGAGATAAATGAAGTGGATGTAGATATGGAAGAATTCTATAAAAATGTTGATACAGATGCAGAATGGGCTGGAGTTAGAAATGACAATGCCAGTGAGACTGTTGACATAGGAGAGGAAGAAGCATATGATCTAGATGACTTTGATATGCCTATGTACATTGAAAGTGAAAGTGAGACTGAAAGTGTTAATGAAAAAACTACTGATAGAAGAAAGAGAGCAATGGCAAATTTAAGAAAGGAAGAAGCTCATCATAGTGGGAGTGTAGGTCAAAGTAAAGACTCATTCTTTGTGGGGAGACAGTTTGGGAATAAAAAAGAAATTTCAGCAATGGTTAATGAAGTTGCTGTGGCTACTAGAAGACAGTTGTACACTTGGAAAAATGACAAACAAAGGGTAAGAGTAGTATGCAGGGGAAAGTGTCCTGTGTTTACAGAGTCTACTGGGCCAACAAAAGCTAGTGGGTCAAAAACAAGTGGGCCAAATGATGTTGGGCAGGGAACAAATAAAGTGGGTGGATTGAGGATAAAGGTAGGTGGGAAAAAGGGCTCTTATATTTATGAAGACATTACATGTCCATGGACTTTGCACATTTCATATGACAATCAAGGCACATGGACTGTGCAAACCCTAAAAGATACACATGATTGTCTGCAAACAAGAGATGTGAAAAAGTGCACAAACAAGTTTCTTTCCAAGGATATTGAAGAAGTCATCAAACCAAACCCTGAAATCCCAATTAAAGCCTTAAAGGAACAACTTCAACAGAAATATCAACTTAATATCTCTACAAGCAAGATCAAAAGAGCAAAGGGAACAGCAGTGATGAAGGTTAAGGGTGATTTTAAAGAACAGTATACTGGTATAAGGGATTATGTCTTAGAGCTGCAAAGGAGCAATGAAGAGACAACTGTTAAGCTAGATCTAGAAAGAGACTATAATCCCAATGATACAACAAGACAGTTCAAAAGGATATATGTGTGTATTGGAGCTTTGAAAAGAGGGTTTAAAGCAGGGTTAAGAGATTTGCTTGGGCTAGATGGTTGTTTTATGAAAGGAAAGTACCCAGGTCAATTACTCACTGCTGTTGGGATAGATGCAAACCATGGGACATATCCACTTGCCTATGCCATTGTGGAAGCAGAAAACATGAGTGCTTGGTCTTGGTTTCTGACTTGTTTGGGTGATGACTTGGATTTGGGACCCATGTCCAATTTCACTTTTATAACTGATAGACAAAAGGTAAACTTCCTTAATTCCTATCTTTTGTATTAAATGTGTGTAATAATTACTAATTCTAATTTATGCTATTGTAGGGTCTTATACCTGCAATTGCAAAAGTATTCCCATGTGCTGAGCATAGATTTTGTGTAAGACATATTTATGAGAATATGAAGCAAAAATGGAAAGGTGAAGAATACAAAAAATTAGTTTGGAAATGTGCATCAGCTACAACTGTTCAGTATTTTGATAGAGCAATGGACAAGTTAAAAAAGCTGGATGAAGAAGCCTATGACTATTTGAGGAAGATACCTGCACAGCACTGGTCAAGATCCCATTTCAGTGGTAATGTTATATTCTATTGCTTGATTTGCTTTCAATACTTATCATGCAAAATGCTTATTACTAGTACCCATTGTATTGCTTAATGTAGGTAGAGCACACTGTGATGTTTTATTAAACAATCTGTGTGAAGTCTTTAATAGACAGTTGTTGGATGGGAGAGATGCTCCAATTTTGACAGCACTGGAATTTGTTAGGGAATACTTGATGAAAAGAATAGTTAATGTTCAAAAAGTCATAGCAAAGACTCAAGGACCTTTAACACCAGCTGCAACAAGATTGTTTGATGCAATAAAGCATGATGCCACATTCTACACGGTAAACTATTATCTTTTTAAAAGCTTGATAATTTTGTAATGTATTGCTTATTAATTAAACTGTTATGGTATAATGCTAGGTTCTTTTTGGTGGTGGTACACAGTACCAAGTCAGTGGGCCATGGCAAGACCAGTGTGTGGTTGATGTCCAAGATAAGACCTGCAGCTGTAGAAAATGGGAGCTCACTGGAATGCCTTGTAAACATGCAGTTGCAGTCATCAATGACATGGCTGCAAACAGTTCTGAAATTGGGTTGCCAGAGACATGGGTGCATAGATGCTATTGGCTCACAACTTGGAAGAAGCAGTACACTTACACCATCAAACCTTGTACTGGAAGACCATTGTGGAAGAAACATCCTAGCCCATACATTATCCTTCCCCCAAAGGTTCACAAACAGATTGGAAGGCCACCAAAAAAGAGGAGAAAGACTGCAGATGAGATATCAAACCAAAGGATCTCTAAAAGAGGTAAGCTGTCTAAGATTGGGAAAACAGTGACATGCCTTAAATGCCACAACACAGGACACAACAGAAGAACATGTAAGATGAAGGTTGCTGGATCACAAGCTACTTCTTTTGCTGGATCACAGAATTCAAATGTTGCTGGAACACAATGTTCAGGTGTTGGTGGATCTCAAACTTCTGCAAGACCTAAAAAAGTATCAAAGGGAAAAGCCAAAATCTGAATTAGGTCTTTTGAACACTTGCATATTTCTAATGTTTTTAAGATCAATGTTTAAGTCTTTTGGTTATGGTTAGACTGTATGAAGGTTAAGATCAGTGTTTGGATCTTTTGAAACTCTGTATGCCTCACTGTTTGGATCAATGTTTAAGTCTGTTTTGTTAATCAATGTTGTTGGTTTATTTGGATGAAGAATTATATCAGAATGCTTATGAAAATGCTGCAAATTTCATAGTTTTGGCATTCATAATCAGAATACAACAGTTTTATTGAAAGGCATTTAAGCCATGATCCTAAAGCAACCATACAACATCTTGACTCCAAACCAAACACACTAAAAGCCTTTTTTTTCCCCTTGCCTTTTCCATCTGTGGGCTTTTTCACTTCAAAAGACTTGATACCATGTTCCTGACAAAATGCCTTGCTTGCAAGTCCAAGAACCTTAAGCCTCTCCTTAAAAGCTTGCTTTGCATCAACAATGTTTGAACTTGTGCCAATTTTTGATCCATAAGCATGAAACTGCTCACTCAATGAAACAGAGCTTTCCTCTGCAACTTTTGGAAAATAGTTGGCCCATCCTGAATCACATGAAGATGAATCACTGCTTGAAATGTTAATAATTTCTGCATAAAAAAAAACCAAAAACAATTAAATTTCAAAATAAATAATTTCTGCTTGAAATGGCCCATATTGATTCACATGAAGATGAATCACTACCTGGTTTCTTGTTCTTGTTGGAATTCATTTTTTTCATGTGTATGTTTTGATACAAATGTGATGCAATGGTGATTTGGGGAGGTATGCAGGTATATAAAGACATGGAATCTCTTTATTCAAGGCCAAATGGGTCAATGTGCAGTCCCTTCAAGGCAAATTGGTCCAAGTGCAGTCCCAATGTGCAGAATGGGTAGAAAAAAATAGTGAAATGAGATTCTCTTCCATATTTCCCATGTGCAAACTACTTTATTCATGCACTCTATGACTATGCATGCAGTCTTTAAACAAGCATGTCTGTTTCTCTTTATTTTGTGCAGCTATGAAGCTATCAAACATCTACAGCTATGGTTGGAAAAGAATAGTCCAATTTGTGGTTAAAACCAATTACTTGCTAACATTTCACACCTTCTAACACCCTATTGATCAGTCAAACTAATTCAACCCATTGAAAGTCAACCACATTGTTTGCACTTGTACCAATTTAACCCATTTCAACCTTAACACAGTAAATTGACAAAAAAAACCATGCATATTTCATTGATAACTGAAAACATTACATTAGTACATTTCATTTCATTTCATCATCAAATACATAACAAAAAACAACCAACTTAATCCTAACATGATCTTGAATCTTCTAGCTTTTGAAGCATTTTCCCTTGCTATTGCAGCAGTTTCTCTAACTGTTTCTTGAAGCTGATTCATGTTGTTTAATAATCCAGGAATAATCATGACGGATCTTGCACACATAGGAGGATCCACCCAGTCTTGAAACCCATCATTAGGTTCCTTACAACAAACAATTATAAATAATTAAATAAACAATTAAACTTACACATCCACTTTCAAATTCAACAAAGTGTTAACACCTTACAGGTTTTGGACAACAATAAAATCGTCTTCCAGGGTTGGCTGGTCTCCATGTAGTTCGAATAACAGTTGGTAGCCCACATCTACAAATCATAGTGTGGGACATGATAGGTTTTGTTTTGAATTGGGGAACAATGTTGGAATTAGGTTCCTGATTTGGGGATTAGGGTTTTTTTTTTGATTTGGGGAAGAATGAAAATGATTTCCCCCTAAAAAGAGGCGTGATATATACCAGGGGTGTGTAAAAAGACAAAAATACCCCTCACGTGACTAACACGTGGGGTACTTAACGGGCAAAATTTTGCATCGTTAGTCCCTAGGGATGTATTTGTTCCAAAGTTACTAACGGAGGGATGATATTTGAGACGAAAAAAGAAAAAGGATGTAAACGTATCATTTGGCATACCTCAGGGATGTATTTTGGACTTTTCTCTAAATTACACCTGCTTCTTACAGTAATAAATTACTCCCATTTCATCTACTTCATAGTTAGTCCCATACCTTTGAATGAAAATTTATATTTTGGTACTTCTATAAAAATTTATATTGCAATGGGACAATTAGCAATTTAAATTTCATATACAAGTTAAATCATAAATATGTCGACTCCTCTTTTGCTTGTACATAATATTCTTTGTTTCTATATCAATATTCCAAAAACAAACACATGTTAAACACATAAAAGTTATATCCTTCCACAAACACATTCAACTACGTGATAACACTTTACGCCATAACACGAGCCTATGGCTCATGGTCAAGGCCTCACCTGGTGTTCTATAATTTTGGATTTTTTTGAGTGATAAGTTTACTAGACCTGTTAAAAAGTATCAGCTCTGCAAAAGAGAAATATACAAATAATATGTGTTTTCTCAACATCAAACTTGCATTAATTTGATTTGATTAATTTCATATATATATATATATATATTTTTTTGTTCACTAACTTCATAACTTATCACAAAGTATTTAGTCATTTTTTTAAACATGAATTCAGTCATTTACATCCACAAAACTACTGACGTTTACTTCCATTATTACCTTCACTATGTCTCACCAAACTCTTGGGCACAAGTATGCACATTGAATTCAAAATATTAAATCCCACACCTACTTGTATTTGGCTATATAATAGTTCCCTCTTAACAGGTAACTCACCAACAACATCATCATCATCTTTATACCAGGCAAGTCTCTTATATATGCTGAATTTTTATGTTGTACATCATAAAAAATAATAAGATCAAAATAGATAAAGTTTTCTTCAACTTATATGCTTCTAATTTTTAAATCTTACTTTCATATGTTACCATTTATACAGATATCATGTTGCAAGTTTATGTTTTTGGAAACAACCAAAGACTTCGAGATTATGGGAAAGAGAAGATGTCAAAAGATGATGATACACGTGGACTATACTATCTTCATAATGATTTCAGGTTAATTTCCAATTAATCAATTAGTTACAGTGCATTATTTATATAGTTAATGTCTACATGTAAACATAAAATTGTATGCTACATTTATTCTGGTTAATTATTTATATCAAACTCAAAAAATACACAGTTGTTTTTTATTTTAATCTTTTTCTTTATTCCAAAACTAGACCAAAACGAAAACAGAACTATATTGAAATAAAAAAAATAAGCAAAATGTCAAAAACAAGATGTGAAAAAATCAATAAAAGACAAGACATATAAAAAAGTGCTTTAGTTAAATGAGACATTTTCAAGTTTTATTTCTATATTTTTGTAGGAATATAAGGAGAAGTTTTATTTCGCTAAAAAGTTGTAAGTTCAGAAACCCATTCATGTTGCATTTTTCTATTTTTAATCAATGAAAGTGAGTTTTTTGGGTTACAAAGTAACCGTAAACTTTAAATTACACAATGCCATATGTATATTAGAAATAATGGTTTTTTGTTAGTAAATTTTTTTTTAAGAAAGAATGAAAGATAAAAGAATTAAAGAGTGATAGTAATGTTACAGTAACTATCTTCACCTAATTAGCAATCTGTAGAGATCTACTTCTCTGTGACATCATTCCCATCGATCACCCAAAGATGCGCCAAAATATCTCATATATAAAACAAATCACCCTTAAAAAAAGAGATAATTGTTTTCATTTGCACACAACATCTTATACTTATGCTTTTGCTAGTTGTACATGATGCTTGCTTGCAATATGATAGTCATGTTTGGCAACACCCTTTAGAAGCGTTTAAGAGCGGTAAGCGACAAGCGACAAGCGTTCCAGTCTTAATGCTTGTTTGGCAACACTGCTGCTAGCG
>JAYDZM010275911.1:567600-582093 GCA_034509245.1 Artemisia ludoviciana
AAAATGACAAACTAAGCAGGAAGCTGTATTAAAAATTAAAAAACCAAATTCAAAAGTACCGATACAAAATTCTAAATTCAAAGGTACTAAACTACTAATAAAACTGATGACATTGATCCTATTTATAAGAAACCAATAACCTAATTATCAAATTCTGAACCAACTCAAATCATAATGCATACAATATAATTTCTTGACTTGTTTAGGTCGTTTTTTAATCTGAAGTTTATTGCCTTGTAGATTTGACTTTTATTAGATCCAAGTATATATAATAAGTGGTATGGAAGGTAGTGAGTAGTGACAGTATAATTTAATCAGTAATGACTATTCGAGACATATATTTAATTTCTTGAATTGTTTAAGTCGTTTTTTAATCTGAAAGTTTGTTGCCTTGTAGATTAAAATATATACTAGTATTTACTTTATTAAAATAAAAGCAGCTGTTGACAATGAAATGAGCAAGCTATCCTGATTGTTTTTCTTACATACCTTCTCTTCAGTTCATCTCAGTTAAGCATAAACATGAACATCCACCAAAGCCCTACTAACTTAGAATTCGATACCGATCAAGTTTCATCTGATAAAAGGCAAAGGCATACAGTGTCTAAAGAAAGACACGCATGGTTCATTGTTTTCTATTTGTGCTTTGTGATTATGTTTCTAATATCTTTCTTCATTCTCGCATTCATGTATCCCCTAAAACCAGTATTATATGTCGAGCGATTTTATGTTCCTGTGTTTGACAAGTTATCGCCCAATATAACAAAAGAAATGAAGGACATGGCCTTCTTTGAGCTCTGGTTCGAAAACCGCAATGAACTGATTTCTGTCTCATATGATGATTTTCTCAATGTAACCATCCATTATCTTCCTAATTCTACTACAAGAATCTATTTTGCACATATCACACTTCCAGGGTTCCACCAGATTAAAACTACGCCTTTCGGTATCTCGGTTCAGACACCTGCACCCGGGATGTCTGGTTTACTGAAGCTGCAGAAAGATTTCAGTACAATGATTTTTCGTGTGGATGTAGGGTTCACTATGAGATTTCATTGTAGAGAACTAGGCAAACACAAGCACCAGTTTCTGATGACTGCCTTTGTTGAGGTTTTATTAGAAACTGGCTCAAGCTTTGCGGTATCCTATCAGATGTCTGAAGATTCTTCTTCTTAGTTAGGATCTTTCTGTTCTTGTCTTTGTAATCCCATGTTCTACTAATTGTAATACCAATTTAATGTGTCAGTTAATGTTGAAAGCTATCTCGGTTAATTACCATTTCAATGTTACGGTAAATTATTTGGCTTACCGGCCTTGTTAGTTTTACGTACCTTTCTGTAAAGTTACGTTTATCATAATCTATTGAGTAGATACATCTTTAGGAAGGTATACATGCTTTGGTGTTGGGATGATATATATTTAATAAGCCGAAATAAACGAGGATATATTTGAACAATTGAACCCATTGATTATAACTTGCTAATTGCCATTTTGCTTATGCATTTTTTAAATAAGTAAAGTAACTCCCAATACCTAAGGTAGAGAGGCTGCTTCCAGTTCAACCAAAGGTAGAAAAGGACCTCTGACTTTGCAAGGGGTGATGATCGAACCCTTGACCTCTGTCTCCAGAGGCAAGAGTGTTAACCACTTGATCCAACCTTGCTCTTTTTGGGATAGTTATATAGTCGGAGTGACTAAAATAACAATTACAGGTTTTAAACATGAGTTAATCCTAGTGCCTCTTATCATGAGTTTTTATTATTACAAACTTTAAAAAGTTTTAAATTAATTTGTTAATAGTAAATTGTCATTCTGCATAAAGTAAGAAATAAAAAACTTTTATGATCTTAATTAATAATTATGATGGGTAGAATATAATTTTTGGACATAGGTTGTATCAGATCAAGTCTTAAATACTCTGTAAAAGATACCATAAGCTTAGCGCATCTACAAGCATAATAGCAAATTACATATGTTCCAGAATACTTATTCTCTCTTCTCTTGCTGTGGGAATTCTTAAATTGTCAGCCTCTTCATCGTGTTAGAATTATTGTCATGGTAATAAGTTGCTGGCCTCAGGATTTCTTGTTGTGGGAAATATTCAATTTCCGGCCTCTTCGTCATGTTAGTATTATTGTCACGGTAATAAGTTTTTGGCCTCAGGATTTTGATTTCCCTTTGTGGTTCAAATCTAGGATTGAAGTACCTATTTTTGTGGAAGATGTTATTCGATCTAGTCAATCTTGGATATCACCTACAATCAGAGATTTAAACTGTTATTATGTTGCACCTATTTCAAAATTTTGAAGCAGTCTATTACAAGCGTAATTAAAACTAGGGCAGGGGAAGTAAAGTAAAATTTTGAAGCAGTCTATTACAAGTGCAATTAAAAAAAACTTCAGTACACTAGCAATGATATAATACAAGGAGTTTAAGATATGAAACGTACCTATAACGTGTTAGCATGAAAGGTTGGGCGGATCGACTGTATTGCGAGGCAATACAAGCCGGAAAGACGATCTCAGCTTGGGCAGGGTAGAGATAACGCTCGCCTAATGTTTCATGAACATCAATTCCTCCATAGGCATATATCTCATAGCGATATAGGTGCTCTACTACCTCTCTGGAGACTATGGGAGGATACCACGAAGCGGTATGTATACTTTTATATTATGAGAATTTTTGGATTTGAAGTTTTATGTATGGATTTTGTATTTCAACTGATTATGTTGTAATTTGAAAATTTAAGAATAGATAATAAAAATCTTTCCCATGAGTATTCATTTATTAAAGTGAAACATGTAGGGCACGATTTACCTATAGAATCGTTGGTAATTTAATCAAGAACTTACCCACAAATTATTACTATAAAATTGTTGGTAATTTAGTCACCAGCTTAACCACGAAATATTACAAGAAAATGTGTCATACTCACGCATGACTTTTACACACAAATGATGTGGGTAGATTTACCCACAGTGATTTTTACGGAATTATATAAATTTGTGTGCAGTGCTTTGCCAATGTTGTTATGGAATTACAAATCAACATGGAGAGGTGTTGCAGCATTTTTGCGTCCACCAGTGGACGAATATGATCAACGTGCAGCTCTGGAATTGGTGGAGAGGATATTCTTTTAAAATGTCAGGTATAAATTAAATGTGTTTATATTTTTATATGTATATGTAATCTATATATGTTACATACCAATTATTGAATGAATTTTCTTGGCACATCTTCTATATACTCAGGTGGAACACGGTTACTCAACCTTTAGGTCACATCATGTTCAAAGACAGTTTAGGAGATATGGATAGTTGTAATCAGGTGTATCGATGGGATAGAAAAACCTATCAATTAGTCTTCGATCTTGGATTTGAAGCAAGGCATCAAGCAAACACTCAAGTTGAAACTTACTTTAATTTGGAAAGCTATGTTAACAGTGGCGGAAGACCCCTTGACCCAATAAGGGATACGACTTATGGATTGCTTCAAATCCGAGATCGAGGACTAATTGATAGGGTTCTATATCCCATCGATACACATGATTACAGCTATCCATATCTCCTAAACTGTCTCTGAACATGATGTGACCTAAAGTTTGAGTAACCGTGTTCCACCTGAGTATATAGAAGATGTGTCAAGAAAATTCATTTAATAATTGGCATGTAATGTATATAGATTACATATACATATAAAAATATAAACACATTTAATTTATACCTGACATTATAAAAGAATGTCCTCTCCACCAATTCCAGAGCTGCACGTTGATCATATTCGTCCATTGGTGGACGCAAAAATGCTGCAGCACCTCTCCATGTTGATTTATAATTCCGTAACAACATTGGCAAAACTTTGCAAACAAATTTATATAATTCCATAAAAATCACTGTGGGTAAATCTACCCACGTCATTTGTGTGTAAAAGTCATGCATGAGTATGACAGGTTTTTTGGTAATATTTCGTGGTTAAGCTGATGACTAAATTATCAACAATTTTATAGTAATAATTTGTGGGTGAGTTCGTGATTAAATTACCAACGATTCTGTAGGTAAATTGTGCCCTGCATGTTTCCCTTTAATAACTGAATACTCGTGGGATAGATTTTATTATCTATTCTTAAATTTTCAAATTACAATAGAATAAATTGAAATACAAAATCCATACATCAAACTTCAAACGCAAAAATTCTCATAATATAAAGTATATACTATTATAAAAAGATCTTTCATACAAAGATGTTAAGTCTTCTATTCTAAAAAATAGACAAATTTGAAGTATTAGGGTGTAAAATACAAAGGCGTTATATCTGAGTAATGTTAGGTTATATTGTTTTTTATATAGGCTACAACGATACAAGGTAAGTAGCGTTTATATTAGATGTGTTATATATAGTTAATGCATCACAGCCTTTTTATCCTTTACAATGGCATATATTTTTAAAGATATTGTAGACCTCTTAAGTCACTTTTTTATATTAGTGATAATTGGCTAACAAGATATAAATGATAAAAACAAGATATAAATGTTAATAAGAAAAAATAGTGAGATTATACCCTTATATTTTCGAGACAACCTATTTCGACAAGAAAATGGTTGCTTTGCTCTTGTATCATAAAATAGAAGGACAAACATTGTCGGGTTTTGATCAACACTTTGAAGCATGTCGGTGGTCGTTTTGCAGTGGTAACACGGTTGCCGTTGGTAGGAAAGCGGTGTTCGATGCTGCAAAGAAAAAATAACAAAATGTATAATTGATTCAATAGTGTTTGTGTATGTCTTTATAAACACACAAAGAGTACAAATAAACTTAAATGCAAGTCAATAGCCTTAAATATTGGTAGATGAAGTTTAATGTAGGTTGGTGGGTAGTTGAAAGGCTTTAAGACATGCATATTTCATAGTTGGCAGAAGCAATAATGCAAATTCCATTATAATGGTCATTATGAACTATAGATAAAATGTGCAACATAATTTCTTATTGAACTTTTGGGTCACTTAGATTTTTTACTTATATTTTATTTTATCATGAAAAGGTAACCAAAAAACGTCAAATATATACCTTCATAATCTAAAAACACATAAATATCTTCAAACATAATTCCAATCCCTGTGGCGGAGCTAAAAAAAAATTTGTAGGAGGGCCGAAACATATTTTTTTTTGGGAAAAACATTAGATGGGAGGACCGAGATGAAAAAAAAACACATGAAACCGCGATAAAAATACACTAACGGGCTTAGGCCTAGGGGCCGGGACTCTTCCCGGTCCTTACTAAGCTCCGCCCTTGTCCAACCCCCTCTTACAAGCATCTTTAAAAAATACTCCGTAGTTAACTTTCTTATGAAAATCTATTTTTACCAAACCCAATAACCAAAATCGACACTATTTTTTCACATAACTAAAATAAACATAGCAAGCAAATACATTTGCTTGCTACACTACCATTTGCTCGCTACTCTACCATTTGCAACATGGCAACCAAATACATTTGCTAGCTACTCCACTATTTGCTTGCCACTTTTGAAGTAGTTTAATTATTGAAAAAAGTTTGACAGTCACCATTTTCTTGCAAAAGTTAGATAAATTGATATACTTATCCATTTTGTGATACGACCCGGTTAGGGGTTGTATCGGGATAAGGCACCACTTTTAGCATGTGCGAGCTCCTTAAGAAAATAGAGAGAAGAACTAGAGATTGGTTTATCTTAAACTTTGATTGATTGATTATAATAAATGATTACAAGAGTATTTATAAGACAAAGTAGGGTAAAACCCTAAGACCTAAATAGGCCATGGGCTCGGGCCCAGGCGTATCATATAGTTCCTAAAGAAAATTGCGTAGCCGTGCTATCTCAGCAACAACATTAGCAACGCTTCGATATCTAGCTTCAACACTTGAACATGAAAGAGTGTGATGTCTCTTGACCATGATAGAAGATTGTTTCCCAAAAATACGCAATACTTTGGTGTAGTTATGTCTCAACGCATTTGCTAGGCATAAACTTTGCCATATAAATCAGTCATATCAATCAATACTCTAACCAGTGAATATTCAAAAAGATAGCTATACCTGAAATTTCAGTAGTATTGTATCATTTACAATTTAGCCAGGGATCGAGCCAAGTGAGGCTTGAGGTCGGCCATGGCCCATCCAAAACATTTGCTAGATACTAACATCTATATATTGTAGGGATGTGTTAACCCAATGGGGTCTATGACCCTTTTACATCAGCTAGGCCAAACCCTCCCTCTTAGGGAGTACTTTTTTTTCAGCTTTTGTACTTTCTTTTTTTGTTTTTTCTTATTTTGTCTTTTTGCTGTTTTTTTCTTTTTTTTTGTCCCAAGTTTTTTTGTCCCAAGTTTCTTTTTTTCCAAGTGCAGATTGCATACAACTTTGTCCAAGTGCAGATTGCACTTTTTTTTTTCATTTGTCCTCATTTTTTCCCAAGTGCAGTTTTTTGTCCAAAGTGCAGATTGCACACAAAGCACACAAGTAAATAAAATACAAGAAGGCTCAGATTAACACATAATCGTCATCGCCATAGTCTGAAAAATATGTTAGGCTCGGATATGAAGGTTGCAAAGTGATAAAAATATCACTTTGCCATCCATTCGGTTTTTAGAAAACCATTCGTCATCGCCTTTTAGAAAACCATTTGTCCAAGTGCAGATTGCACACAAGCATTTTTTTTGTCCAAGTGCAGATTGCACACAAAACCCTCCCAAGTGCAGATTCCACACATGTTACACAAGTATCACACAAGCATCACAAGCCTGTAAGATTCTCACAAACACCAGCTCACAAGCTAACAAACTCAAAAGCCTGTAAGATTCTCACAAACACAAGTACACAAGCTCACAAGCATCACAAAACCCTCCCAAAACACATGTTACACAAGTATCACAAGCATCACAAGCCTGTAAAAAACTCACAAGCTCAACAGTAAGATTCTTGCTTTTGCAGCTTTGCTCGACTATAAACAAAGCAACTCAATCACAAAGCACAAAAGGCAACAAGTAACAATCTGAGCTACAAACCACAATCAGTTTCACTACTCTCAATCACAAATCACAAAAGGCAACAAGTAACAATCTGAGCTACAAACCACAATCAGTTTCACTACTCTCAATCACAAAGCACAAAAGGCAAAAAGTAACAATCTGAGCTACAAACACAATCAGTTTCACACAAGTGAAACAATCTGAGCTACAATATTTCACACAAGTGAAACAATCTGAGCTACAAACCACAAAAGGCAACAAGTAACAATCTGAGCTACAAGCCGCAAGTGACAACAAGTGACAGCCGCAAGTGAAACACAATCAGTTGCACAAACACTACAACAAATATCTTAAGAAAAAAATTAGATTTAGTTTCAAGTTTAACTGTGTGAGAGAGAAAAAATGGTGAGAGAGTCTGGTAAGAGAGTAAACAACGGGCACATAGAATCTAGATGGAAATATAATGGTAATGCTTTAGGAACCAACTACACCGGTGGGAATCGAAATTCATTGACTTCATTTATGTTCTTCAATTTCCTGGATGATTGGGGGATGGGCAAGTTATGGATGGAGTTTAAGAAACATGGAGTTGTCTTTGACATGTTCATGGTGCAAAAACGACTTAAGAATGGCCAAAGATACGAGTTTGTATGGTATAAGAACATAGTTGATGTGGAGAATCTCTACAGGCGGCTATGTGATATCCGGATCGGTGGCGAGGTTCTGAAGGTGTTCTTCGCCCATGACAGGAGGACTAAGGATGGTGATGGGGAGAGTCGAGGCAGAAAGTGGACACCAAACTTTGTGAGAAACAACTATATGAAAAGGGACTCCATGATGGGGCAAAACGTAGGCGAAAAAAATGTTGGTAACGACAAGAGATTTGGCATGTGTGATACACGTAGATTTAATGATGTGGTAGCTGGTAAGAAACAAGGTGACAGAGAGGTGCCGTGTGGCGATGTGAAGACAGTGGGTGGGGAAGTGAGTAGAACAATCGAAGTTAGGGAATTGCTGAAGTAAGAAAGGTAGGATTTCTATCGAAATTACCTGAGTTTTGCAAAGAAGAGGGTTTAATCAACGTGGAGGTGAAGGTGCTTGGGGGACTTGAAGTACTGATTCTTTTCAACACGTCAGAGACGGCAAGTAATATTTTAAATGATACTTGTCATGGTTTGAGGAGATGGATTCACAAGGTGAGAAAATGGAGTGACGAGTATAAACCAAAAGGAAGAATTACATGGATAAGTATCATGGGTGTACCGGTTACATGTTGGACATCGTCAGTGTTCAGGAGAATCGCCGAGTGGCACGGGAGTGTATTGAATATGAGTAACTGCAGTTTAAATGGAGATCAGAACGTCCTTATCGGAAAAGTGCAAGTGCTCACGTTATCCGCGACTCTGATAAGTGAGTCTTTGATGATCAAGTGCAAAGGCAGGTTATTCAAAGTATACATAACAGAGGATGTCAAAGATATTTTAGAGATAAAGTTTAGTGAGCAGGTCGATGTATGTAAGGAACAAGAAGATGAGAATGGTTCGGTTCATATGAAGGATGTTGATGAACCAGAGGATGATATGGATGGGGAGTCGGAAGATGCCGAAGACGAGAATGAGGTTGGCGGGGGCAACCCAGGTTTTTCTGGTGTTGGTGATAACGGTGGGTTAGCATCATCCGGTCCGGCGAACCTAGGTAGTAGGAATGAGAAAGGATGTGATGGGTCAAAGGCATCTTCGGTTATCGTAAAAGATTCTTTCGAGGAAGAAGTGGAGTTTACCAAGACAAAAACGGCTGCTGTCAGTTGCAACGATGAAAAAGCAAATAACGTTCAAATTTTTGAACACCATGAGATAGTTGTGTTAATGGACCTAGTTCATATTTTGGGCCTTAGCCATCCCTTAGGAATTACACTTATGGGCCTAATGTTTGTGAGAAGGGTGTGGTCCAACAAGAAGAAGGTGGGCCTGGGAATATGAATGCAGTCCAACATAAGGTATATGGTGATACTTGTGGCAAAGATATTAATGCGGATGCTGGTGATAAAGATAATTATCAAGAAAATAATGTGGATAAGGAATCTAACTCAATCAACGTTGATCAAAGAGGTACAAAAAGGGACGACTCGTCACCCATTATCAATAGCAGCGGCGGAGATAGGTGTACTAAAAAACGGAAGAAAATGGAGATGGGGGATCTCGAAGGAGCGAGTAACACGTCTCTCTTTTCGCACGGGTTGAATGCAGAAATAGATAGTAGCAGCAGGAAGGCTGATAAACGAACTATGTATACGGCTAAAAGAGCATCTGGAAGAAATGTGAAAGCATACAAGGTTGTTTTTCGGGTGTGTTCAAAGGTCGACAAGATGTGCTTGATGAGGTTGGATTAGAAGAAGAGAATACAGACCCTTTGATTAATGAGAATAAGAAAGAGACATGTGATATAACGATGGATCAAATTAGAGAGGTTGGCGAACAAATTGGCATCACATGGGCTGCCAAAAATGACATTGATGTAAACGAATCTGGTGTCGAGGAGACTAGGCAGTAGTCGCCAGGAAAGGTTTGGTCTCCTCATTTGTCGTTTTTATTTTAATTTTTTATGAAGATAATTTCATTAAATGTTAGAGGCATTGGTGATGATGGTAAGAAGGGTTGGGTTAAATCTATTATTTATGAGGAGCGGCCGGACATAATTGGGTTGCAAGAGACTAAAAGTGGTGGTTTGGATGATGTGTGGGTTGAAGAGGTTTGGGGGAATACAGGTTATGGGTACACGCAGCTTACATCGAATGGGAAGTCGGGTGGCATTATTCTTATTTGGGATGCAAATATTTTTGTTTGTGAGGAAGCTATGGGGGACGATAGATTTGTTGCGGTTAAAGGAAAGTGGAAAGGAAAAAGTAGTGATGTTTTCTTGGTGTGTATTTATGGGCCACATATTCGTCAAGAAAAATCATCGCTTTGGGATAGATTAGCTGTTTTAATGGAGAAGATGGGAGGTGCGTGGTGTATTTTTGGAGATTTTAACGTTATTAGAACTGTCGATGATAGATTGAATTCTCAAGTGAAAATAAAGGAGATGGATGAGTTTAATGATTTTATTAATTCCTCTCGTCTCCTTGAGATTCCTATGGGAGGGCGGAAATTTACTCGGGTTAGCGATGATGGGCAAAAGTTTAGCAAGCTCGATCGTTTTTTGATGAATGATGATTTTAGGACGCTTTGGGACAACCTTGCAGTGGTGGCTATTGATCGAAAGTTGTCAGACCATTGCCCCATTGTTCTTAAGGACATTGATATGGATTTTGGGCCTAAACCTTTTCGTTTTTTCGATACGTGGTTGGAAGAAGCTGATATAGGTCAAGTGGTTGTGGATGCTTGGAATAAAGATGTTAGGGGTTTTAGACCAGATTGTCGTTTTCGTGATAAGCTTAAAAATGTTAAGATGGAGGTAAAGGTGTGGAGTAAAAAGAGATTTGGTAATTTGAACGAGAAGATTGAAGATCATAGGAAGGAAGCAATGAGGTGGGAATTAGAGGCTGAAAATAGAGTGTTAAACGATGAAGAGACGGCTGCTTGGATGGATGCGAGAAAGTTGTGGATTGAAAAGGATAGGGAGAAAGTTAGTATGCTTCGACAAAAGGCTAGGATTAGATGGGATATGGAAGGCGACGAGAATTCTAAATTTTTTCATTCGTTTATAAGAAGAAGGAATAATAAAAATTGTATTAGAGGGTTAATGGTTGACGGGGTGTGGTGTGAAGTTCCAGAAAAAATCAAGAAAGAGATGGCCCGTTATTACAAGGCCATATTCTCAGAAGGGGTGAATTGTCGTCCAAGGTTCACTTGTGATAGGGTGCTTAAGATTTCAGGAGATGATGCTAGTTTGTTGGAAATGGAGTTTGGTGAAAATGAGGTGTGGGAAGCGATTTGCGCGTGTGGTGGAGATAAAGCTCCAGGGCCGGACGGTTTTAATTTTAAATTTATTAAAAGGTTTTGGGATGTTATCAAAGCAGATCTGTTGGTTGCGGTTAAGTGGTTTTGGGATAAAATGGAGATATCAAGAGGTTGTAATGCGTCATTTGTAACGGTTATACCTAAGGTGGCGGATCCAATTGGGCTAAGAGATTACCGGCCTATTAGCTTGATTGGTTGTTACTATAAAATTATTGCAAAGATGCTAGCAGAGAGAGTGAAGAAGGTAGTGGGTCATGTGGTTGGGGATGTGCAAAACGCATTCATAAAAGGAAGGTACATTCTTGATGGAATTCTTATTGCTAATGAAACAGTAGGGTTTCTAAAAAGATCAAAAGCCAAAGGTTTAATATTTAAGGTGGACTTTGAAAAGGCATACGATAGTATTAATTGGGGGTTTTTATCTGATATAATGAAATGTATGGGGTTTGGCATCAGATGGTGTAAGTGGATCGAGAGTTGTCTTAACTCGGCGTCTATGGCGATGTTGGTAAACGGGTCCCCAACGGAGGAGTTTGGTTTTGAACGGGGTGTTAGACAAGGAGATCCACTTTCTCCTTTTTTATTCATTTTAGCTGCGGAAGGCCTAAACGCTATTGTTAGTGAGGCGGTTTCTAAGGGTATTTTTAAAGGGGTGGTGGTGGGGAGTAATAAAGTAGTTGTGTCACATTTACAATATGCGGATGACACGATTTTCTTCGGGGAGTGGGATAAAGAGAATGCTAGGGTGTTATTGTGCATACTGAAATGTTTTGAAGAGGTGTCGGGGTTAAGGGTGAATTTCAACAAGAGCAAGTTATACGGTGTTGGGGTGGACTCAAATGAAGTCGAAGAAATGTCGAGATGGATGAGATGTAGTGTAGGCGAATTTCCATTCACATATTTGGGTTTACCTATTGGCGAGTGTATGAGTCGTAGTAGTGCATGGAGGCCAGTGGTGGAAAAATTTAAGAAACGTCTTTCGGATTGGAGGGCTAAAACGATGTCTTTTGGGGGACGGTTAACATTGGTGAAAACGGTTCTCGGTAGCTTACCATTATATTACTTTTCGATGTTTCGTGTGCCCGTGTGTGTGTTAAAAAATCTTGAGTGTATTCGTAAGGATTTCTTTTGGGGTGGGGTGGGTGAGGGTAAAAAAGTAGCATGGGTGAAATGGGATTCTGTAATTACTTCTTTCGGGGAGGGGGGTTTAAATATCGGGTCTTTGAGGGCAAAAAATTGGGCTTTATTGGGCAAGTGGTGGTGGAGGTTTAGAAAAGAGGGGGGTTCCTTATGGGTTAGGGTCATTAAAAGCATTTATGGTGCAAATGGTGGTTTAGTAGAGGGTAGTAGTGGGGGGATGGGTAACTGGAATAGAGGTGTTTGGGGCGACATTATTAAGGTAGGGAGGGACTTAGATGAGGTTGGTATTGGATTCACATCGTCTTTTTTGTGTAAGATAGGGAATGGGGTGGATACTTCTTTTTGGGAAGATAGATGGGTTGATAATTATAGGCTTTGCGACAAATTTACACGCTTATTTCATCTAGATAGGTGTAAAGATGGTAGGGTGTCGGAAAAAGGGAGATGGTTAAATGGAGTTTGGAAATGGGAATGGGATTGGGTTAGGGATCTTAGAGGGAGAGCATGTGGGAATGTAGAGGATCTTTTAGGAGTTTTACAAAATGTTGTGATCTCTGATATTTGTAGGGATCTTTGGAGGTGGAATCTTCATGAGAGTGGTAAGTTCACGGTTCGGGTGCTAACGAAGATGGTGGAGGAAAGAACTTTGTGTGTGGGTAGTGATAGCCAAGAGACGATTTGGACCAACCTTGTGCCGAAAAAGGTAAACATCTTTGTATGGAGAGCTTTGAAAGGTAGATTGCCGGTTCGTGTGGAGCTTGACAAAAGGGGTGTCGATTTAGATACCTTACTTTGTCCGTCCTGTAATGATATAGTGGAGTCGTGCGATCACAGTTTGGTTTTGTGTTCTATGGCAATGGGAGTATGGGAGAAAATTTATAATTGGTGGAGTATTGGGAATGTTAACGCCTTTTCCAGTAGAGATTTGTTTGTGTCTTGTGGAAATGTGGTTATTCCCAATCATTCAAGGTTATTATGGCAGGCGGTCATTTGGTCTACCGGGTACTTTATTTGGAAAGAGAGAAATAATCGAGTGTTTAAAGGGAAGATTTCTAGCGTTAATAAAATTGTTCAAGAAATTCAGCTCAAAAGCTTTGATTGGATAGTTCGTCGGTCGAGAAAGAAAGCTATTGATTGGCAACAGTGGTTGTTCGACCCGAAGAAATGTGTTTTGTTTTCTTGATTGTTTGGTGGGTTGCAGTTTTCAATTTGGTGGTCAAAATGAGGTTAGAAATGACATCAGTTCAAATGACATCAGTTCATTGTGAAAGTGCAAATCTGGTAATTTTCAGTTTGCTGGGATTTTCAGTTTGACGGTGGTGCAGGCCTGCAATTTTATGTTTTGGTTTTTGTGGGTCTGTTGCTGTTATGTCTGCTCATCTCAGTAACAGTGTAATTTTTTTTTTTGGTTTCTATGCATACGTTTGAGATCTCATTCCCAGTGGACCATCCCATGTTTGAGATAGTAGTTCTAATCATCTGTTGTGTTTCTTTTGGCATACTTTTTGGTATGTTCTTTGTTCCCAGCTTTTTGTGTCATGTATTTTGCTTATTTTGGGCCCATTATTTTAACCATCTTGTTGTTTAATGGGTGCCTTTGTTTGTATTTTTGGTCTTTTGGTGTTTATATATCTTGCCTTTCAAAAAAAAAAGTAACAATATTTTAATATTTAGGCAATATATCAAGAAACCAACTTTCCCTGTCACTATTAGAAGCTATATATTGTCTCTATTGTTTAGTATGCAAGTGACCTTTTTTTTGCTCTTTTTATTCTCCTAGACATATTATAAGTAACTAATGTTTTATTGAAAGTTTCATAGGACAAATTAGTATCTAACCAGGCATATATGAGGACTGCAATGTTTGAACTGATACTTGTGTGAATATGATGCTTTCGAAAACAATGAGCGTGCAAACACAGTGACTTGACATTTACATTTACCATTAAAATAAGTAGCATGTACATGGCTACATTAATAAAGAGGGAAGATACAGATAGCTTTTGTCGAGATTTATTTACCTCAACCTTTTAGTTTTAGTCTGTAGCTGCTAAAATAGTTGAATCAGGTACAGTGGATCATTGGTGGACACCATAATTAAAAGCCTGCATTCTGTTATCACAAAAGACTTCGCTTGCCCCTAACGAATTAACCCAAAACGAGAGACATCTGATCCAATAAAAGAGTTGCTATTCCTAAGACGTCAGATCATCCATAAGACTGACCACAAAACTCCCATAAGATTTCTAGAATGGAAGGTTTGCAGCTTGATGGGCAGCACCCAAACTCTATCACGAATTGGAAACTTATGATCCATTTAGTTTGTAATCAGTTATGAATTGACTGTCAAAGAGTACCAATGTGTGCATCAATACCTTTATGTTATTA
>JAYDZM010275911.1:804545-817434 GCA_034509245.1 Artemisia ludoviciana
ACTACACTTTTCGTGTTTTAAGTTTTCAATGATGGCCTCAACCCGTCACTTAAAATCGTCCCTTTTGAAACCACCAATCGCAAATTCCAACAAGAATAAAAGAAAAACTTAGAAAAACTTAATACTGTCACCTAATAGCTATGTTATGTATAATTTAATAAAATTGAATCATTTGTTTCTTTTAACAGAATTTGTATAGTAGTCACAATACATACATCAGCATATGAAATTCTTTTAAATTCATATGTGGGTCAAGCATTTCCCTACATAAAAACATAATCTATATAACTAATGTTATGTCAATTGGTCAATTAGATAAGATAATTTAATGTAAAAAATATTACAGATGTTTTAATAATCATCAATTGAATGTGACTGGTTTTCTTAGCAAACAAATGCTCAAGTGAGGAACCGAATACTTGATTCTAGATTCACCCATGACCCAACATGTCGACAAACATGCATGTTTGGACACGTGGAAAGGGTACTTGGGTAATTTACAGAAGCATAGTCCAAAAGCATGGTTTAACTTTAACATGCATTGTCTTGACTCTTGAGTACTAGAGTGACTGAACATATCTCAAGCTTCCACGTGGTCACCTGTAGTTAAAACATCCTAGTCGACAAACCTGATCGTGGGCATGTGGAGTTGTGGACCACAAGTTGACAAGTAGCACAGTAAATTCTTTTATAATGGCAACGATGAATATAGTATTGTTTCATTTGGATAAAAGATAACACTAGGTGACAACTTGGCCAATTAACTTCTTTTAAATTGCTTTACTAATGTCTCGTGTTATCATTATTCATTTGTAAAAAGGCACATTCATTCGATACATAATATCTATTTCTAAACTAGCACCGAGTATCAGTTATAAAAACAATATCTTAACAATAAATAAGTGGTTAAAATACTTTAGAGTTTAGACATCGACATTTTTGCTAAAGAAGACCATTGTCAATTTAGGAAATACGTACATACTTTTTGTAATACTTGACTTCACGTTTCGGATGAAATTGTTTATTATTATATCTTAATACTAATAGCCGTCCATTTACTGTTCCTTCTAAGCCCATTTGGTTTATTCGGTCAGCCCATGTCCAACACACCTATTATTACCCGTGTCCGACTTTGCTTTCTCCTCTCTCACATTCCTCTCACAATTTTCCGGTCTACCGGATATCCATTGGAGCAAAAGCTAACCGAAACTCCGACCCACTCTTAAACGAATTCGGGCCATCTACAGTTTTTTTTGTGTCTTGAACTACAGTATTAGCTACAGTTGTTGAATTTCTCTATTTTTTTAATGGGGGTACAATTTTTTGGTGAGAGAATGACCAATTTGTGGCTGTTTTTTTGCCAAATGTTCTTGGGTCTGGGTAATTTGCTTTCTCAGCCACATCTTTTTTTTTCATTATATGCCTCAAACACTCTTCTAGATCTATCTTTTGCTTTCTCTGTCTTCGATCGTATAATCAGTATTACTAGGTGCGTGAGCTTTAGTTTATTTTACCGTTTATGATTGTTGATTCTTGCCCCTAAGTTCGCCCTCTGTTTTTCGGAAGTTTATTGCATTGTCGCCTTTTTTTTGTGATTCCTGTGTTTAGCCTCTTGTAAAGTCAATGGTTAATAGCCCTAAATAAATGTGGTCTACACTTATGCTTTTGCAATTACTTCAGTTAGTGTTGCTCTCATTTAATTACAAAAAAATAAATGTGGTTTACATTTATGGTTTTGCAATTAGTTCAGTTAGTATTGTTGTCATTTAATTAGAAAAATGTTGGTACATCTTATAAGTATTAATGATATTATTAAAATTATGCTATTTATTTAGGTTTCTTAGATTACAGCTATATAACAATACCATTTGTGTGTCATTTAAAGAGAACTGAAACTATCCTTATGCATTAAACCATATGTGCAGTTGTTATGCTGCTATTTCATGTTCAAACATTGTTTGAAAACCATTTAATCACGGGTTGTAATTTGCTTTAAAACTTTCATATTATTTCATATGAGGTACTGACAAGTTTCCTTGGCTTTCAACTATTGCAACTTATTAATTCACAATGTCATTGTTGTTCGCTATTGTTAATGCTAGATCATTGTTATTTGCCAATTTTTATTTTTATGTTCTTTGTGACAAAACGCCTGTATCTTGCTACTTTGAGCTATGCGATAAAAAAAAAACTAACGTTACCACAATATTAACGCCACACTTTCCAATCACCAACCATCAAACAGTTCTCAGAATCCACCCTCCGCTTTTATCTGTGATTTGCAAAATCTTCACTTTCAAAATTCACTCACCCATACCGAGTCGTTTCCGTCTGTTGACAATGCTACGAGCGAAAAAGTTTCAATGCAACATGCCATTTCTACTCAAGGTAATTTCATTTTATAATGGTTATGCACCTATTGTTAGTAATAGCAACATGTTTCATACGTCACTCTGCTATCTTTTTTTTATAGGCGAATCTTCTCACTCGCCTTCGCCTGATTGCACTTCCTTTCTACAATCAAGAGTTGCTTGGCGGAAAAGGTGCTTACACAATATAGCACAAGATGGTGACCGACAAATGCAAAATGTTACTCGGAACGTCAGGCAATGCACGGTATCACATGGTTCACAGGGACCTTTTGTTAATGAAAATGTGGCAGGCCAAAGTACAACAGCCTACTATGCAACTGATAATCTACATTCTTCTGTGGAAAAGATCGTTCCTGCTCAAGGTGTGCAGCCCAAACTTTTTCAACATAGATGTGTTGTTACTTACCTGTACACTAACCTGTTTGTAATTGTCATTATAGGTGTACCAAAAACAGATGGTGTGCCACAAATGATAACAAATGGGGTGATGCCAATTGGACCACAAATATCAGCTCCACAACCACGATTAGCAACCACGTCTGGCCCGACAAATGCACGCCCAGGTAACCCACATGTGATGACCACCTCTGTGTCTATGTGTTTTTTTTTTCCTTTTTTTCCCCTCTTTTCCATTGGTTTGTCTCACAATATTTATATAATTGATATCAAGTTTCTTATGTGATCATTGTAGATGTATCAAATGAATATTGTTTCTGATACATCAAGTTCGTGAGCCCACTGAAATTAAGTACTTTATGAAATGGTGTTCGGATTCACTTATTTTGTAAATATAAATGCAACTCAGACCATTTTAACAAATTCAGTTGAATCTTTTTTTACAAGGTGTTTGTTTAGCCTTATTTTCCGAACTTATAAGATTACTGAATTTCTTTAAAAGCTGATAAGCTAAAATTTTGAATACTGCCCAGAAAAAAGTTGGGTTATAAATAAAAACTTTCTTCGCGTTAAATGGCTAAAGTTGCTTCAACAAAGGATAATGCCAGAACCTGTTGCTTTTCTTTTTCTACCTAGGTGTTTGTTTACGCTTATGTTCACGGCAAAGGACCATTTGAAATCTCATATGATTTTTTCTTTTTTGTAGGCCAAACTTTTCAACACCCTTGCATCCACCATGGTTCGTTGCTGCAATCAAAAATTGAATGCCGTAAAAGATGCTCATCCAACCTTACACAAAATGAAGCTCAACATGGTGAGGATGTTATTCGAAATGTAAGGCGCCGTGTTGCAAACCAGGATTGTTTTATGCAATATGGAGTTCAAAATGACATCGTCGGCTGCACCAGTCAAGGGTTCTCTGCTCAGGCATTTAATGTCCTCTGCAATCAAGGTTATCATTTTACTTTCTTGCTTATCATTTGCCATTCTTTTACACACATTCCTTCTTAAAAAAATTATTAATTACTAATATTTTTTTCTTTGTTCCTGTGCTTTCTTTTGATCTTTTAATACAGATCAACAGCAAGCAACAACAACAGCCCATTCTTCACAACGTCATAGACGTTGTCGAAGTGCAGCCAACCAAAGCAAAGGCAACAGCAACATGTCACAACATGCGGCCCATACGACTCCCCCTTCTATGTCCAATGAAGGTAAACAATTCATTTACTTTTTCACCTTTTATAACTGCTAACCACGTATCCTTTTAAAAGGAGCAACTTCTTACAGTTGTTATATACCTTTTGGTGCAGGAAATCAGTTCACATCTTCGACATGTAGTACTGCACACCCTCCTGAACATTGTGAGCGTGGGAGTCACACAACACCAACACAACAAAACAAACGAAGAGCCCATACAAAGAGTCGAGGCGGTCCACGTAATGTGCGTAGACGTATTTACTCAGGAAATTTGGAATCTGACTCTGGTGATGGCTCAGGCCCCTCTGGTAGCAGTGCAACTTTACATACCAATGAAGGTCAGTAGTCTCTGAC
This sequence comes from Artemisia ludoviciana, assembly GCA_034509245.1. Lineage (NCBI taxonomy): Eukaryota > Viridiplantae > Streptophyta > Magnoliopsida > Asterales > Asteraceae > Artemisia > Artemisia ludoviciana. The sequence goes on from JAYDZM010275911.1 coordinate 808,868, forward strand.
TTAATTACCAATATTTGTTTGCCTATATGGGTCCTTTTTTAGTATACACATTGTTTTTTTCATGCACAGTCTCATTAACATGTGCAAATTACTTTTTGTAGGTATATCTCCTTCATATGAGGATTTAGGGGATTGTAATGAACGATGCCGTCACTGTGGTGCAGCGTTCTGGTATGGAGAACGTGTTCAAAGAGACTCACGTAATAACAGGCCCGAGTACCATTTGTGTTGTGGAGACGGAAGGATCATCATGGACCCTGAACCAGATCCACCTCAATATATCAAAGATCTTCTTTCAAATGCTGCTTTCATGGAAAACATCCGAGCTTACAATCAAATGTTTGCGATGACTTCGTTCGGTGCCAACATTGACAAGTCAGTGAATGCTGGCCCGGGCCCATATGTGTTCAAAGTATCTGGCCAAATCTATCATTACATTGGATCTCTCTGTCCCCTTGGCAATGATACGCCTTGCTTCTTGCAACTTTATATTTATGACACCCAAAAAGAAGTGGAAAATAGACTTAGCCATTTCTCCCCTTCAGAACAAAATACTTTAGACCCACACATTGTTGAAGGGCTCATTCACTTCTTAGATACTCACAACGAGCTGGTCAAGGTGTTGAGAACTGCACGAGATTTATGTGCTCAAGCAGACATACCAGAATTCAAGCTAAAGCTTTATAATGGCGAAGGAGCACGTGGTTACGAGCTGCCCACATCTAACACTCTTGCGGCAATAGTTTTTGACAGCGGCCCTACAAGTGAGTCAGACTACGATGTTATTATTCAATACAAGGGTGAGCAACCTCAAAGAATAAACAAGTTGCATCAATCTTATATGTCTTTGCAATTTCCACTCATCTTCATCTATGGCCAGTCCGGGTATCACACAAAATTAACATTGCGATCTGCAGACCCAACTGAAAAACCAAAACGTGTATCGATGAACGCATTCTATACGTATCAATTACACCCAAGGCCTGATTCATATGGTCTTCTTTTTCGGACAGGGCGCCTTTTTCAACAGTATGTTGTTGGCGTGTATTGTTGTATAGAACAGAATAGGATGGACTTTTATAGAACACATCAAAATGATATTCGAGGCGAATATCTATCAGGGTTATATGATGCTGTTTCAAGAGGAGACTTTGATGGTTCTGAAGCCGGTTCAAGAATCATCCTTCCTTCATCTTTCACGGGTGGTCCGCGCTATATGTATAGCCATTACTTAGATGCACTTGCAATCTGCCGAAAGCTTGGTAATCCGCAATACTTCATAACATTCACATCCAATGTCAAATGGCCTGAGATCCGAAGATACATGGCAGAATATCCACACCTTACGACTACGGATAGAGCAGATGTTGTTTGTAGAGTTATTGAGCAGAAGATTAAAGCGTTTATCAAGTTCCTCAAAAATAAACAACCGTTTGGACGTGTGACAGGAGGTATTTTACATGTTCTTTCATAATTTGTACTTGCTTCTTACATATTTTAAATAATATAGCATCATAGACTTTACAATGTACATCAGTCTTTGCAAAGACAAAAAATATATATGGAAAAAACTGTTATGGTGATTTCTAATTGAACTAACAAGAATCATATAAATAATCGTTCATTGTTATTATTCTCGGTATCTGAATACAATATTTATTCTTTCTTTTGAAACAGTGTTGTATACGGTCGAATTTCAAAAGCGTGGTCTTCCACATTGTCATACATTGGTTTGGATTCACTCAAATAGCAGAATAGAAACTGCCCAAGATGTTGATAAATATATCTCTGCAGAACTACCTGATCCAGCGGTTGACCCTCAAGGATACAAAGTTGTTTCAGAGATGATGATGCATGGACCATGTGGATCGGCTAATCCGAATGCGCCCTGTATGGAAGGTAAAGACTGCACCAAAAATTTTCCAAAGACATACAATGCCGAAACCTTTTTTGACAGCAATGGTCGTGTACACTACCGAAGAAGACAAACGAAAGCATACACAATGAAACGTCAAATGAAATTGGACAACACTTATGTGGTGCCATATAACCGGACTCTCTTGCTAGCATTCCATGCTCACATAAATGTCGAGTATTGTGGTTCCAGCATGTTGATAAAATACCTGTTTAAGTATATTTCAAAAGGCACTGATCGAGTCTTTGCAAAAATAACTAGATCGATTGGTCAACCATCCACTTCCACTAATCCGCCACAACAGGTAGATGAGATACAGAATTTCCTTGATGGCCGTTTCATATGTCCTCATGAAGCATGCTGGAGGATTCTGAAATTCATCATACATAGCCGAGAACCTGCTGTTCAGATACTCTCTGTCCACCTAGAAAACATGCAACATGTTACCTTTCGAGATAACGACGACCTAGAATCAGTTGTCAATCGTCGTGACCGTAAAGTCACTACATTGACAGAATGGTTTGCTTACAACAGCGAATATGAAGATGGTCATCATTTAACATATTTGGAATTTCCTTCTGAATATGTTTGGTATAATGACCGGAAGTGCTGGCAACGTAGGCAAAGAAATCAGTCATCCATTGGTCGCCTCGCATACATACATCCAAGTCTTGGTGAAGTCTTCTACTTCAGAATGCTACTTTGCCACCAAAAAGGATGCCGAGGTTTTACAGAAGTCCGAAAAGTTAACCAGGTCCTCTATCCTACATATCGAGCCGCATGTGAAGCATTAGGGCTTCTGGGTGATGATAGAGAATGGGACAAAGCACTTGAAGAAGCATGTTGTTCAGCATCATCATCAGAACTACGGTTTGTATTCGCCCATATCATAACTTACTGTGAAGTAACCAGCCCTATGCAATTATGGGAAAAATACTGGGAAGAAATGGGCCATGATATACCAAGAATTGTCTCACGAACTGTGGGAATTCAAAACTACTATGTCAATGATCCTGAGTTAAAAGATTATATACTATTTGAGCTCGAACTAATATTAAGTAGTTTTGGTAAAACGTTGAAAGGCTTTGGTCTACCATCACCTCCAAGGCACCTGCTTGATGAGCTGGAAAACAGGCTTCTCATGGAAGAAAAGAACTACAACCGAGAGGCATTAAAGCAGGAAAGAGATGAAAATGTACCAAAGTTAAACACTGAACAACGACAAATATACGATCTTATTATGAATGCAACCACACAGAACAAACAAGAGCTAATATTCGTGTATGGGCATGGTGGTACGGGTAAAACTTTTCTTTGGAAAAGCATCATTAGCAGCTTACGGTGTGAAGCCAAGATAGTCTTAGCAGTTGCGTCTTCAGGCATTGCTTCGTTGCTTCTTCCAGCTGGCCGAACAGCTCACTCTAGATTCAAGTTGCCACTTGAATTGACAGAAGAAACATTGTGTAAGGTTAAAAAAAACACTCACTTGGGAAAACTTCTGGTAGACACAGACTTGATCATCTGGGATGAAGCTCCTATGAATGATCGGAGATGTTTTGAGGCATTAGACAGAACTATGAAAGACTTGCTTGACATGCCATGCACCTTATTTGGGGGTAAGTCAATTATTTTGGGTGGCGATTTTAGGCAAACATTGCCTGTGAAGAAGGGAGCATCAAAAATGGAGTTGATAGCATCGTCCATCGCTAATTCATACCTTTGGCCCCATTTTCGTCTTCTAACACTTAAACAAAACATGAGATTACTAAGGCCTGATTTAAATGAAGAAGAAAGGAGCCTGGCTAATTCCTTTGCCTCATGGCTTCTTGATATCGGTGATGGTAAAATTGGCCAACCTGCTGCAGAAGGCGACAAAGATACGTCATGGATTGATATTCCATCGAGGTATTGCATTGAAGATGATGAGAATGGTTTGTCAAAACTTATAGAATTCATTTATGACCAACCCACATTACACGCACCTTCGGCAACTACTCTTCAACAAAAAGCCATTGTTTGTCCAAAAAACGATACCGCGGACATCATCAATTCCAGAGTTCTCACAATGGTTGAAGGTGAGACAGTAACATATGCAAGTTATGATAAAGCCATACCGGCTGGAAACGCTGGAGCTGAAACAGAAATGTTATTTCCACCTGAACATTTAAATACATTTAAACTGCCTGGATTTCCTCCGCATCAACTTGAGCTAAAAGTGGGGGCGCCAATTATGCTACTCAGAAACGTAAATGTAGGAGGCGGTTTATGTAATGGCACACGGATGATAGTCACACATCTAATGTCGAAGCTTATTGAAGCACAAATCATTACTGGTACAAGAGTTGGCGAAAAGGTCTTTATACACAGAATCACTTTGATACATAAAGATGACAACCTTCCTTTCATCTTTAAAAGAACCCAATTCCCGATAAAACTTTGCTACGCGATGACAATCAACAAAAGCCAAGGGCAATCACTAAACAAGATTGGTGTCTATCTTCCAGAACCAATCTTTGGTCATGGGCAACTGTATGTCGCTCTTTCTAGAGCAACTTCTCCACACGGCCTCAAAGTCCTTATGAAACAGCAAGAAAATCAGGAAAGAAATGTCACAAAGAACATAGTTCACAGAGACTTTCTCCAAAGAATACAAACCACTAATCTTTAAATATAACTTTTGCCTTATATGTATAGAATTTATATGTGTATATTTTTTTGTTACTGCATTTTGCTTTCATAAAAATATCATTGCATTTAGTCAAAACAGGTAATTTTAATCTCCCAGCAGTATTTAGCTTCTATTACAATCTTATTGTTTGAATCATATATCTTTATAACATCATTATTTTTTTACGGTTTCTTTATAGCTAATTTGCCTTTTTTGTTTCTTGACAGGTACATGGAACAGAATACAATGGCCGATGTACAAGACATGTCTCAAGACAAACCACTCACAGCAACCAGTGCAATACAGCAAACAACAATCACTGCAGATCATGGCGTAGGGCCAACATATGATGACAAAGCACTTGCAACCACCGCTGCAATGCAAGAAACAACAATCGCTGAGCTGCGTCCTACATCTTATGACAAGGTGCTTGAAGCCAGGGTATACAGAAAATGGATTGCAGTTACTTACTTGAAAAATGGAACAAAAAAAGAAACTGGATTTTGCTGCATTTTGATAGATCGTCAGGTACGTGATGCCTCATATAGTATAATCAAAGCATTTTTAATAATAGGTTTTCTAAAACACCATGTCAAAATGAACAGGGAAACGCTATACAATGCAATATGAATATCAGAGACATCGATTTCTTCAACCCGAAAATCAAAGTTGGATCAGTGTACAGGATATCCGAATTCATGTGCGAACCAACAAACCCTTACCAACAAACCATTGACAACAAAACAAGCATAAGATTTGGAAGGATCACAAAGTTTGAACATACAACAACAACAGACATTCCCCACCATTACTTTAACTTTGTTTCATACAACCAACTTCAATCTCGGGTTCCTAGAGAAGATGCATCAGGACGAATGGAATACCCAATATTGACAGGTCATGTTTACCTTATTAGCTTTTATCAATTCAATAGAATATTTAAATTGTAACACTCATTTCATTACAGATTACATGGGATGCCTAGGTTCAGTCGGCGACCTAAAAACAAAAGGAGGTCCAAACGAAGATCAAACTCAGTATAGGAAAGTGGACATAGAAAATTTAAAGTTCGTAATCCTATACCAAAAAAATCTGTCAATCAGATATTAATTCCAATCTTTGTCAACTTTCTGATGATTCACTAATATTCACAGTGGTAATGTGGTGGAGTTGACATTGTGGGATAAGATGGCTGAGATGTTCGGAAACGCAAACACTGAAACAATGGAACAGCCGGTTATAATTGCAGTTAGCTCTTGCAGTGTATCAAAATACAGAGGTACTACATATATGCTTTGAAATTACTTCATATAGAAATACAAAATTCTCAACCCGTTATGAAACACTTCTTTGCCAGATTACCAGCTAACAGCAACTTCTGCAACGCATTTTTACTTGAACCCAAACATACCAGAGGCTGAACAGTCAAGAGCACAGTAAGAACCTTGAAACCCAAACTTTAGAATCGCACCATATTTACACCAACTTTTGTTAAACCAAACTTACCATAATTTTTTAACATGAAACAGGTATAAAGCAAGACATGATGTTAGTCCACCATTGCGGATTTGCAAAACTGCATATGAAGATATCGAGAAAGAAAAATTCCGCAACAGGTTTCCTTTGAAGACACTTTTAAAACAAAATCCAAACAGCTACGTTGTAAGTGTTGCATACCAAATACCTAAATGCATTACTGATGTGCACAAATGCTAGGATCAAACTGTGCTGCCAAATTTTATGAGTAACCAATCACTTCGATAAACATATACAGGGAGTGAAATTCACCACCGAAGCAACAATAACAAGCATCGACATAAAAAAAAACTGGTTTTACATATCTTGCACCGAATGTGCATTAAAGGTGAAAGAAGATGGTGGGATCTATCGTTGTGTGAACCATGGAAGGCAGCCACAGCCATACTACAGGTACATCATATCATCACCCAACTTTATGTCAACTTAGCAAAACCAAAACTAAAATGGAAAATACACAGGTATAATTTCAAAGGATTCATCACAGATCCGTCTGCAACGGCTGCGATTACTTTCTTTACACCTGCAGCAGACAAAGTCACCGGATATACATGCCCAGAATTAATTGCAAAGCACAAGACAGCAGACCAACAAGAAATACCACCTGAGATATTTGCAGTTGAAGGCCAAAAAAATGTCTTCCAGATCCATTTCAATTCAGGAGACGGAACACCAAACTTCATTCTAGATCAAGTTTTCGACAACAAAAAAAGAGATGAAGGAACAAGCTCAACAATACAAACCGAAGCAGGTGAAAACAATTTGCTTAACACTCTCTTATTTAAATATGTTATCTCCACATGCACCTCCTAACTATTCATTTTGTAAACAGCAGGAACACCAGCTGCAATTCTCGCAATAACAAATGAAGAAGATCCAAACCAAAAAACAGATGTGGAAGCTGCCAAGAAATCAGTTAAGAGAGCATTATTTCAAGATCAACCAACAGATTCAGAGACGCAAAAAAGTAAGTCCAACACATTTATTTAACATCAGCGATTAGTTAAATTATCCAGTTGCATGTCATTTTGCATAAAAGTACCCGGTTTTATTCATGGAAGCAATATCTTACAACAATGGATACAAAGCTTAAGAACATGCTTTTAACTACCAACACATGCCGATAGTATTACACAGGAATAAAGACCATAGGAGACCATTAACAGCTACAGGGTCAGACGCACTAAAACTTTCACCCTCTCTGAGCAATTCCCTTTTTTTCCCAATTCTTGCACGCACTAACGAAAGGCATGCTGCAGCTTATCAGAACAACAAACAAAGTCACCAGCACTAATGGATTTTTTTTGTTTTTTTACTAATGCAGCAACAATGGAAACTTCGGCACCAAAAAAAACAAGAACCGGAAGCACCGAAGAGAAGAAGTAGAACTAAATGTTAACCCACCAATGTAAATATTAAAGCGGTCTACTGCCGTTCTCAAACAATACCATGTTTTGCAAAATATTTGTGATCCACCTTCACAAATATCTGCCAAAACATGCATGTATCACAGTCTTTACATCTTTTGTATAACACTCATGCTCTAAGTGCACAAGTACTTTAACTGTGCACCCATGCTTGGCTGTGATCATAATATTTTGTATAACATCTGTGCCACAAGTGCACATAAACTTTATGTATGGAAACTGGCCTTCTTATGTATTTTCTATCTTTCATAAGTTGTTTGTCACGTACATTACATATTACCCTCACTTACATGTTCAGACATTCCGCGGCAACGCGCGGGCTGAGGCCCTCGTATGATACTAGCTAGAGATATATGGTGACCGAAAAAAAATATCATTTTCCCAATAAATTAGATTCACGTCGAATTGATATATTATGACAATACAAGTGTTTTCTTTAAATCGTTTTGATATATTCTACCATTTTTGTATTGTAAGAGTTGACTGGTAACAAACAACTTCAATCATACAACTTTTATCGAGTCAATAGTGATCTTAAAAGATAGTGAAGTATGAAACTCAAAGGAAACTTGGAATGATAAAGATTGAAGAGGAGACTTGTGACTTCGAAAGTGAAATGAAATGTTTTATTGCGACGACTAACGACTATTCATTGGGTCAAATCGACAACTATTATCGACAATGACATTATGGACGAAATTATTCACTCGGTTTTTGTTTCAAACCAAACTTGTTTAATTTGTTGATGAACATAATTGTCAATCTTAGGACAGATTATACGAAAATATTCTCAAATGATCGATAAGACGATAAATATGTGCGTAAAATGAAACATAACAAAATTTAAAACAGAAAAACATCGATTTGTACATACACTTCAATAAAATTTAAAACATACTGTTAATCTTACTTTATTAAGATGATATATTACAACTCTTATGCAACAAGTTGGTAAATTTTTTATGTGGTAGGCGAAAGAATGGGAGGGGGCAGAGTGGCACTTGCCCCTTAGCGAAAAAAT
>JAYDZM010275911.1:1029195-1046426 GCA_034509245.1 Artemisia ludoviciana
TTTTGAACTGGATTGAAACTGGTTTAAACCGGTCTTTGTGCATCTCTACACTAACCCAATACCTTTTTAGATAGATTGTTTTATAAGAAAGTTCACAAAGTTTGTACGCGCCATCCGAAAATAAAGTAGCATTAACTAATTCCATTGGATATGCCGTTACACAAATCTCATGAAAGTGAGACACATGCACTTAATGTCATTTGGGGTATTAACAATCCATGCCGAATCAGGCATCTGGATCTCTGGTTTCATTTCGATTAACTATTACTCTGATCGAGCTCAGATAAATTTCTAAAATGGTGCTCGAACACAAGGTTCAAATTCTCGTAACAAGCTCAAGCTTAATGAACTTGTTATTAAATCAAGCTCGATTAAAATTCAGGGTATGGTTGGCACATAACATTTTGGAGCAATCAGTATTTAGCATTTACTCGTATAGAATATAGAAAACTTGTTTTTTCACGTTTTAGTTTTTTATGTAAACGCTAGTTTCTTAGGTGTTACTCAAAAAAAGTTTGAAATGTAAACATTTATGCATTTTGCTAGACTGCTATTGATTTCTGCTACTACTTGCTACTACTTATTCTTTTATTGTTTAACAAAAACATATGGTTGTAAAGATTAATGAGTATGGCGGCGGTCGGCCACGCTGCGGCCTAGCGGGGTTTTTTTCCCATAATAGTTGATGGTTGTTTTGCGTTTTGTCTTTAACGTTTGTGATATGTTTATATTTTAAAGGCGGAATTTTTTTTTGAAGTTATTGTCTGTCGTCGTCTACAAATTGATGGATGCCGATGATACGGTTATAAAAAAGTACTATATTTTATGTTTTTTTTATAAGGTAGGTACTTGTATTTTTTTTTTTTTTTTTGCTTGTGTTTTATTTTATTTATTTATTTTTTCTAACATTGCTTATGTTTTGTTGGTTACATGTTTTTGTTATAAATAAGTATGTCATTATGTGGGCTATTGGGTTTATTTTCGTTGCTATTTGGACTTTGTCATGGGTTTGTATGTGGGCTTTATTTTTGCTAAAAGGTATTATACATAGGTTGTATTAGATTTGGGTAAAAAGGTTCATAGATTCTGCTAAAACAAAATTAAGGTTTATACATAAAAAAGTCATGGCTCCAAAGTTTCCTAAGTTGTTAAAGACGGCGCGTGAAACTGGCGATCGACGAATTCATAAGGTTCTTTATGCTATGTTAGACCGAGAGAAAAAGGCGTATAAGGGTGATGAAAGTAGTTATAATGAAAGGTTCGGGGAGATACGGGCCAGGGTTGAGTATCGGCATGATCTAATTTTGGAGCTCCAAAGGTTTGAAAGGGATTTGATTGTTGATGAGGTGTTAGCAGATTTGATCAATGAAGAGAAGGAGGATTTCGCTGAAATGGGTCGTTTGGTTCAGATGAGTTATGCTGCGACTTAACGTGCTACTCGAAAGTCCGTGTTTATGAAGAAATTGAAGTAAGGTTAATGTATTCGACTGTTTTGGAATGTCCTTGTGTGCTATGTATTTTTGTTAGATTAAATGGTCAAGGACTTCTTAGCTATGTAAGAAATATGTAGGTAGTGTAGTCATGTATGTTGGGTGGATGGAGGTGTAAGTGTATCCACTAACTGTTGTACGCTGTTGTTAATATTAATAAAATTTTAGTTTATCAGTTGTCTGATTTCTGATTTTTCGTTGGATTTCTATTATTGCATTGGATAGTGTATATAGTTGTCATTTTGTTGAATGCATTGGATACTCTTTGTAATTGTATCATGCTGCTGAATACCTTGTGTACAAATATATTTTTTTTGTGGGTAGGATAGTTTTGACAGGATTTTAAAGAGTGAGTGGTATAGTAGAGCTGATGTAGGTTTTTAGTTCCCGTTTATGTCGATTTGTTGGTCAGTAGAAGTTTATGTAGGTTTGTTTAAGTGGCGACACTTGTAAGGTATGGTACTCATGTAACTGTTGTTACCTATGAATAAAAAAATCATCAGTTTCTTTGTATTTTGCTGAATAATTTTGCGTTTGGTAACTGTTTATATATAGTCATCAGTTGTTTTAACGAAGGTTGTGGTTGGTGGTTATCGATTCTGGTTATTTTACGTTATTTTATGAGTTACATGTGGTTGTTACTTTATACTTTGTAGTATTTGTGTGTATGTGATACCTGTTTGGGAATATACAAATATATTTATTTGCATAATAGTTTTATCATATACCAAGGGAAAATAGAAATGGAAAAGAGCAAAGGAAATGTTTACTACATACATAAAAGAGGCTGCATATGTTTGCTGCATATAGTTATAGAGCATTTAGCTGCTTTCATTATCATACATAGATAATGCCAGAGATGTTTGGCTACATACTTGTGACAAAAGAGACTGCCTGGTAGCGCTACATAGTTACATGCCTTTCAAGGCAAGATGCGATTGCTTTTGATATTTTACACAAAAGGTAGCAAGCATGCGTCTACGTAATGTACAAAATAGTTTGTTGATGTTTTTCATACCATGTTACCTGGAGGAATTTCTTAGGAGTTAGTTTTTTTGGGTTTTTTGTGGGTTTTTTCTGCAACTGTGTTTTTCTCATCTGAGTACAGGGTTCTACGGACTGAAGTCTTTCTTGGACCATATTTCTTTTGTGATTCGCCTGGTAAGTCTGTGTTATCTTCTGGTGTGGTTAGGTTGGGTGTCAATGATGGTGGTGGGGTGAGAGTTGCAGAAGAGTACTCAATTTCTTCACTCTTTGTATGTGGGCTAGTGTCTAGTTTGATTTCTTTTGGTGTCGCGGGTGCTGGTGATGCTGTTACCACATTTGCAGAAGGAATTGGTGTAATAGTTTCTTCCAGAGTTTGAGCAACACCGGTAGTCCCTGCTGTGATCAACTGTATATTGTTCCATGCTTTGTCTAAAAAGAAAACAGGTTTTTCTTTCGTGCTTTCGGGAGCAAAGTGTAGTTGGAAGATTTTTGTTTGTCCTTCTAGTGCAATTAATTCCTCTGGATATTTATAGCGGTCTTTGTCTTGTAGACTTAGAATGATTTCATTGCAATCCTTGACAAATGAGTTTGCTTCATTGCTAAAGCATGTTAAGTATATATGGCCAGTGCCATCGGATAATAGAAGCCTGAAGCAATAGCTGCGAAAAAAATGTAGGTATTAATAGCTGTCAAAAAAATGTAGATATTGTGTTTTTAGTATTCATAAGGTTTATGCATATGTATAAAGTGTTTAAATGTTTCGCTAACCTGCAATTAGGATTTGTTTCAGAAACCGAGAGTTTGCACTGGCCATGAGGAAAACGTTCAGAAATTTTTCCCTTACAGGTAAGGCATTTCTTGAAGTACCAGGGTCTGTTGGTGTCGAGTTTTTCGATAGTAGCCTCGACAGTAAAGCGTACATTCTGCATTAATAAAGTTGCAGGGTATTTAGAAACTTTTCTTTGATTAATATTATAGTACATTTTTTCTATACCTGTTGGTTTTCTGGTTTTTCTTTCAACAGATCATTAAGAGTTACCCTGTTTCTTTTTTTTTCTTCTTCTGGGTCTGCACAGCGTTCCCTTTGCACATTTAGTATGACCGGCGGTTCTAAGAAATCGGCATACCTGCATAATTATCACAGCTGAGTTTACAACTGTTTTTTTTGTTTGCGTATCTTGATATTGCAGTTTGTAAATCGCTTACACGCTGCGGATTTCATAAGTCTCTGGTATATCTGGATTAAAGTAGTACTCTGTTGCAGCTGTGTTAGAAAGCTGTAATCCTATTTCAGTTGAGCCAAAGGTTAGTCTTTTAATTTGTTAGATTCTATAATATGAATAAGCCATAGAATATACCGCCATAGAGCTTGACTGAACACGAAGCCACTGCTATAATCACTGGTTTTTCAGCAGTTTCATATTCTTCCATGTTGAAACTGTGTGCTTTGTTATTCCACAAAGTGAAGCGGACACTTAGGCCACTGTTTGAGACAATTAACCGTAGCTTTCTATTAGTATAAAAACCAAAATGTTAAGAAAAATATGTAGGACTTACTCTAGATTTTGGATCCCGATATCTCTCCAGTGTAGCACTTCATTTGTAGGTTTCACTACTTGCTGTATTCCAGTCACATATTGAACAATACCAACATAATCTGTACACATGGACTGTAGTTTATAAAGGTTTTCTGTGATACATATGCTAGGAATAGTTGCGTGATATACCTGTCAGAAGGCCTTTTTTATCGACTCTTGAGTATAGGTCTTTATAGTGTGTAAACCTGAAATAATGGCTTGGAAAGCCTGTGTCTGGTATTGGCTGGATATCTGTTTGATTTCCAAAAACCAATGACAGCGTGTGAGGAACGGTCTGCATCCATGTTTTTGCAGGCTGAAAGCCAAAACCTGTTATTTTGTAAGCCTTGTTTGTCTCCAAAGCTGCATCAAATCTATGTTTTTCACGGATATTGATGTTTGCTTCTATAGCTTCTCCCTGCAATTGAAATAGTCATTTAGAAATTGTGTTTATTGGAATATTTCAAGGGAATATGTGTCCATGAATATTTCTGATAGGATAGATGATTCTACCTGTTTATCAAGCAACATGCAACAAAACATAACCGGTTTTCCATGCTTGTTGGTGATTGTCCATTTCCTGTATGCTTTTACATAGAGTGTCTTGTCTATGTCGCATTCTGTTAGGTCCGCGAGGCTTACATTTTCTGGTTGAGCCATAATTTCCTTGCCTGCAGCTTTTGATGATTCAACAATGGTAGAACCCTCGTCCATTTTCCTGTATGAAATTGAATGCATTAGGCTAATATCTAGTTGTATTGTATTATACATTTCTATGAAACAAAAGATGACATGAATGTATCTATGCAGTCATACTAACAGCATATGTAAAATAAGCAAACAGGTTGTTAATAATTCTAAACACATTGGAAAAAATATCCTACACATTTAATAGGTGATAAAGGCAAAGAATTCACAGGTATGAGCATTGTCTTAGAAAGTAGTGTGCATGCGTAGCTAAACAGTTAACCAAAGTATGAATGACCTGTGCAGATATAGTTATGTCTAAAAAATCTCTGTAGACAATATTTTTAGTTGTATTGCCATTTTTTTTTTGCTTGTTCCTTCATGAGAATTTTAAGGCCTTCAGGAGATGTGGCCCTAGACAATGCCACATATAATTGCCCATGGCTAAATACAGGTTCTGGTAGATATATGCCGATCTTGTTGAGCGATTGGCCCTGGCTTTTATTTATTGTCATTGCATAGCACACCTTAACAGGGAATTGCTTTCTTTTAAACACAAACGGCAACTTTTCGTCCTTATTAATTAGCACGATTCTTGGGATGAATACTTTTTCACCCATTCTTGTGCCTGTTATAATCTTTGCTTCAATAAGTTTGGTGTATATTTTTGTAACAATCATTCGTGTGCCGTTACACAATCCACCACCTAGGTTTATGTTTCTTAGCATCATTATTGGGGCTCCTATTTTGACCTTTAGATCATGCGGAGGCATTCCTGAAAATGAAAGAGTGTTAAGATACTCTGTAGGGTATAGTAGTTCTGTTGCTCCCCCATCATTTGTTTTTGGCACTGCTTCGTCGTAACTTAAGAAAGAAAAGGTCTGACCGTGCAACATATCTAGAACAGTTGCGTTAATGACGTCGGTAGTTTCATTTTTGGGACATACTATAGCCTTTTCTTGTAATGCGGCTGCAGTTGGCCTTTGGAGTGTTTCTTCGTCATATATAAACCGGATTAGATCTTGAACACCCGTCTCATTGTCAGGAATGCAATAGTTATCTGGTATATGGATCCATGATGCGTTTTCCGGATCAGTGTCATCTGGATTTCCAATGGTGCCGTCACCAATCTGCAGTAGCCATTCGGAAAATGCACGAACAGCATCACGTTCTTCACATGACATTCCTGGATGCTTAAGCCTCATGTTTTCTTTAAGACGAATAACCTTGAAATGTGGCCACAGATACGATAGTGTTATAGAAGATGCTATTATCTCTTGCTTCGTAGCGTTTTTTTTAACAGGGAGTGTTTGCCTGAAATCCCCGCCTAAGATGACCGTTTTCTTTCCAAAGATATCATCTGGAGCATCTAATATGTCTCTGAATGTTCGATCAAGAGCTTCAAAGCACTTTCGATCATTCATTGGAGCCTCATCCCATACGATAAGGTTTGTTTCTTTGATTAAATCTGCCAGCTGCGTCTTTTTTTTTATGCTACAAACCGATTCGTCTGTCAGGTCCAATGGTATTTTAAACTTTGTATGAGCTGTTCGGCCTGATGGTAGCAATAGAGAAGCAATGCCAGAAGAGGCAACTGCTAGCACTATTTTCCCAGTAGACCTTAACGTAGAAATTATAGCCTTCCAAACATAAGTTTTGCCTGTCCCTCCGTGTCCATAAAGAAAGATCAGCTTCTGTTCATGGGTGTTTACTGCATGAACGACTTCGTCGAAGATTAGCTGTTGTTCACGGTTTAGCCTTCCCACCAATGATGCACTCTCAGCTGCTAGCAATTCTCTGTCGTAGCTTCGCTCTTCCATTATTGCCCTGTTTGTTAATATTTTAAGGAATTCTGGTGAAGGTAATTCCATGCCAAAATCTGCGACAGATCTGCCATACGAATTGAGAATAGCTTCCAATTCACATATGAGGCCGCCGTGTAAATCATCTGGATTTACGTGAATGTCTCGCATGTGCAGCATGCCTGAAAGTATTAGAGGAATATCTTCAGACATACTATCTGCGTGTGATTGAAGCAATGCTGCAGGCCTTGCTACCTCACAAAATATGAGCATCTGGCAAAAAAGAGTACGCATCTCTGATGCAGTAGCCAACAAAGAAGCTTCCTGTAAAGCTATGTTCCATTCTTGATCATTTCCTAAAAGGCCTAGCGCTTCGCATGCACCTCTATATGTAGCATGGACATGGTTGTCAACTGTTCGGATATTACTGAAGGATGTAGAACCTTTTTGATGGCAGAGTAGTATCCTTAGGTAAAATACATCACCCGAACTTGGATGGATGTATGCTAGCCTGCCAATGGAATGTGCACCTGGTTTTCGCCTCCGTTGTCAATACTTTCCGTCCTGGTACCATACAAATTCTTTAGGGAAATTAAGGTATGTCAAATGGCGGCCGTCTGTATTGTAGGTGTTGTAGTTGAACCATTCAGTTAGTGTTGTTCTTTTGTTGTGTTCGTTGGCGACCACTGATTGCAAAGACTGATTTGCTCTGAAGATAACGCGCTGCATGTTTTCGAGGTGGACCGCAAGTATCTGAACAGGTGGGTCTCTGCTGTGTAAGTTGAACCCTAAAATCCTCCAACACGCTTCATGCGGACCAATAAATCTGGCGTCCTGGAAGTTTTTGATTTCGTCAATATGTATTGCACTACGACTTGTACTTGGTTCTGTGTCTCCAATTCTACATGTAATTTGAGTGACAATTCGGTCAGTACCCTTGGAGATGTATTTAAAGAGGTATTTAATGAGCATTGTCCATTCGTAATATTCTACGTTAATGTGTGCATAGAAGCGCATGCATAGCGTACGATTGTGAGGAACAACGTAGCCATTGTCGAGTTCAACGTTCTGCTTAATGGTTGTTATGCCTGTGTCTCTTCTTCGATAATGTACAAAGCCTTTCTTGTCAACAAATGTTTCTGAATAGAATGCTTTAGGGAACATTTTTGTACATTCATCTCCATGCTTCATACACAGTGCCGATTTATTGACCGCACCACATGGACCATGTATCATAAACTCAGAAATAATGCGATAGCCTTCTGGATCATTTGCCGGGTCCGGTAATTCCGCAGAGACATATGTGTCTATATCTGCATTCCTCTGGACACGCGAATTCTGTTTCACCCACAATAACAAATGACAATGCGGCAAACCTCTTTTTTGGAATTCTACCGTGTACAAAACTGCAATGAAAAAATACTTAGTCAGATATGAGAGGTAGGTAGTTAATTAGAGAAGGTATACAGCTCTGTAACGCAAAATGTACCTGCTTCCACACAACCGAAAGGCCGAGCATCCCGTAAAAATTTTATCAGATCACGTATTTTTCTTTCGAATACACAGTCAACAATATCGGGCCTGTCTGCAGTAGTTATGTGCGGGAACTCTCGCATGTATTCTTCGATTTCTGGCCACTTTACATTGCATGTGAATGTAATAAAGAAAGATGGGTTACCGTGTTCACGACATATAGCCAAAGCATCAAGGTAATGGCTATACATATATCTTGGGCCCCCGGTAAAGGTCGAAGGAAGTATTATCCTAGAACCCGCATCTGAACCTTGACGGTCACCTCGCGAGATGGCATCATACAAACCTGCCATGTAGTCATTTCTTATGTCATTTTGTTTTTGCCTGATGTAATCCAGACGGGATTGTTCAATGCTACAGTACGCTGTGACTACATATTGTTGAAATAACCGGCCACCTCTTGTTAGTAAACTGTACTTGCCAAAACGGTCATATAGCTGATACGCGTAGTACATTTTCATTGACATCTTCTTAGGATCACCGGACGTTCCATTTGTCGTATCAGTTAATGTAAGGCCCAAATGATACCCGTCTTCACCGTAGATAAAAATCAAGGGAAAATGTAATGGCATGTATGAACGATTGAGTTTGTTGACTTGTTGTGCAGTACCGCTATGTCGCTGAATGACGATGTCAAAGTCACTTTGCACATCTGTCCCGCCTTCAAATACAATGGCCCCAATCGAATCACCTGAAGGTAATTCGTACTGTCTTGCACCAACGACGCCAAAAAGCCTGACTTTAAAGGTGGGAATATCTGCTTCTGCCATTTTGTCTCTGGCTGTTCTAAATAGCTGGACCAGTTGGTTGTGCTCATCTAGAAAGTGTATCAAACCTTGAACAATTTGTCGCCGGAGGCCCTCACCGTTTCTTTGCATGTTTTCTAGCCGATTATCGACTTCATTATCTGTATCATAGATATAAAGTTGTAAGAATTTAGGCCGTTTTCCTTGTTCTGGACACATAGCTCCTATCCAATGGTAAATCTGGCCTGATATTTTGAAGACATAAGGACCGCGACCTCTATTAACAGATTGGTCGACCTCAGCGCCTAAAGATGTCATTGAAAACATCTGATTATAGGCTCTAATATTTTCCATGAAGTGTGTGTCATTGAAGAGCTGCTTTATGTATTCGGGATAGTCATTGTGCGTAGGCAGCTGCACCTGCCCTTTGTTGCAACATCTGTGATGACTTGGGTGCAGGCGCGAGCTATCTGTAATCCTTTCATCGCACCAGAAAAGAGCATTGCAATAATGGCATACTCTATTGCAACTGCCCATAGATATGTATGTCGATGGAGGACCTAGATACAGAACTTGGGATAATTAAAAGAGCGAAGCAAACAAATTAAGCATTTAAGATGTAAAGAATAGAGAGTGTGTAAACCTTGATTGGCAGTTCTTGTTGGGTTTGATGGCAAATGTGGACGGCGACGTGCATTCGATGCTGAGGAACCTGAAAAAACCTTGAATTAGAATCCAGGTTATGAGTATATAAGACACAAATACTTTGAGTAACGGTTTTAGAAAATTAGAAATCAAAGAATAAAGAAACAAACCTCGCAGTGGTTGCCTAGGTCTATTACTTCTGGTATGTGGAGTTGGCAAGTTTGGTGTTGAAGGAGGTAAATGTACTGTCCAAGAAGAGCGACAATGATATTAATAAAGCGAAAGCCTGCCTGACGATAGCATAAGATAAAATTCAGTAAAAAGAAGCAAACCTTGTGTAGTATTGGGTGGCATACTGGCTGTCGTTGGCGACGGCGAAGACATTCGAACAACTAAAAAAAAAAGTGCAGAAATAGGCCAACAAAAGACACACTTAACAATCTAAACTTTTAAACAATAAGGGCAGTCTATGTATGCATAACGATAGAAAAAGTACCGTGCGGAGACACATGCGGATGGGCCAGCTCAAATATTTCAGTGTTTTCTATTTCGCATAGTAGCTCATCACCTGCAAAAGAATACATGAAGACAATGCGGTAATCACTTTTATTTTAACAGGAAAGTACACCAGGAGTTAAAAAGTAAGAAACATAACATACATAAGAAATCTTGCCGCGCATCATCCGATATGCAACATGTTCCTGGAGACATTGCTTTCTCGTGCGGAATACAGGTTGGTTCACTATAAACTTCAGAGACCTTTTGCTTTCCTTTATCGATTGTCATTGGAGTCATAGGTGCTGATGACTTGGTGTGTATTGAATGCGCGGAAGATTTATATTGGACTTCTCCTTCTGTCACAGTATTACCTGCAATAACCTTTCCTTTTGTCACAGGCTTACTCGCAATCGCAACATTCTTAAATAAGCACCGGCGTTCAACATTCAGCAAATAATGGCAGACATTAAAGGAGTAAAAATAAATAAGAATCAGTTGACATACATATTTTTTTTGTTGGCGAGGGAGCGAGCAACCCGTTGACACCATGCTGACCGAAACCAACGGTGTTTGTTTCATGGCAAAAAGGCACAGTTTCAGCCGCTGATTCCGTACTTTTCCCTTTGGCAACCTCTGGTAATTGATAATCCTGTGTTGCCTTCCGCTTGCGTATGTTGTTAAGCTCTACAGCATGAACCGACTGATTTAAACCTTGACTTGGCAAACTACCCTGAATCCCGGTTTTGCCGTTTGTGCTTGTGACGTATTCAGAATTACACGGCCTTTTAGCAATGGAAGATGACCATTCGCTGGGTTCATGCACATGGCTTATTGGCCTCTTTCCTAGCTCAGCTACATTTTTAGGCTCAAGTGCTGCAGAATGGGTTGGTGTGTCTATACATTCTAAAGAATTAACAGAGGTAACCCTACGCCTAGCCTTTTCTTTAGTACGCATATTAGTAACAACCAAGGACACAATAAATAATGGAAAAGGAAATATGCAGCGCGCAACTGAGTCAATTAAAGATGGCGTTTGATAGTAGGCGTAAACAAAGAAAGTTGGAAAAACAGTATCATAGACAAACAAAATTCATGGAAGATGGAAAAAGCAAACATAAGCATGTCATATAACCATGCGCTATTTGCATGAGGACTATGCAACTAAAATATGTCTGCAAGTGAACCAATCCGAACCATCCAAAGCAAGAGTAAGTGCATAGTAACATTTAGAAAACAATAAAACATGGCACTGAGGATTTTAATGTACCTTTGCATGAAATCTGTAGTTGTGTTTTGCCTGCACATTGAAAATTCAAGGTATAAAAACACACATAAATGAAACATCTATCGTGATAGACAGAAACAAAACATAGAACACCTGTTTTTTCTGATTTTTTTTTTCTGTTTTTTTTCTTCACCAGATCTGGTTGTCTTCTCTGTTGCTGGTTGTATATGCCATGAAAGTACACATTGTGTAATAGAGGAGTGGCACATAGAACTTTCTATACCATCTCTTGCACGTGCACCTTGTACCATGAATCAAATCTTGACCATTTGATGGAAAAAGTTGTTGTACCTTGTACCATGAATCAAATATTGACCATTTGATGGAAAAAGTTGTTGTAAAAGTATAAGATATGCAATGGATGATCAACACGTTTGCATGTTTTAAGGATAAACTTTTATACTTATGGTCACATGATGGAAAAAACCCGGTACCTTGTCACGCGTTTTTTTAATATTTTCGATCGGCCCATGAGTAAGTACCTTGGCAGGCCTAATAACGGCAACAAATGGGCTCCAGATGCTGGGCTTTTTTTTGCCGGGAAACGGGATGTGTAATACGACGTCGCACACCTTGTGGTTTAATATATACAAGATTGGCAATGGTCGCCGCGTTGCAGGCGTGCCTGTTTATTCTGTCAATTTTTTTTTCAGTGGTTGCACGCCTAGTTAGACTCAAACAATTCCTCAAGCAATGACTGGGACTGCGACAAAAAAAGCGGATCTTGAGAATAAATGGTAGTGTTACATACCTGTCCTAAATCCAAAGCAGGGTTCAAGGTCTTTCCACAATCATATATAAGGTCTATTTGTACAATTTTGGTCTCGCCTGTCAATATATTTATTTCAAACTGTTTTCCAAGCAGCATTATTAGCATCAGGTAGTGATATTCGTTGGGTAGCAGACGGTCATGCCCTGGTTTCTCAAACTATATCCACTAATCCATGGAAATTGCAATGTTTAGAAAATGGCTTGAATTCTTGTTGCTTCGCCTTAGTCGTTTCATAGCTCCTCGGCTGCCTGGCACGTGCCACGCCTCAGTCAATCTGTCACATTTTCCTGAAACGAAGTTCAAAATATCAGGCATAATCTCAATTAAGAACCTCTACAGCTTTTGCGCAAATGATGACAGAAAACACTTTCAGAATCTTAGCCACTATGTATTCTCATTATCTACATTCTACAAACGACATAATCACCGCGTTGCAGGCGGGCCTGTTTCTTTTTCGTTTTTTTTGGACGGGCCGATTTTGTAGAAATAAGGTAGAATTAAGGCAATAAGAAAATAAACGATTCTTAGTTTGTTCTTTTAGTAACCAATCTGAAACACCACCTAAAATGAGCACGTATGGTTTATTACAAAGTTATGTGTATATGCAATAGAGTGCCTGAAAACGTTATGTTACGTTTCATTGACAACGGGTCAAGCGGTTCAAAAGTTGACCAATGTACATTTTCAGAAGCATACTCTACTCCATATTTTAAAAAATATGCAGTTTGATGTAGAATCTAAAACAACCCCTACTTTAATAATGTGGAAGTTATAATTTTAGACTCCAAGAGGATCGATGATAAGCGGTTTTCTACGTCCAATCCTATATAGGCCATTGTCCCATTTCAATCCTAAACACGACCTAATCTAATAGTAAGCAGATTTTTATAAGGAATCCTAAACAATAAAAAAAAACAGTTTCTATGACGTACTCGTCTGCTAAATGTACAACCTTTAAAATCTTTCAAATCTGTGGCAACACCATTCACGTAATCAGCTGTATTACAGCTTGTATGAATCTTTTTTCTATAACCAAATAAACTGGCCTACAAACAGTTACTACATCATAGAATTCAGTAGCAGTTTTCCTAAAACTGTTGTTGCAATATCCTTCAACCAACACGATTAATGACAAAAAGCAATTCATTCTAAAGCTGGCACATCTGACAAAAGGCTAATTTTTCCATCTGCTAAGACAAAGTTCCTGATGGCTGCACATGGTTACATAAAAATAGTTCTAAAGGCAACCGTAACCAATAAATCTACAATATCTTATACGACTATATGGCCACAAATAATGTGTGCTCCCAATAAAAATCTCATCTTTATTAAGTTAAATAAAAAGGTTATAAGAAAACTGACTGTGTTTGCAGAATATACATCCGTAATTCATCTACAGGTATATGGACGGAAAAAATGCTTGTATATTTCATCTTAAATGCATCTAACTGCATACCTGGATTTGGATTCGATGTTGCTGCAGGCGCGCGAGCCATCTCAACATGCAACTTTTCCAGTTCCCAAGGCATAGCAAGTAGACTTTTTTCCATCACTGAACCATGGTCATAGTTCTCTGCGTGCCTCTACTTCTCATGTTCAATGCAGCCCTGAAGAAGTGAACATTCTGTCAAAATGCATCCTTTGTGAAGAGGTTACTGTTTTTAAAGGGTGTTTGGGTTTGCATTTTAGAATCAGGCTGCTGTTTTTTTTAACCTACCTCATTTTCATTGTATGGGGTATAGTACAGTGAATATGGAGCATTTAACATGTTTTGCCATATTGACTCATATCATTTTAACCCTTATTTTTTCTGAATTTACCCGTTTAACCTGTATCCAGATATAACAGTACGTCTGTTTATTTTGCGACGTTTTGGCCAAACTTTTGTCCAACTAAAGTTGCAGCTGGACATACTGAGCTTTGGTTCCAATGGCACTGATTCCACCATACAGAACATCTCACAGCTTCCTTTATGGCTTATCAGCTTACTCATAATCTGTGACGTCAAACAACGTGAGTTAGTACTTTTGCACTCACTATATAACCTAAACTCATTAACCAACTAAGTAACATTATAAATAACGAACATTTTCCAGTCCAAATTAGTAATGTATGCAGCAGAAATGCAACTCAACCGTAAAGATAACACTTGAAAAGAACGGAACCAAATTACATGTAAGAGACACATGAGGCCAAATTACGTGTCTGATATTGAAGTATAAAAATCCGGAATACTTGCTAACTATTTTACACGAATTCAACTAAATTAGCATAAAGTACAATACTTGATTTATTCTAGCTGTAGTAAAGCGGTTTGTTACGTACCACATTCGTAGGCCTTCACCCGCGCTTATTCCGTTAAATCTGGAAAATTTGTAACTGTTTGGCTAAATCTCCATGTCACGGTTACCTGATCTTCGACTGCCTTAAAAACTACGAAATTGAATTTTACGCTAATTAACAACAAAGTTTGATTCTTTACGCAATATAGCAATAAAATTCAATTTCAAGGATCTATCATTCATTGCTTCTGTAAGATTAGATTGTAATTATGATCATACCTCGGCCTTGTCTATGCGAAATATCAACTGAAAGGGTCCTATGAAGTTTCACCACGTTGGATCCTTGGAAGTGAAGCATTGGTTTCTGGATCGACAATCTTTATTTCAGCCTATCAGACAATCGTACAACATGCTCCTGATTTGATCTCGAGTTGCTCAACAGTCAAAAAAATTTGTATCAGAAAGAATAAAGAATATGTACACTCGCAGCAGGCCAATGGTTAAGGTGTGCGAATAACTACCTGAAGAGGATGTCGCCTGTGGGTGCACGACAGTGCAATAAAAATCCGAGTCATGGACGACGGCTGAAAGAATAGCGAACCCAATTTTCAGCAGCCAAGACATGTGTAGGAGGTTATCGAAACTAAAATTTTAAGTAACTCATTCATAAACATATAAGAACAAACCTCCAGACAAAGGAACGGCTGAACGACTGCTGGTCGGAATTTTTACAGCAATTATTTGTAATTTTTTTACAGCTTTTTAATGCTGTTTTTTACAGATTTTAGCTGCTGTTTTTACAGCAGCTTTCGAACAGTTTGGATAGCAGAAATATGCAAGAAGCATGTCTGTTTGCACAACAGAAATACGAAGCTTTTGTCTGCTTTTTTTTGCACCTTTTGTGTCCTTTTTTTGACAGCTTTTGGATGCTTTTCTACAACATAAACTGGTACTGAAATGTTGATTTTTTGACAGCAAATATATGGTTGTTTTTACACTATTTTTTACGCCTTTTAACTGCTCTTTGTATCCAGAACAGGTTCAAAATCGGCCCGTCGAAACAAAGAAAAAAAACAACGGGAAAAAACAGGCCGATTTTGAAACAGCATTAGGGCAGATACAAACGAAACAAAACTCAAAAGGGCCGGAAAATGAAAAAAAGAATAAAAACATCATGGTATGTAATCAGAAGTCAGAAGAGAGTAAATATCGAACAATGTTACCCTGAGTGCATCACAAATTCTCAAAAAAACCTCCTTCCATGGTAGAACAACCTGCAAACCCAAAACACACCAAAGGCATTACAGATACCAATAAGAGACACCGGCGAGAAAACACATCAAAGAAAATGTAATAACACACTATCACCTGTGGACGTTTTGTTGACCAAAGCCTTCTTCGGACGCATGAAAGCAAGATCCTAAATAAACAACAACACAATTAGTGATAAGCAGGGGTGACCTTTAAATGTACGTGTTCAGTACGACGTCAAATGCAGCCCACCTTGTGACGCATGAAGGTTTTGGAATAGACTAAATGGTATGTGAATGAAAGTCCAACACAACAACCCCACGCAGTGTTCCTAAAACATATTAGTAAGGTCCAAACACGACCTTCAACAAACGAATGAATTAAGTATGAGGCTCAGATAGGGAATAAATGCGACCACATCCGGCATGGCTGCAAACCTAATAGGTTGCCCCACCAAGATCCAGACGGTATCAGCTTCAACCGATCTCATGGTGACTCATCATTGCCTCCTTAATATTTTTTGTATACTAATTGTAACACACACAACACGGACATCAGAATCTTCCCAAACATTTACACAGATACATACATTCAAATCAGATCATTAAAGCGTGATCAAACCGAGGCTCAGGCAGGTAAGTGACCGAAAAAAGGATATGCCCGACATGGCTGCAAGTGAAGTCACTTGCCACGCCAATGTGCGGAGAATCTCATTTTCAATCTCAGCTCCCCTGCAAACTCATCACAGCCTCTTGTAATCAATATCAACATAGTTTTCATGGCGTAAAGTCAATTAAGATTCCAATAGGCATATTGCAAAGCCAAAATACGAAGGTTTTAAGTAATAGAACAGGTCATAGTAAACTCGTGTACAGGCTAACAGGTTGGGCTTCATTTTTGGTAGGAAAAAAGCAATCAATACGGCACCGTATTGAATGGGAATTAAATATATGTATAATTACGCAACCGGGTAGAAAAAAGACATTATCCACCATATTTAATACAAACGGCTTCATTCTAGCATCCGTTGGTGGATAATACATTACGCAACCGGCTTCATTCTACCATCATTCCATTATAGTTTATATTAAATCAGAAGACATACGGTGCCGTTTTGCACCCTGAAACTGATTATTTCACAACAAATTAAGCAGTTAAATCCAAACAGCTTTTTAAGTCACAAATAAGCAAAGAATCACAATTTTTTCAACAATTCAAACAGCTTTTTAAGTCACAAATAAGCAAAGTATCACAATTTTTTCAACAATTCAACCACCTATGCAACATCAAACGAACCACTATATTCAATAAAGAAAACCCAATATGAACAAAAACATACCTTTATATCAAATAACAATGATCACAATTAAGGTTCGGATCAAGTATAAACACGGGTACCAAATACCCCCAAAATCGAAACCCTAACTGTTGTGTAACCGAGCATGTATGTGTGTGTCTCGAAGAGTCGAGAAAGATAACACTAAAGCTTAATTGGGTCTCTGGCCATGGATATCGGGGCTAATAGATTGGGTTTTATTAGGCTAAGCATTTGGGTCACAATTAGGTTGTGATTATCCTGGAAAAAAAACCCAAAACCCTGGCTCAGATATGTACTCTGTCATTCATGCTTAATGCGCCCGCCTTGGCTGCACCCAGATAGAATTTCTGGTTACCCT
>JAYDZM010275911.1:1239666-1250026 GCA_034509245.1 Artemisia ludoviciana
GTATGATATTATTGCACACTAGTGTTCTCATAGAGTAGATGAATGGCCAAAAAAAAAAAAAAAAAAGCTAATTTACAATGACTTGGAGTTATCAGTTGATAGATCATATGTATGTCTCCTCCCTCCAAGCTAGAAGTATTGGTTCTTTATTAAAATACACATATCCTTGTATACATATGTGTTGTGTATGCTAACTACCTCAAAACAAACGATGGTCAAAGAAACCAAGGACAAGTACTTGTTAATAGCTTGCAGGAGAAGAAACTTATATAGGAAGTATTGGTGAGATTCTACACAGGCCGGCTTTCTGTCTCGGTCGTTCTTTCCAACCGCTAGAGTCCAGTTTCCAGAATTCATAAATTCTTAATATAATGCTTTAAACTCTAAAGATCGTCACACGAAATTTGTTCATTAGTCATTTACTTGGTATTTTCACAATATGTAATGTTGTTTGCTAAGAAATTTGGGTTGTTTTTACTCTAACTGACACTATTGTTGTTTGGAAATTAGATTAATATATATTTATCTTATTGACTAAGGGTCAACTTGATATCTTCTTTCCTTAACAACATCATTTAGCTTTTGATTTATTTAGTGATTGATTTGTACCAGTTGTCCTTATATAATTTTTTATCTTTCACGCATCGGAAAATGTATATAAAGCTTAATCTGGTGTCTATTTGCTATGCCTCACACATACCAGCCATTTTAGCTAGCCAGTGATGAAGCAAGTGAGTTCTCATAATCAGAAATATAAGTTCCATTTTTAAAATGGCAACATCCAGTAGTAGCCGGAGACAACATGAAACAAACGATCAAGAGCTAATCGATGTGGTGTTTTCTTGGTCAGTTAAGAATGTATTCAACCAAAATCTTTACAAGGTTAGTTAATAAATACACTCAATTATATTTCAATTTAATATTTTTTCGGAATTTATGGTTCATCGATGACAGCCTCACAGTTGATAAATGCGTAAAAGATTCACTTTACTTTTTCTTCTAAACTTAGGAACAGGTGACGAAAATACCAGAAAATTTTCGATCAACAGCTGATTACACCAAGTCGTTCATCAAGCCACTACTTGAGGAAACACGTTATGAGTTAATGTCTAAAATGAAAAGTATCTCTAGTGTGTTTCACAGGATCATGGCCAACCATTTTGTGTTTCAAAAGATGTTTCATTGTTGTGAAGTGATGTCGAATTTGTATGCAAAGATTGTGTTGATAGAGAACAAACAATATGCAGTAATATGGACTTTTATTTAATAGAAGATTAGTCTTTACAATTGACAGAAAACTATATACTTATAGTTTTCTAATCGACATAAAATAGCAGTTACAAATATCCCAAACATCATGTCTGTTGGGACTTAACTGTCAACCAAATTAACCGCTATATAACCTAACTTCTAACCATAATAACTAACTGCAATTAACCTTATGCAGTGACATCTTTCGACATACATACTATACTATGGTACATACAATCATAATAAATATTGTCTTTAATCATAAGTAAACTATAACTATTTGATCTAAATGAATTAGAGGCTAACATTCTCCCCCCTAATCATTTGAGATCAAAGCCTTCTTGAGTGATTTCCTTTGAACCTTCAAACAATGACCTCGAAGTCATTGTTGTCTTCACTGCTTTCTTCTTCAATCTTTACTTTGACTCCAGGGTTGTCCATTGCATCTTTCTGTGCTTCATCCCTCACTGCAACTTCCTTTTGGCCTTGTAGTTCTGCACTTTTGCTGCTCCCTCCTACTTCCTTTTGTAGTTCTGCGCTTTTGCTGCTCCCTCCTACTTCCAACGGCCTTTCATCCCAAGGGCACTTCGCAGTTTCATGATATACTACCATCAAGTCAATAAACTTTCTAAAACAATCTTTAATCGCTTCTCCATCCTCCTGAGTCAGTCCTTGCATTTTTGCAATCAATCCCCATTTGTTTCCAAGTGTAGCAGTCACATATCCTCCTAGGCTTGCAACCATCTTGTGTAGACTTAACAAATCTATCTCAATCACTCCTATTCTTGGTGGTATAGTATCGATCATACCGTAATTCAAATAAACAAGGTAAAACCATTTTACCATCTCTATGTATTTCTTACTAAACACAGCCCAATTTTTGAATACCAAACCATCCTTCTTGATCAAATTCATAAATGATATGAACCTGTTAAACGAGTTTACTTTCAAAGCGTACAAACTTCCATTCCAAGAAATATATTCTTCATCAACGTAGTCTTGGGTGCCCTCTCGATTTCATTTTAAATCTTCCAGCCCTCTTACCAACGAGCATTCTGTGTCTGGATCAATAGAAACGAAATAATCCTCCAAATACTTGTTATGTTGTGCTATCACATCATTTTCTTCCCAAACTACACCCTTGTCGCTTTTCATTCCTGTACCATATGCACTTTCTTCATACATATACTTTATTGTACACGTATTGTTTTTAATCTGCAAAGTATATCCTTGTTCTTCGAGTAAGTCGTAACTCAGAACATTTAGAGAAACCTCTGGTGTGTATTGCACTTTCCCAATCACCATGTCTCCTTCTTTTGTGTTCACTCTTGCATCTCCTATTCCATACGAAAAAATAAATTTCTTTTCGTTTTCTTCCTTTCCCACCATTTTAAATTTATACTGCAAATCTTCAAACAGTTCTCGTCTGGGACACATATGAAACTTGAAATTACAACTGACATACCATACTTGATCCCATGTCTTGTCATTCGATCCATCTACCATATAGTCCGCAATTATGTGCACCTTTTCTGGGTATCTTACCCCTTCTGCAGGCTTCTGGTTGTTGGTATCATTCTCTTGTAACTTCTCAACGCTTGATAATTTCGTTTGGTTCTCACACATCCAATACGTGTGCCCTCTTTGTTTACATATGTAGCATCTCGCCCTTTTGTCCCTTCTTGCATTCGACAGTTTCTTAACTTTCCCTTTCGACTCCTTCTTCTTCTTTGAATCATTGTATGCCACATTTTCAAGAACTTTCTGTGTCAACATCTGTTTTCCTTTTGGTGAAATCGTTTTCCTTCTAGCATTCCATTGGTATACTCGTTTAGGGGTTTCTCTCAAAAGGTATCTTCCTGTTTGAAAACCACTGGTTGGCGCTTCCCATGGATGAGAGCCGAAGCTCTGATACCATTGTTTCACAGGTTCATGGCCAACCATTCTTTGTTTCATAAGACGTTTCATGTTTGTGAAGTGATGTCGAAATTGTGTATGCAAATATTCAATTGATAGAGAACAAATGATATGCAGTAAAATGGATATTTATTAAAAGGAGATTAGTCTTACAAATGACAGGAAAACTATGTACATATAGTTTTCCAATCGACACAAACAAGCAGTTACTAATAATCCCAAACATCATGTCTGTTGGGAGTTTAACTGTCAACCAAACTAACTGCTTTAACCTAACCATTGACCATACTAACTACTGCAATTAACCTTACAAGTTCGACACTAATACTAACACACTTATGGTACATAAAATTACAAATAAACATTGTCTTTAAAACATAAGTAAACTTTAACAATTTGATCTAAATGAATTAGAGGCTAACATTCTCCCCCCTAATCATTGAGATCAAAACCTTCACGGGTGATTTCCATTGATCCTTCAAACAATGACTTCGAAGTCATTGTTGTCTTCACTGCTTTCATCTTCAATCTTCACTTTGACTCCTTGGTTGTTCATTGCTTCTCCTTGTGCTTCATCCCTCACTACTTCTTCCTTTTCGCCTTGTAGTTCTGCACTTTTGCTGCTCCCTCCTACTTCCTCTTGTAGTTCAGCGCTTTTGCTGCTCCCTCCTACTTCCAACGGCCTTTCATCCCAAGGAACCCTCGTAGTTTCATGATACACCACCATCAAGTCAATGAACTTTCTAAAGCAATCCTTTATCGCTTCACCATCTTCTTGAGTCAATCCTTGCATCATTGCAATCAATCCCCACTTATTTCCTAACGAAGCAGTAACATAACCTCCAAAACTTGCCACAATCTTGTGCAAACTTAACAACTCTATCTTAATCACTCCAATCTTTGGTGGTATGGCATCGATCATGTCATAATTCAAATAAACAAGGTAAAACCATTTTACCATCTCCACGTATTTCTTACTAAACACGGCCCAATTTTTGAATACCAAACCATCCTTTTTAATCAAATTCATAAAAGATATGAACCTGTTAAACGAGTTTACTTTCAAAGCGTACAAACTTCCATTCTAAGAAATATATTCTTCATCAACGTAGTCTTGGGTATCCTCTCGATTCCATTTTAAATCTTCTAATCCCTTTACCAAAGAGCACTCGGCATCTGGATCAATGGATACAAAGTAATCTTCCAAATATTTATTATGTTGTGCTATCACATCATTTTCCTTCCAAACTACATCCTTGTCGCCTTTCATTCCTGTACCATTTACACTTTCTTCATACATATACTTTATTGTACACGTATTGTCTTTAATCTGCAAAGTGTATCCTTGTTCTTCGAGTAAGTCGTAACTCAAAACATTTAGAGAAACTTCTGGTGTATATTGCACTTTCCCAATCACCATGTCTCCTCCATTTGTGTTCACTCTTGCGTCTCCTATTCCATACGAAAAAATAAACTTCTTTTCATTTTCTTCCTTTCCCACCATTTTGAATTTATACTGCAAATCTTCAAACAGTTCTCGTCTGGGACACATATGAAACTTGAAATTGCAACTAACATACCAAACTTGATCCCATGTCTTGTCATTCGAACCCTCCACCATATAGTCTGCAATTATGTGCACTTTTTCAGGATATCTTACCCCTTCTGCAGTACTTTGGTTATTGGTATCTTCTTCTTGTTGTAATTCCACGCTTGCCAGTTTCTTCCGGTTCTCACACGTCCAATACGTGTGTCCTCTTTGTTTACATATGTAGCATTTTGCCTTCTTGTCCCTTCTTGCACTCGCTGCAGTCTTTTCATTAACCTTCACAACCTTTTTCTTCTTCGAATCATTATATGCTTCATTCTCAAGAACCTTCTTAGCCAACATCTCTTTCCCTTTAGGAGAGATGGTCTTCCTTCTAGAATTCCATTGGTATACGCGTTTAGGAGTCTCCCTCAATAGGTATCTCCCTGATTGGAATCCTGTGGTTGGCCTTTCCCATGGATGAGAGCCGAAGCTCTGATACCATTGTTTCACAGGATCTTGGCCAACCAAACGTTGTTTGAAAAGGTGTTTCATGTTTGTTAGTAATGTTGATTTTGTATGTGCAAATGTTGTATTGACAGAGAACAAGTATTATGCAGTAAATGGTTGTTTATTGAATAGATAAAAGAGTTTGCTTACAATCGACTGAAAACTATGTATTTATAGTTTTCCAAACGACACATAGATGGCAGTTATAAGTATCCAACCAACATGTCTGGTGGAACTTAACTGTCAACCATAATAACCGCTATCTAACCTAACCATTAACCAATCTAACTAACTGCAATTAACCGTAATGTAGTAACATAATTCGACACAAATACCATACTTATGGTACATACATATTTTTAAATATTAATGTTCAAATATAAGTAAACTATCAACTCTTTGAATCAAATGACTTAGAGGCTAACATAAAAGAGCTCACTCTTATAAATGGGCATAGTACTAAACTTCATTTGCCTACCCATATTTTCTCTTGTCAAAATTTGAAATATTTGGAGCTCCATGACTGGTACTTTCCGCCTGCAGCTAGTTTCGGGGGTTTTCCAAATCTTTTAAAATTTGACTTTACTATGGTAAAATTTGAAAACTGGAAGGTTGGGGAATTCATCGCCCGGTGTCCCTTACTTGAGATTCTGAGAGTAGATCATGACTATTTTTTGAGCAAAGTGAAATACTCTGAGATTGCTAATCTTGGAAATCTAAAAATGTTATCTTTGTCGCTGTGTAAGCTTGGTAATATGGCGATAACAAGTACAGGTATCTTTCAACTTTTGGGTCATCTTCCAAAACTTGAGGAGTTGCATTTAGATTTTCAAGAGTGCAAGGTAACACCAAGTTTGGGTATTAAATTTTACTTTTAAGAATGTCATACGAAGATTTGATGATGTTTCTAAGTTTTACCATATTTATAGTTCTTGGCTCCTGGTGGTGATATAAAGAGGATTTCTACTTCCTTACGCCTCAACACTCTTGCGTTAGTCAAATTAGATTTCAACAGCCGTGCGATTGTCTTCTTGGCTATCGACTTGATCCATGGATCCCCAAATTTGCAGACTCTGAATATCTCCGTAAGTAGAATGCATACGTGATTTATTATTCATTATGAACTCTGATAATAGTTGTGTTTATGAATGTGTTCTTATAATGTAGGGTACTTACGATAAACGTGTTCGGCCACCTGTCCTTTCTTCTTGGGAAGTAGAAACTGGTTTGATTGGAAAGATGCAACTTTGGAATGTGGAATTGGTATCTATTGATGATTCGGAAGTTGAAGTGTGTCTGATCAAGTCGTTACTTGCTTACTCTTCCCATCTAAGGAAGATGGTTATTAGACACATTGTTGGAGTGTGTACAAGATGTCATGGAAGCTATATGTTCAGTAATAAGTTGTTGAAGCTCCATCGAGCATCCCCCATAGCCGAAATCCATATCTGCTAATGGTACTATTATAGATTTTCTCTTCCCTTTCGACTTGGTTGGTTTCTTTAGACCTTCTAATATATCGACTGAAAATCATAAGAGTTGTCAAGGTACACTGATGATGTTTTGGAAATTTTGGTTTTTTTTTATAACCTTTGGTAGAACCCCTTCATTGTATTTTTGCCAGACAGACGAAAAAGTGTCCAATATCTAATTTTTGACTTTTTAGTTTCTTTTACTGCATATCATAAGGTTGAAGACTTCCAATGCAATCAAATGTGCATGATGGATGACTGGCCTATAACATGTGTTGTGGTATTTTTTTTATTGTGCAACTTGAACCTATGAAAATGGTACCAAAACAACTAAATAGCTAATCACTCAACCAACCACCTTTTGGTGATCTAATCTTTTATTAAAACAATAAACACAAATGACAAGTCCTCAGCTGAGTGCTTGTCTACATATTACAAAGAGAATGATAGTCTCAAAATGGATGCTATCATAAAACACATACAATCACTCACACTTACAACCAAGAAGACTAAAACCTAAAACAAAGAAACTATAGATCAAGATGATCTAATACTAAACCAAACTGCTAAACCACAACTAAACCTAGAAACTGATCAACAATCTTGAGAGTACACCAGAACTTGTGAGAGAGTTTTTTGTAGGTGAGAATCTTAAGAAAATAATGATTTAACTAAACCCTAGATTTGGTCTTAAGCTTATATAACCCAATCTTACACACAACACCCTGCACAATAAAAAACTTACAAAACATGCTCAAAGTTAAGTGTTAGTAAAAAACAGTTATAAAAAATTTACACTTTAAACCTTTTAGTTTTATAAGTTTGCAAATGATGTTATTAATTTTAACAAACCCTTAACCAATTGAGGAACAATTGGATACTACTAGCCTGTTGGTTATGAGAAAACATGTTTTACCATCAAAATTAAAATCTTAATTTTAAATTAATCAGGTACAATTACATAATCCATAAAAAAGTGTGAATTTGCTGAAACACCCTAATCCTGGTTGCCTTTTGGCATCAGCGATTATCTACCGTACAAGGAATAGCTTCGGTAACTCTTTTGGCCTAGTGGGGCACCAACTGAAGTGAGCCTATTATATAATAAAGGTCTGTTGGCCTGGGGCACTTGTTTAGGCCTAAACAAGATTTATTTGTTTTGTTTTCTAGTATTTAAGTTCTTGTGATTACAGTTATATAGATTCATAGAGTTTTTAGTATTCAATTGGTTTCTACATAGTATCAAGAGCTTGGTCGATGATGAAGAATAATAAAAAAATAAGAAAAAGATGAATGAAAAAAAGGTTAATGGGTCACTCGTTACCAAATTCTTGGTATACGTGCTTTGTTTGTTTGATCAGTTTCGTATTAGTATAGCATGGATTATCAAATATGATCTTGGTGACTTAAATCATGTATCTTTATTGATTGATCTTTCATTTAGTTTTAGTTACTGTGGAACCTAGATTTTTATTGATATGTGTTTAGGTTGATTGTTGTAATTAGTGGGACAATGGACAAACGAGAAAGCAAAGTTCACGATTGAATTTATTTTGTGTTATGCACTGATTGGTGGAAAACACATCAAATAGTCTGGACCAATAAGAAAGCAAAGTTCACGATTTTGGTTTGCTTATGTTTGGTGGTTATATTGTCGTTGCTTTTATTTGGTAATTGTATTGGTACGTGATTCTGCATTTGGTTCTATCTGGTTTTGTCTGCATCTTTATGTCCGAATCTGCATATGTCTGATTTCTACATGTGGTTCTACATTTGGTTTCACATGTGGTTTTTCATTGTGTTCCACTTGGTCTTATCTGAATTTGTCTGTGTGCTGCATCTGTCTACTTGAATCTGTTCTTCGTCTACCTCTGTTCGGATCTCTTTGCTGAATCTGTGTTTGTCTGCTGCATCTGTCTGCCTGAATTTGCTCTTCGTCTACCTCTGTTCGGATATCTTTGCTGAACCTATATGTGTCTGTTCACCTGTTCGTCTGATTTTGGAGTTTTCTTGTCAAACTCCTAATGTAGCATTGTGAGTTTGAAAGTCCATGTTAGATAGTAAAGGCATATTGGTCCGACCCACGTGTTTCGGCCTATTTAGCTCTAGGGTTTATTTATTTTCTTTTCTATTTAAGATCTTGTAATTACAATTATTTAGTAAATATGATAATAAGCATTCCCTGGAATTCTACAAGTACGAACCAAAATTCGAATCCTTGAACTTTTATCTACGGAATCTTTGCAGTGGGGCCATGAGTTTTTTTTTAGGTGGGTACCAATTGAGCAAAAGCCCTTTGGTGGATACAATGACATAATAGTTGCATTATATTATATGTTATTATCTGCGCCAATTGAGAATTGAAAACTCTTGCCTCTGGTCGCTAAAGAGTTCTTAATTATAAAGCATTCCTTTTCAAAATTCTTTATGGTTAAATGTTCAAATCATCTTCATTTTCTATATCAGCGGTCGTTCTCATAGCCCATATTCTATAATTTTCAACACCAGTCAACTTAATTGAAACAATAGAAGCACCATTAGAGTCATTAACATGCAGATATAGAGGATTACTCTAATCAAGAGAACTGATCCTAATAGCCATCTTAAAAAACATCTAGACAAATAAAGAGATAGCCAAACCAACAACTAGAAACAAGAACCAATCTTAAACAACCAATCACAATAATCCTCAACTTCCAAGGCTGCCCAGATCCTATCCTCTTGTAATCTAGACTCAAAACAACTAAAACTGGAAAACTCACACCCAAGGATAAACAAGTATCCAGCAGAGCAAACTGGGACTGGCCAGAGCAGGTTTCCGTACCAATCAAGTTGGCGGGTCAAGGAGTTAGCAGCCCATTTGCACCCACTATTACTAAAATATTGTTTCCTAAAAGTAAAGAGAACCACTTACAGTGCAATAAGGTCACAAGTAGCAGACGACAACACAATAACTCTAGATTCACTTAGTCTAGAGCTATTGCAATAAAAAACCAGCACAAGAAACCACAGAACCCAAAGATCTTCAAACACCCGCAAATGCTAAATTTGGATTTCAAATAAACCAACCAAGAAACCAACAATTAAGTTTCAATTCTTTGATTAATCACCACCAAAAACACTGAATCGTACCATAATCAAGAATCCCCAAAATCTAGGGTTTCAAGAAAAAACCGTAAATCTTCAATTGATATCCTAAATCTTCGATTAACCCAAGAATCAACTTGAATCAACAACCAAAGCGCTGAATCCACCAAAACTAAACCAATATCCACCAAAAAACCAATCGATCAGAACCTAGAGCTCTGATACCATGTTAAAATAGTACCAAAATAGCTAAATAGCTAATCATCCGACCACTTACCCCTTGGTGATCTAATCCTTTATTGAAACAATAAAAACAGATGACAAGTCGTCAACTGAGTGCTTATCTACATATTACAAAAAGAATGATAGTCCCTAAAATGGATGCTATCATAAACCAATATAATCACTCACACATATAACCAAGAAGACTAAAACCTAAAACAAAGAAACTATAGATCAAATGATCTAATACAAAAACCAAACTTCTAAACCACAACTAAACCTAGAAACTGATCAACAATCTTGAGAGTACACTAGAACTTGTGAGAGAGTTTTGTGTAGGTGAGAATCTTAAGAAAATAATGATTTAACTAAA
>JAYDZM010275911.1:3893413-3905048 GCA_034509245.1 Artemisia ludoviciana
GCAAGTTGGATGTATTTGTGGACAATTTTCCCTACAAAAAATGGGAGGGTAAAATGCATGACATTGGGCGATTTTAATCAGCTCAACCCAATTGACCCGTTCCCCTAAAGCAAAAATGTTAGATCGACTTATTTGATGGTTTAAGTTGGAACATAGCTCAAATTTACCCATTCATATGTCAATGGGTTGGAACTTGCACCTTCAAGGCTAAACTTACAGTTATAGGAGCTGCACCACAACGCCAATGTTCTAAAGACTCCTTCAAATTAGTTACGGTGGCCATATAACCATTGAGACCAGCTGACAGCATATGGTAACAAATATTTCCAAGAACCTACATTATAATTGCATTATAGTTAGAAAAAAAAAAATTACTTGATTACCAAAGAAATATGTAAGTTTATGGGATGCATCCGAAATCTTACATAAGCATAGTCACAATCGAATTTTGAAGGCAAAGAACCTCTAGCTTGATATCCCATAAAGTGACAGATAGGAGTAAATTTCTTCCCTTTGTATGTCCCTTCTTTCTGTAAAAAATATTATTTAGATTACGAGTTACTGAAAACCATGATATACAAAAACAAAAACAGTAATGTTCAGTGCATATTGTACCAGTCGCTTGCTCATTTCCGCTTCTACAAGAACAGCAAGAAGCTTTTCTGTTTCAATCTGTAAATTGAAATTAAGTGATCAATGCTTTTGAAATAAAATGTAGCAGGTTTGAGCCTTTTACTTTAATGGATCAAAGCTTAAAAGAAGATGGGTCAAAGTAGCAGAAAGTGTTGTTTAATGCTTTAAACCTCACATGTCATTTCCATGAAAGAGATAAATAATTATTGAATTAAAAATAATGTAATCATATTTTTTTTTTAAAACATCTCAGGGGCGGAAAGTGTTTCTGGTCAACCTGGTCCATTTTGATTCGTTACCCAACCTGCTCATTTTCCACCTACTTTCTATGATTTTATGTGGTATGCCAAACCAAGTACCTGAGACAACTGTGCTGACTCGTCTGATTCAGGATTAAGGAGAAGCTGCGGCATGAAAGTCATATATGAGCAGTAATTAACATAGGAGTTTGAAACAAGGATATGTTACATATGCATAAGTATGGTAAACGGACCTCTTCTCTAATAAATGGTGGCAAAAATTGGAATAACGCGGATGCCCATGGTGACAGGTGTGATGATATTTTATCAACAGAAATACCTAGTCGAAGAAATCGATGAATTTCCTGAAATCACACGATTTAATGACATGGCATCTGGCAAAACATAATACTAATATATTTAGAGTGAAAAAAGACTCCCAAGTACTTGTTAGAAAGTAGTCACCTGCAAAAGTGCATAAACTTCAGGAATGCTTTCTATAAGTCCTTCAGGAAATAGGATTACACCATGGTATTTTTCTGTCCAAATAAACAACATTTTAGAACTAAATTTACAATATTCCCATTGACAATAAAACAGTGCAGAAAAAACGACCACCGTGTACCTTTTTCTGCCCTGGCTTGCACGGCATCACAGATTTGTTTTGTTATGTCGAAGATAGTTAATTTGGAAGCAACAACTTCTTCACCAAGAATAACCTACAAACAAGTCATATATTTAGGAATCTTTAAATATGTTATAGATGTTGATTTACAATAGCGAAGAATGTGCACCATGTTAGGATGGGACTGCAAAGCGCATTCCATGGCAACATGAGAGGCCTTCTGACCCATGAGCCGAACAAAATAATAGTACTGAAAATAACCGTAAAGTTTAGATATTGATTAAGAGAAAGATAAGTAAACACAATTTATTTAAATAACATATTTTGTTCACCTTCTCAGCTGAAAAAGCATCTGTGCAGAGGTTGCTGATGAGCTGTGAGCCAACCTAAACAAAAAAACAAGCAAGGTCTAGTTTCTAATCCGGTAATGTATTCTTGCAGCATTATCACACTAAATTTTCTTAATATATTGCTTAAAGCTGATAAGAAAATAGTATACTCTTCATTTTTTGAAGTCGTTAGTCATACGAGATTGTTTAGATCATAAGACACACACCTTGCAAACTGTGTCGAAACCAACATTAGCTTCCACAAATTGGTTCTTTAGATCTCCTTTCAACGTAACAGGTACTCCTACCACCTGAGAATTTTTATAAAATTTGAACGGAAGGATACGACTATTAAAAGTACATATTGCTCCTACGACAAATTTATCTACCTTGGTAGGGCATTTTGATTGAGCAAATTTCTCAGCAAGATAGGCAGCATCTGTGTTTGATGTTACCCCTTCAAATAAAGAAACATACAGCAAGATTAATAAAGCAAACAAAAGGTTGAATAACTCGCTATTTCTAACGATAGTTCATGGATACCTCCAACAATGACAAGACCATCCAACTTCAAAGTGTTACATGCAGCCATTGCAGCGTTGACTTGGTCTCCCGATCTTATTTGATCTTTTGTTCTTCCCAATAAATCATAACCACCTTCAAAAGATTAAAACGGTCATAAATTAACTTATTTCATGATCAGTCACGAAAGTGTTTTCGCTTGTAAGTCACCTTGGTTTTTGTAGGTTGTGAGGACATCGTCTGTAATCTTAAGGGTTCTTTGAGCAAACAATCCTTCAGAACCACCTAATTACATCCATGAAACAAATGTCTTGATATTAATACATCGTATTAGGAAAGAGCTAGATTCCGTGATACATTCTCACACTATATGATAACAAATATGAAAAATAAACAAGAACTAAGAGAATGCGTACCAAGAAATCCAAGCAAAGTACTTTCAGGATTATGAATTTTGAGAGCTTCATGCAGACCCCATACAACATTATGTCCTCCAGGAGATTGTCTGCCACAGAAAACTAATCCAACCCTGAAACATGGTAATCACAATTGACATGTTAATAATAATGAACAAAATTGTGTTTGACGCCTTGCAGATCAACCTGACCCGTACTAAAAACAACCCGTTTCAACCCAAATCTATATTTTTCTGGTAACCGAGCTGTACAACACTCAAATCAGACTCTGAAAGACTTTCTGTTTGACTTATTCCTATTCAAAAAAATTTATTTGGAATGCTTTAAATCATATTGAATTGGCCACCTCTCGTTAATGTGTTCAAAGTTAGTGAGAAAGATAATTTCAAACCTGATTGCAGGATGATCGCTGATAATCTGTGCACCAGGTACATTAGATGTAGCTCTTAGAAAATGAGCCAAAGGTTGACCATAAGTGTGAGGAAATGATTGACTAATGGCAGTAGCACCAGCGGTATCCGCTGCAGTAGTTGCATCACCAAATTCGACGCGCACAGTAGTTCCCTATAAAAGAGCATGCTTCATAAGCATTAAAAAAATTTAAGTCCCGCAATCAACTTAAAGTAACCCACGATAGTTACATGAATAGAACACGTGAAATCCAGAAAGTGTTGATTTCACAGGATTTACCTGGTAACTAAAGAAAACATCATGGTTGGGAAGTCTTGGTCTTTTAATGTTAGCTAATGTCTGGTCTTTTTACCTCACTAACTACTTAATCTCCTCGTATCATTTAATCATGTTTAACTTTACATCAATAAATAAATAAACAACCATTAAACCACTTGCCCTATCAACCATAAAGAAATGTGAAGATGAATGAAAGTAAGACACAAGCCAGTGATCAACACAAAGTCATAATTATTAGTTGAAATGGTACTATTCTACAACAATAAAAAAATTTGATCATAATGAAATCATGAGATAAGTGCAGCGTAAGTCGAACAAAAACCTGAAGGCAAGGAGGAAGCTCGGGTTTATAAAGTGATCGCGCCAGTTGCAGATGAGAAAGGTCTCTTGGGAGTCCATAATCTGATTCCATTTATTGTTGGTTTTTCACGCAGTTACTGCTGCTTTTGTGTGTAACACAACACTTGTCCTAGTTATTATAGCTCAAAAAACTTATTAAAAGTCAGTCTTGTGTAATCAACAATCAGAACAAAAACAATGGGATACGCCGTGGAATATGAAATTCTTCTAGAGAGAAAGCACACCATTTGCCTAACTTTATAGTTGGCAAGACCATGACTTATATATTCTCTTTCATTACATTTTAATATGGGAGGATGACTTTTTGAACAACTAAAGTAACAACCAATTGGTGAGTATCATCTGTTCTATGTTGATTGTTACTCCTAAGAATATTATATTTACATAAATATGATAATCTAGTTATGTAGTTACTCATGTTTTTAAATTTTTAAAAACACAACCTTTCATGTTCAAGAACATATCATCTGACTAAAAGATGAATATGTCCACCATCTCTTATTATGTCTTTTCTATGCACGTAACAGGTAACATGTTTTACCATTTAGTACTAGTTTGAGATCTAATTCGTAAGCGTGGAAGTGTTCATTGTAATATATCATTTGCCTTTTCACCCATGTGAACCAATGGACATGACAAATAGTTTTGTTTACTAAGTGTTTTTCTACATTTGATGTGATTGATTTGTTTGTAATAGTTGCACTTTTTTTTGCATAACTCATGAGTTGACCAGCAAGAACTGTGTCAAAACAAGGGAACAGAATATTAGAATGTGTGATTATTGCTTAGAGCAACAACACGTCGCATGAATTAAAACGAAAATAAGTATTAGTTTGTTATTTAAAATGTTAAGAGTTGATGTCATGCGAGTGATTAACCAACAAAGTATCAGGATTATATAAACAGATAAAGATTAAAAGTTGTATTCTTCTAATCTAAATCACTCACTTTTGCTAGCTTTATGCTCTATTGGTTTCATCCACTTATGAAGAATTTCCCACCATCAATAATGACACAATATTCTAGTTCCATCTTCGACCAACCACGTAACAGTGAGGTCAATTATAGAATAAAGTAGTTTAGCAAATTAATATATAACTATAGATAATTAACTTGTAATAAAATATTAAAGAGATTAACAAATGTATGTCAATAATTTACCTTTCCATGTCCTTTTCCTCATTTTTCTTTTACTTGTGTCATGTCATTTCAAGAGAAAATAAATAATAGGTGACTGTATTGGAAATCTGAGGCATCCATAGTTTAGAGTTGTTGAATTGGAAGTTCCAGAAGATGTGAATTTGAATGGCAGCTTTAAGCCTTTTTCTTGGTTTACAAATTGCAATGAAAAGTAAAACAATATTGTTCAAAAGTCATTCCTTTGATAGTCAAGTAAATCCAGGAAAGTTGAAAATGTTTGAATGTTCCAAAGGATGACTGCAAAATCTAGTAACTTGTCTATGAAAATTGCAAAAGTTAGAGAAAAACACTAATGTAAAACAACTATATCCTTTCCACATCTCATTCCATTTTCTTGCTGCCTGTTTCCTCTTCTGAACTAGCTGTTTTTGACTCATCAAACTCCAATAACTGCACAACCAAATACATATGTCAAAAATACAGCCAAAATTTTGTTCCTG
Source organism: Artemisia ludoviciana (assembly GCA_034509245.1). NCBI lineage: Eukaryota > Viridiplantae > Streptophyta > Magnoliopsida > Asterales > Asteraceae > Artemisia > Artemisia ludoviciana. The sequence continues at coordinate 3,898,868 of JAYDZM010275911.1, forward strand.
AGAAGTGCCAAATTCGACCCAATAAGACATTTGTATACAGATAGTTCGAGTTGGATGTTTTTCTTTTCTTAAATGGTTCAAATCAAGTATATTCACTAATAAGAGCAATTAAACAGGATGAAAGTCCCCAAAAAGTTTGTTTTAGGTGCATATAAGCTCTCAAATCGTTTGTATTCCAAGATTGGAGTATATAATAATGTTATTTTTATTAAGGCGTCATTTATTAATTATTTTGTTTAAAACAAGGGCAACAAAGTGTTTGGGTTAGCCGGACGAATGGCCCGTTTTAACCCGTTTCCAACCCATTCAATCTTGCCACTTCTACTCTTCGGTCTTTCCCACCAAAAGGATCCACAAGATAGAAAACGTTATATATTATAAACCTAATGGGATTAGGTATGCAGCTTTGAGGGCATACCGGTTTGACATCTCCATTCCATAAGCAATGAGTAGCCAAGAACCCAATGACCCCTGGTACAATGTACAATAAAGCCGGCTGAAAGGAAAACCGAAATCAGATTTTCAATCAACCACTCGAATATGAATAAATTCGATCAGAACGTTTGATTAGACAATCATATTTCAAGATTAATCAATATCTGTGCTTTTGTTAAGTAATACCACCAACCTGTGCTGCTTGAAACCAGTTCATGACTATAATTGTAGCGACCAAACCAACTGTATAACCCAGGAAAGCACTTTTGAAGTAGTGGCTGTCTTTCCCTTTTGACACATCATATCGCAGTGCCAAAGCTACAAAAATACCTGGAAATAAACACAGATTGGTTACAAAGTAGATATAAATCACAGACCTAGTGTTTACAGCTTACAAGTTACTGATTCCCATCTAAGTAATAAAAAAAATAATAATAAAATAAATAAATAAATAAAATAAAACTATTAAAATTGAAGAAGGTAACAGGTTGATTACCATGTAAAATCACCAATTAAGGTCATACCTGGAATTACAATGTCTCCTAGACCAAGCATAGAAAAGGGACGTGCGACCATCCCTGATGGGAATAAAAGCTGAAAAAAGAGGAAAGCCATCATAGATTCATGATAAAGCATAAATACTGATTTCCCATAAATAAATAAAAAACACTACTTAGGCATATCTACCTTAATAGGTGCATCGAATGATTTTGCAACGCTGACCATCACTGGTGTGAAAAAGACCCAAAATATGTCATACACAAAAAGTCCAGCCTGCAGATTTTAACCATGACATCATCAGAATCCAAAGCAAAAAATATTTGCGATATGTAATTTCATTAATTAACAAAAGTGAAATTTCCCTACCAAAAGAATGGCACCAGTCTTAAAGGAGCCAAGTGAGAGCATTTCAATTCCCTGCAGATAATACATATGTTACGCAATAGTTTACTTAGACTTTAAAAGGACTATTTCAAAAGAAATTTGGATATGAACGAACAAACCTGAATGCAGAAAGCAAGACCCAATATGTTGTTAGCCAACCAATGCTTCTGTGCAGCATACCATGCACAAAAGAATGTACCAGGAATAGCAGCAACGACTTGGGACCTTGTAAACTCAACCTCCAAAGCTGTTTAAGAAATGTTTAAAGAAACATATCAATCTGCATATCACAGCATGATAATGTAATCAAACAGCTGCAAAAACCTATTGAGTTACTCAACATTCTTGCAGCTGGGATTAAAAAGAGGATACATACAACGATAATATGGGAACTGCCATACGATGGCATCATCATTCCACTTGTTTGGGAGATACTGTGCAATTGCAGGTAATAGTGTAGCCCTATGATACAAAATCAAACCAATATCAATGAGTACTTAATAAAATCCATGAACTAACAGAATACAAAAGACGGAAGAATGATGCATACAAAAAGAACATACGAAAGAGCGATGATTCCAAGTATAAAGAAATAGCCTGTCAGCACTGCATTAACCAAGTCTTTTGATAGAGGTGCCTTTACACATTAACAATAACTCTAACAGTCAAACACTCAAACCGTTTAACTCATATAATTATCTCGTAACACTTACCAAAACCAAATTCTCAATGTGACAATGTAACTTACCACATTACCTCTGTTGGCAAATTAGCCAAGTCAAGAAATAATAGTTCACAACGACTACAAAAGTGTAAGTGCTTCAGTCCAAATACAACACTAAAACGGGTCTACAGCCTAGAAAAACACGAAGGAGGTTCTAGAGTGTTGTAAGGACACGTATAGAACAAAATTTCAAAAACTTGCATTCTATCCTAACAACCTTAATGCATGTATCAACTGAATCTCACTACCTTCGAATAAAAAAGTCACATCTTATGACCATGTTAGTCGTTTACATAACCCGTGTCCTAGACATGTTTTTAACATGGGACTAGCCTAAGGAAGTTATATTATCAACAAGCAAATTTACCGTGAGATCTATTCCCACATTTCCATAAAATTGCCTAGGCTGGGATCACTCAGCTTTCACACGTAAACTTATGTACATGCTTGCCCAACAAACTATAGTAACAAAAGGCATACCCAATCTGCAATCAAGAAGTTCATTGATCAGACTGTAACTATGATTGTGAGTACCGTACACATTCAAGTATTTATATACATTAAAAGCATAAATTGAATAAGATCTTATGGATTTCGAAGTAGTAATGTTTGTCATCAAAGTTAAGGAAAGTCTCTTGCCTATGTCAATATGACATGATAATAATGAATATGCACGCCAGAAGCTTCTAACATGGATTAATTATGTAGGTTGAGGAGTTATATTCTTTGGATCTTGACTCACTAAACAGTCTCAGGCAAGTCTTCCATCCTGGTTAATTGGTTATACTTCTGGTCATAGTGATATAACATTGTTGGTTGCTTCAAGCCACTCTCCAAAATGTCATCTTAATAATGTTCCTTAAATGTTGAATATGCAGGCCAGTTTATGGGATGATATTCTTATTTAAATGGCGTGCTGGTGAGAAAGATGAGCGTCCTGTGATCAAAGATCCAAACCCGAATTTGTTTTTTGCTAGCCAGGTCAGCTTACATAAGTATTCCCTTGATTTTAAAAGAGATGGTAAACAATATTTACACAAATTTTGACAAGTAGGAACCAATGTGCATGTGCACATTTTTACATGGTTAAATCTCACACTGTTATCGTGTAAAAATTATAGGTGACTTTTGCTGAAAAACAGTGACCATTTCTCCAGTTGTTGAATTAACCACAAGGAATTATTTTTAATGACGGTGGCAATTTAGACCCCTTTAGCTTGAATGGGTTGACTTAGGTTCTGTTTTATATCTAATGGGTCAAACGGGTAAACTGAGAAACTTAGCTAAAGAAGAAATTCAAATGGGTCAAAAGTTGTCCAAACTTCAAAGGGTATTTCCAATGCATATAAATATATAACCTCCTAAATCTTCTTTCAAACTATATAGGTTATTAATCGAAATGATGTAACCATTTTTTTATCATATTTTACACACATATTATGTATAAAGAAGATATAAAAAATGGACAACTTTTACCAGTCAACCCAACGTGACGAGTCTCGTATTTATTGTAGATAATATGAAGTCCTTTTTTAACCCAATCTGCCTGAACCGCCCATTTTGCTTCCATTAGCTATAGGCTTCAAGGTCAAAACTTATGGGATTTGAAATGATGTTTTTCAGGTTATCAACAATGCATGTGCCACTCAAGCAATCCTCTCCATTCTTATGAACTGTCCAGAAGTTGATATTGGTCCCGAGCTATCAGCACTGAAAGAATTTACCAAGAACTTCCCTCCTGAGCTGAAAGGGTTAGCCATTAACAACAGTGATGCTATCCGAACCGCTCACAACAGTTTCGCAAGACCTGAGCCGTTCATTCCTGAAGAACAAAAATCCGCAGGAAAAGACGACGATGTCTACCATTTCATAAGCTACATACCAGTAGACGGTGTCCTTTACGAGCTTGATGGGTTGAAAGAGGGGCCTATTAGCTTAGGCCCATGCTCAGGTGGTCAAGGTGATATGGACTGGCTCAAGATGGTGCAACCTGTGATTCAAGAAAGAATTGAAAGGTACTCACAGAATGAAATAAGATTCAACCTCATGGCCATCATTAAGAACCGGAAAGAAATGTATACTGCTGAGCTTAAAGAACTACAAGGGAGGAGAGCGGGGCTGGTACAGCAGGTGAATGCAGTACAGGCAGCCGGCATGGCGGATGGTGGGAATCTGGAGGCTTTGAACAAATCGTTAGCTGAAGTGAATGCTGGGATTGAGAGTGCAACCGACAAGATATTGATTGAGGAAGAAAAGTTTAAAAAGTGGAGAACTGAGAATATTCGAAGGAAACATAATTACATACCGTTCTTGTTTAATTTCTTGAAGATTCTTGCTGAGAAGAAGCAGTTGAGACCTTTGATTGAAAAAGCAAAGCAGAAGACGAGTAACCCAAAGTAAGTTTTCATGTTTTGGTTCTGATACTTGTCTCTTTGGTAACTGTGATTCTGTTTAAAGAGGATGATGTAACGATAGGGATGGCATTTATTTGAATTTGTTATGGTATTTGAGGATTATGTTATATTTTATGTTAGCATCTTTTTATTGGTTTTTATGATTTCTTTTATTATGTAGTTTATGTTTGTATGATTGTGAGCTGTGATAAGGTAGTTATTTGTGGGAGGGTAGAAAGAAACCGAGTAAACCTACCAAACCGAAGCAATCAGCTTGTTTGGACACTTTGGGTAGTTGTCGAGTTCTAGTGAAAATTAGAATATCAAGTGAAAGAAAGAGGAGGGTGGGGATTTCTTCGAAAGTTATTTTGGCCAATTGGTTCATAATTTGTTGACCTGTTTAATCTAGTAGTGTTATTGAGTCGGGTTAAGTCGCGAGTTGTTTGAGACTGGCTTGGAAGTATCATATATCGATTTATGTAAATTCGAGATCAGGATGGATCTACCCAAAGCAGATTTTTTAGTTGTGCTTGAGCTACTTTAGTAGTAGACCTATTAAGTGGAGCTCATGCTATTGGAATCCTCAACCCATATAGATCGGGTGCTTATGACCATATGTACATATGTAAGAAAATATCGAGTTAATACTGCCAGTGATTAATACTGTTACACTTTTTCGAAGATAACAAAGTCTGAGCTCCTAAATATCTACTGCATTTGTTCATTTAGTTTGAAAATTCTAGTGCTTTGAGCTTTTAAACTGAGCTCCAGGTTGGTACTGTTTCGTCTATGGATACAGTTACAATCACCTAGTCCAGCCACAGTTTAAGCTTTAACCAGATCTTTTTACTCATTCTCTGTATGTAAATATTGCATAAAAGAAAATAATAATAGATGTTGATATATCTAGTTTAATTTTCAGTTCTGACTCAAATCTTTCTGACGGAAACGGTGGTTTAAATTCGTTGTTGTTTGGCTACCTTTTCACCTTCCAAGTTCTATCTGATTTTAGAACCCCCTCTTTCATTGCTCGATGAGGCGAAAAGGAAGATGTGGAAGTTTGAGTTATCTATCAATGAAACACCGTTTTTGCTCGTGAGCATATACAGAAGGTTATCAACCATTGAGCCTGGCACAACCCTCGTCGGGTACCAATAAACCACCATCGCATGTATGCAGCCTAGGGTCGATGTTCATAAACTATATCACCCTAACACGTGCAACTATGGATGTAAACAAATTAAACGTTCAATCAACATTTCATGAACCGTTCGATAAAAGTCCGTTTAGGTTTGTTTATTTATTAAATGAATGAACATGAACAAGTTTTGTGTTCATTTAGTTAAACGAACGATCATGAACAAAAATTATGTCCGTTTATTTATGTTTGTAAACGTCCCATTATGCGTTCGTTAACGTTCGTTTATGTTCATTTATTTGTTTATGTTCGTATATCGTATCTTTTTGTTAAATACTTTTAAAATTGGTTTACTCAGACAAAATTAACATTTATAAAACATAATGTTATGTATATATTTATAAATTTTATGTTTATTAGCCTATGTTCAAATGTGTTCGTTTGTTTAGTGTTATAAGAGGGAATTGCAAAAATCGTCCCTAAACTTTGGCTAATTTGCATATTTCGTCCCAGAACTGTTGAAACTTCAAAAACCGTCCATGTGGAAAACTTTTGGGGCAAACATCGTCCCTGACCAACATCAAATGACTAAAATACCACTGTTCA
>JAYDZM010275911.1:4441111-4452321 GCA_034509245.1 Artemisia ludoviciana
CTTATATTCGTTATTTCATGTGTACCAAATCATGATTTTATGTGAGCTCTCTATGAACTTTGCATGCATTCCTATACTGATTCATTTTTAATTCGAAATTAAACATAGAATTGGAATAACATGCATGCAGTCTTTCTTTTTATTTTAGCTTGAATCATGTATTTTAGATTGAAGGTAAAACAGATAGAAGCCAACGCAAAATATGAGTCGAATACAAATCATACAGATTTATTAGATAAGTTTTCCAAGTCATTATTTTATGTGACATAACATATGAATGTTTATGATTTCATGAGAGATTTTATATCGTATACATGTATATTAAACCGACTCATTAGTTTTCATGTCCAATGTTTTACGTATATATAGTGATCAAAATGAAAGAAAGAATCGAACAAGGTTGATAATGTTACCCTAGACGCATGATCAATCGAAGAAAGCAAGGACTAACGAGCAGCAACAAATCAAACCAAAGCAAGAAAACGACCCTCGAATCTGCCGTATGACACCATGACTAATCCACCACTTCGCGCCAACAATGACCACGATTAACTCCTTCCCAGCCTCCTGGTCGTACAACCTTGTTCACAGCTTCGAACCAAGAATTAAGTCACGATAAACACTCTCCTACAGCCTGGTACTCGCTCCTTCCGATGATCGAATGTGTGACAGAAGTATGGGTCGCCACTTTTTGTTTGTAAAAAGGTTTTCTGTGTGAGTTGGAAATGTGAGATTCGGTTACTAAATAAAATGAAATGAGGAGAACATGGTGGGAAGGCTGCCGAGTATATGGGAGATAAGGGGGACCCATTCTTCTCAAAATTTTCAAATATTATGTGTTCATATCTTCAAATGTATGCATATAGGTTGAGTACAAATCATAAAATAAATCGGACCCTCTATTATAACTTAGTAACGTATGATGATGTTGTGTACAACATTATGAATATTTCGGTCCTTTATTTATTGAACTTGGGACATAAATTTTGTACAAAGTTTTTATTAATTTATGCCTACATGTGACTTGTAACGTGTGATATTCTTTTAGTTAGGAACAAAATGTGAGTCGAATTATATAATACCTAAATTATAGATTATACATTAGGTAGCTTTCCGAATTATAAAATCCCACATCTTAGGTTATGTTCCCAAAGCTTATGAAAATTTCAAATTATATGGAAATTTAGGAGAAACGGATTTCAGGGTTTTACAACATGTGTGTAAGTGTCCTTTTTCTTACAACTAGTACTATGTGTAAGTGTACTATTATGCAACTTGTACAATTTTTGCAAATAAATATACATTATTTTTTTATGCAACTTTTATGCGAACTGTACAATTTTTTTTTCGATTTGACATGTGCAATAGTACTAGTTCTTTTTATGCGCTTTGTACAATTTTTGTTCATATACTTTTTATTTATGCAACTTGTACAATTTTTTAAGTGACTTGATTTGTGAAATAGTATTAGTACTTTTTATGCGCTTTGTACAAATTTTGTTTGACTAAGATAGGTGTACTTTTTATGCGATTTGTACTTGTAATGAATTTTTTAATTTATGCAACTTGATTTTTTAAGTAGACTTGATTTGTGAAATAGTTTTATTACTTTTTATGCGATTTGTACTTTTAATTAGTTTTTTAATATATGCAAGTTGTAAAAAAATCTACAATATGCGACTTGGTGTTTCAAAAAACATAAAATTCAAAATACAAACTAGCACAATCTAAATCAAACACACACAAAATAAACCTTATATTTGAAAAAATTGTAGCAGTTTCCCAAACACAAAACAAAAGAGCGAACCAAAAAAACAAGAACATATACCCAATCAAACTTCCCCAACACAATCAAACACATATTGCATTTCAATTTTTTTTCAGAAACCCTAACAGTAGCAGTTCCAAATATGTCAATTGCAACCGAGGTATTTGATGCAAAAGTGAGTGTCCGGTCTAAGATGCCTTACCTGGTAAAGATTAAAGCTAAGTTGGCAGCCCACCCAAATCGTGATATTATGTTTAGGAATAGTGTCTTTGGGCGTTGGTTAGATATCCCCCATAGCCCCAATGATAATCATTTGTTGAATTATGTTCTTCAACATCAAGTTTTTGTGCCACAAGTAAGTATTTCTTGCCCAGATTTAATTTACAAAATAGGTAATCAGGAACTTCATTTTGGTCGTCGTGAGTTTTGTTTAATTACTGGTTTTAGATGTGGCAATCTTCCTCCAGAAGATAGTAGGCAAAGTTGTTTTACTTACCGTGTGTTTCCTGAAAAGAAATCCAAAAAAACAAAGAGTGTAAAGGCCAGTGAGCTATGGGCTGTTGTTCAGGATGAACAACGCTGGGTTGCATTGAACGATGAAGATGCCGTAAGGGTATGTCTTTTGGTTGTGTGTGAGCTTATATTTATGGGCCGTGAAGAGTTTTTAAACGTGCCTCACCATCTATTGACACTAGCTGATGATTTCTTTGCTTGGAATGCATATCCATGGGGAGAATACATGTGGACATATTTTTACAAAAGAACAGTGAATGTGGTTCCTAAGCATGCCAATATGCATTTGGAGTTAAAGAAGCAAGAATCGAAGAAACAGGCGACATATAATCTGAATGGTTTTGTTTGGGCGTTAAAGGTCAGTAGTATGGGAAGACGTGTTTTTGTCTGTCTAATAATTTTTTTTATATTAATATTCCAATTTTTGCATAGATTGACTAATTTTGTTGTTATTTTCATGATAAAATTAGATATGGATTCTTGAAACATACCCTAACAGCAAAAACTGGTGGTCGAAAGACACGGATGTAATTCCGCGGGGACTAGGTTGGTCGAACTTTAGGAGATTTGAAAAAACAGATTATGAGCGGTTGTTTGTGCAGGTAATCATACTCACATTTTTTTCCATCTTGTTATTACATGTGCTGTTATACAAATAGTAAATGTTTAATCTTGAATTGATTAATAGGATCCAAAACCCATCATTGACCTTGTTCCAACTGAGAGAGAGCTGCAGCAACCATGGTTCATTCGAAGTCTTGCCTTTTTTATAGGAGAGGATGTTCCTTTTATTCAAGTCGTTCGACCAGATGTTGTTGGATTGGCTAAGGATAAAGAGGGTTCACCTTTGATAGCAAGTGAGATTGTTTTAAAGGATGCGTCTCCCAAAGAAATTCTTGCTGGAAAAGAGGGTTTACATGATGTGGCCCTACCAGATTCTGGTGTCCGACAGGACATTGTTCACGAACCTTTTGTTCGGGATGATGGTCAGTATGTCGAAAAGTATGTTGTTACAGAATCACGTCAGCTAATGGACGCGTTTGAAGCACTGTGTAAAGAAGTTCTGGATGTGCAACCGGAACTTGTTTCTAAGGTTGATGAATTAAGGAAACTGTATGGTGCTTCAGTACGAATACCGGTTGAGCCTATTATAGTCAAAGAAAAGGAATGTTTTGAGAAAAAGCATGAAGAAGTTACCCAAAAGCTGAATGATGTAAACTCACAACCACGTATTGGAACGGCTGGTGCAGTAGATAATATTACTTATGAGGCATATACACAGCCATCCACACTTGATCATTTGATTGATGCAATGGCTTATGTGACCGATCCACCTTCATTCACTGATGTTAATTGCCATGTACCCGATAAAGTAAGATAATGTTGTTGGTTAAATAAATTTAATTTGTTTTTTTTGTATCAAATTTGTCTGGTTATGCATTTATAGTAACGTTATTTGTTATAGGCCAATCATGAGACGGGTGATAAGCTGGATGTTGAGAGACAAGACCCAAAGCATTGTCTTGTGACAGATCCACCATCTGCGCCTGTGGTTGATTGCCAGATGCCCGATAAAGTAATATATTGTTAACAGTTAATTTTTTCTTAATTTGTTTGGTTATGTGTTTACATTAATGATAAATTTTACAGGGGAATGATCCGTTGAGTGATTACATGGATGTTGAGAGACAATTACCAAATTATTCTTTGGATAATATGTCGGCTGGTTTTGAAGACGATAATGTCTCTAATACCGATGTCTCTGGAATGGCACATGAAGAACAAAAACAAAACACGGTTGGTGCAGACGTTCTGTCAGAAGATAAGACACGGGTGAACCAAACTATGGATTGTGCTACATCGTTGGAGGCGAATACTAGTGACTTGATTGGTTTTAACCAAAAAAAGAATGATCTTGATAAGTTCATTGGAGAATTAACGAACAATGAAATGATGAAGCAATTGATGGCATCCCCACCCCCAAATGGTTTTAAAGAGAATGTGTACGGATGTACGCGGAGGCGGCGAAAACCAGGTCCTGCCTGCGTAACACCATACCAAAAGCAACCCGAAACAACTCCACAACCAAGAAAAAGGGCTAAGATAGCCACAAAGGTGACTAAGCCTTTGGAACCAGTAGAATGCCCAATCAATGATACTAGCGATGGTCCTAGAACGTTAACTACAGACGACATTGATTGGCAAAAACTACATGTGGAACCTTTTAGAGAGGTACAGTATTCGAATACATTGCGTGCTACTTTATTAATCTTTTATGCACAAAATATGTAACGTCTGGCCTGTTTTGTTCCAGGATCTTAAGCGACACAAAAAAGCAAACCCAGGGAAAGTGAGTGTGCCTGGATATTTGAAATACTTGTTAAAAAAAGGTGGCAGTGAAGAGCCCATGAAAATGTACAAGTTTCCGTGGGGTGGATGTGATATTGTTGTTGATGATGAATTCTGGATTGCATTATTGGGATTGAACAGGATAAAAAGAGGTTGGCTGACAGACATGGTAAGTTACTAGTTTATATTGAATTACAGCAATCTTGCAATTGATGTTTTGTTGAATCCCTTTTTATTAACTTGTGTCTGAATCGCTATATTGAGTTCCATATTAGGTTTTTTTAATGGGGTTGTTTATTGGTTGTTAAGTATGATTAGAATGGTATACAAATTGCTATATGTTTCTTCTTAATTGACTGTTTCTGTTGTAAAGACCTTTTGTCAATCTTAATTCCAAGTTTTGTATTTATGGCTTGTAAATATTCATATGCTTAAGTTATAAAATAGGATATTTTATAGCATTTTTTGTTTGTGACAACAGCATATGGAAGTTTGGGTAGACGTAATATGGCGATTTAGACAACCCGCTGCAGACTGGTCAGTTTTTAACTCTTATTTTGCTTCAACCCTACTAGATGGTGGCATGCCTCTCCGGTATACAACTTCCAATAGATACCCTGTGCCATTGACGAGTGTAGAGAAGGTGTGTATATCAAATCATATATGGGGTTGTGTATTTATAAAATCCATAATATTAATGGGTTCTTTTACTTAATTTGCAGTTATATTTCCCTCTGAATGAACCGGGCACTCACTGGGCGCTTGCGGAGCTGCAAATCAGTACAGGGAGTATCACAATTTATGATTCGTCGGCCCCGCGTAAGAGACAAAAGAATTTGCCAATACAGGAGAACAGAAGGTGGTGGTTAACTATGAGGGAAAAGTTGTCGCGTCAACTTCCGTTGTTCCTGAATGAGAGTGGAGTTTTAGAAAGTAAGGGATTAGCGTTGGGGTCGTACCAAATTACATTTGAGTTTTCAGAATGTGTTCCATGTCAAGCTGGTGTGTATGGAGACTGTGGTGTTTGGGTTTGTCTACTGTTACACAGGTTGACGAACAACATACCACTTGTGTTTGGTGACCCTCTCGAAGTTGCCCTTGCGTACCGTGAACGTATGGTTGCTTACTTTTGGAAACACAAGGTGCTTTACGTCCATCATGAAATTGATGAGGCAGAGGATGTGGAGTATATGTAACTGTTGGTAGTTGTCCATGGATGTTGTAAACAACAATTGTATTAATAGTGTATCTTTAATTATGTCTATGTTTGTAAACTTTAGTCATCCTTTGTAGTAATTTGAACGTAATCGTGTGTCCTTTCACAAAGATGCTGCATAACCATTTTGCCGCTTAAATGGGCTATGATGATTATTGAGAATAACATTAGATTGCAATTCAGGATCCTATAAGAGCATGTGCAGTGGTAACTTGGAGGCTTGCGTTAAGGGGTGTTTAACTCAAGTTACTGATGTGCATACTCTAACTGAAGAAATCTGCTCAATGTAATTCACAGGAATGGATATTTCACATAATCAGCACAAAAGTTGATAGTTTTATAATTATTTGTCTATAATAGTTGTGTGAGTTCAATGGGCCGGGTTTGGGTTTCCTGATTGTCCAAAAAGTGTGGGCTTGCCTCGTTGAAAAGTCAAATACTTCGAAAAAAAGGGTTTTTTTTTTTTTTAATCATAATTGATTTGTTTCAATAAACCCTAAAATTTCCATTGAATACATTCACAAAAATACTACGCTATTCCATATCACGAAGATGACTTATCCAGAATAAGCCTAATGTGTCCTTCATTATGCCTGACTAGATCATGGTCACAGTCAGAAGTAAAAAGCCTTCACTTCATATATCTTTTGACCAATTGACCAGTACAATACTATAAACTTGTTCAAAGACGACCCAATCTTCTTCAATTATTGCAAGTTAGTATTTAAAGATATCGTATTAGCAAGAAACAGTTACATATTGACGTATTTAATGCTCAATTGTCTTGACTTGTCGGTGTCATTCTAGCAACTAGTTGTTGCATCCTTGACTTCTTGAAGCGATTGGGTTCACAATATACTTTTAGAGCGAATACACACACACATATATCTTTAGTGAAACATGTTGGTTCGACTGTTGATCATTCACAGGAAGACTTCAAAATTCTTGACTAGCCATCAACAAGTTGTTTAGTTTCAAAAAATAGTTTGTATAGCCTAAATATTTTCTATATAAAGGCTAAGATTACTAGACATTGTACACACTCAAATTATCTCTCTCAAAAAACGAAGCCTTCCTTCTTGTAGGTCTTCAGAAAAATTTGACAATCAAGAGATGGCTCAATCCGTATTCCCGATCAGCATGATTTCTACTGGTAATGGCTTGAGATTCTTTAAAGGAGTTTCTCAGTTAGAATCCCGTAAGTTGCACTTTCTTGGCACCAGACTCCCAAGCCAAAAATGTGAAAGGTTAATTACTTATCAAGCTCCATGTGTGTTACCGAGTGGTCTAAGGATTAAAAGCCAAGTTACCAAAGGTGGCTTCAATGGGGTTTCTCTCGTACCAAGAAAACCAAACATGAATCTATCCGGAAAGATGATGATGCATGTTGAGATCAACTCAAGTGGAGATGTCTTATATGATATTGTTAGGTATAGGCCAAACGACCTCGCTACAATATTGCCTGATAAGGTTCAAGGTTGTTATCTACTTGACGGTCAATGGGGAGCTGTTGGATCCATCATTTGCTGGAACTTTACATATGGTACGTGATTAATTAAGTCGATCAAACCCTTGCTTTCAGTTGTTTAGTTTATAATTATCGTCATCCTATTGTCATATCAAACAAATAATATTTCAAATTGAATTAATTTTCTTGCATGGATAAAGATGGAAAAAGTGAAGTTATAAAGCAAGAAATCGAAGAAGTTAATGACGCAAATCACAAAATAGTATTCAATGTACTTGAAGCAAAACTAGTGGACGGCATATACAAGTCCTTCAAAATCATATTCTATACTGAACCACATAGTAATGGGAGGTTGGCAGCTATGACATTAGAGTTCGAAAAAGAGAATTCCAAAATGCCCTATCCAACTGATTTTATGGATTATTTATGTGACGTTTTCAGGGGTGTCGATAAATATAGTAGTAGCAAATTATAGATCTGGCTACAAGTTCTAGTCATACTTATAAAAGATGTTCCAGAGTTTGTGTTTAGCTGGTTAAGTTACAAAGACGAATATACTTACTTGAAGCATAAAAATGTTGTGTGGCTACTTGTGAACATGTGTGCTTGTTTCATTCGATGAATGTATATGATGAAGTTCAGTTACCATTGTTTTCATTTTTTATTTGTATCTTGAAGTTATGTAAAGGTTTTGTGTTACAGTGTGGAGGTAAGCATGGAACTCTACTAGGGAAGAAAAAGGATACACCAATGTTTTCAGTAGTTCTACTCTACTACATACTAGATACTTACGATTAATAACTCGACTTTGTAGTTTTACAAGTTTAAACGGTAATTCTCAACAGGAGTGATCTCTATTTGCACCTCAATTTAGCCGTTTTCTACGTCTCTCAACCTCAGAACCATATCTTGTGTGATTGACTCCTTATTCCAAATGATATGGCTTTCTTCTACTAGGTGGTTATACTCGTTAGGTTGAACAGTTTCGAGTTTACTACCACTCGGGAGGTCTTGCAAATCCGAGCCCATTTCCAAACACTTAATGTACGGATTTAGATCTACATTTGCTATTCCCATGTTATCATCGTCACTAAATGTGTCTTTATCATAGACTGTCTGAAAGAGAACAAATTAACAACGTACATTCAATTATTAAGGCTATACATGTTTGAAACCAAATTTTACACTATAGCAGTTCATAAAATCTCAATTATCATGAGCAATCACTTGAAACTCAAATATCACAGTTCAGAAACATATAAATATACGTTATTACTCACAAGTTTGATTGCAACCTTGGGGTCCTTGATGGTTATTGTTAAATCATCACCCCACACAGGATTGCAATTGTCCTTCACCACCTTAGTCTTTGTTTTCTGCATTAGAAATAAAAAATAGGTTTGCTTTATTGAAGTAATATCTCGCATCAAATCATCCTACATGGTTTACTAAAACAAAATATTGGTTTAAAATACGAACCAATCTTAAAACGAAGAAAAAAGCAAACAAAAAAGTTACAGGGAAATAGGGAATATATGCATGCATGTTGATCTTTAAGGAATTTTATCAATCTATTGACAAACAAATGGTTCAAATGTTTAAAAAGCTCTTCAAAAATAGATTAAAAGATCGACCTGATGATCCAAGGTTGCGACTACGTAAGGATCACTTGTGCCACGGGCCATATCACGAACTGCAAGATTAGTCCCTTTCTTAATTGTTAGCCTCAATATTCCTATAACTCCTTCCATTTGATCTTGTGATTTTGTTCATAAAGATCTTACATAAATTGATCAAAAATGTTAAAAGGTTGTTGCACAAGTTATGTTTATTGTATATGTTGGCAAAGAAAATTAGAGAAGCTAGATAAAATGACTGAGATAATTAAGGAGACCTTGTCAAACCCCTTCTCCCATCCCTTGTACATGTGAGGTTGAGATATCATCTAGTCCATAATAACATATTTATATGATATACGTGTGTTTACTATGATGTGTGATAGTAGAACATGAGATATTCTTCTCTTAAGCTAAAACTTTGTGCAAATCAATGTTACATATGAACAATGAAGGTAATCAGTTTTGATGGAATGCCAATGTTGTGAAAGCATCTTATGAACCTATAGCCCACTTTCTACAAAAACACCAGTGGTGTATGCAAATTATAAATCAATATGTTCACTCCCATAAAATATACGCTATCTTTATTCATTGTTATTAATTGGGTGGGCTAGTGTCATCAATATGCAATACTACTATAATGGGCTTTAACAGTAAGCTTATTATATACGTAGCTAGCCCGTTTAGCAGGTAAAGGACGTCAAAAGTCTAAAGAAAGTCGAGAGTGACTTAAGTTGAGAAAGAGTTTTCAAGTATACGAGATGCTTCGGACAGACGATCCTTGAGAAGTTTGAATCTTTTCACGAGCCTTGAGAAGTTTGAAGCTTTATTTTTGTTTTTGATTCGGACTGTGACTGTCATAGACTTGTGAAATCTTGAGTATCGATTGTTATATTTATATTGCGCCTACGTATGATGTTGTATCTGTAGCAATTTGTCGTTGGCAGTGAATGTTTTTGGATGTAAAAAAAAAAAAAAAATACACGGATGATTGATCATATCTAGTTAAAGTAATAGATACGTAGTATCTGAATTTCAAATAATGGTTTCAATCAATTGAAATAATGTGGACAAATGTTGTTATTCTGTCTGACCAGTTAAGTCAAAATCAGTTATAGGTTCAATGCATGCCACTTGGTTTAAAATGGAATAACTTTCTTAAATAATTGTGGCTCAAAGTATTTTGTTTTTCTGGAACATTAAAGGGGCAAATATTTCTAATAGCGTAATCTTAAACGGCTGTCTGTGATATTTTATTCACCTTTTCTAAATTGCTAAAAAGTGTTGCTAATATATGTAAATTTGGTATATATTATGTTATAGTTAGGGAACTATGGTAGGCATCGGGTTCCTGGGACATCCATGGATTTTTGCGGTGTATTGTTAATTTTTGAAAAAACTTTGATTTTCGTAAGTGCGCCGGCCTGGTTCAAAAAGATTGTGTTTCTGGTCTTGTTTGGTTCTCCTCAAATGCATTTGGTCAATTTGTTTTATGTTTCCGTCCCTCTTATGTTACATGGGTTAGAATCATTTAAAAGTTCAAATTTACAACAGTGCATATCTCGTTTGTTCAGAAATGCAAAACTTACATAAAAAACCAGTGGTTATAGGCAATCAGGCAGGTGCAAAAATTTACATCAACTTGTGATACAATCATAAATCAATGCTTATAGCCTAATAGGTAACTAGTCAGGTGTGCAAATTCACGTCAGCGTCTGATACTTTAGAGTCCATATACAACATGTTTGACCAGCAAAGTGTTATGCACCAAATTGAATTGAAGCCTTGAAATAATAGGCACAAATAATGAAAACCATTTTAAAGAAACAACTAATGACTAAATAGATTTGTGATGATAATATGATATGATATTGATATTGTTGGAATGCTGGAAGCCCATAAGTATATATACAAGCATCGTATGTTGCCAAGTGTTTCTCATTTAAGTTTTTCATGTGTGTATGAGCTACAACTCAGCTCGAATTATTTCGAATTAATTTTCGCAAACAATACTTGCATACAACTAGAAGTTCCATAATGTATATCATAAGTCTTGTTTTCAGCCTTTTTTTTATTTGATTTCAATCTTGAATTCTTGAAGTAGTAAAACCCACCTGATTAATCTAGGTTTGGCATCCTGCTTACTGAACAAATTCTTAAGAGCTGAATGATCTGTATAAACTATTGTTTTAGACATTACCTGATGACGTATGGTCTATATTCGGGTAACAAACCCGACTAAATAACAAGACGCATACGCAAACCCACTACGAGTGG
>JAYDZM010275977.1:548932-562754 GCA_034509245.1 Artemisia ludoviciana
ACCCCTAGACTTTGAGATAAATAAGTACACTTTTTGAAATGCCACTTCAAGATCAAATCAATAATACCGTACAAAAAACCTCGTCGTCATTTTTTCAAACCATAGCAACTCTAGCCGTGAATGATGTATCCCCGTGAAAATTATAACACCAAAATACCACTCAATATACCAAAGTTAAAATTTGTATCCTCTAATTTTGTATGAAGAAAATGCGGATAACAAAATTTTGTAAAATCCATTTCAACTTTTTCAATCAAAACGTGAGATGATTACAGCCCAAAACCACTATTCTCAATGTAAAGCCCAATGTCAAATGAGAGGCCCGGTTTGAGAAACACTATCTGATCCAGTCCAACACAGATTATATACCTCTCATAACCCTAATTGTGCTCAGCTAACACAAACCTAAACACACACTTATAGTTTTATCCGCCTACCGCTTTATCCTCTCACCAAATCCAGTCAACATCTTCATCTCTCCTCAAGATCTCCTCCACAAAGATAAATCATCCAAATCTGATCTCATTTCCATCAATCGACAAACACAATTACACACAAATCACTGAATAATTACCACGAATGAACAACCCAAACTTGAAAACCTTTTCGTTTGTCTTACACCACGGATGAAGAACACCACAGTTTTGGCTTCAAGATCTTAATCCGGGTCTCAGGTAGGTGATGTTGTTGTGTTGCGTTTTGTTTTTGTTGGTCATGAACGAATGAAGAAAGAAAATAACTATATAGTTATCTTTCTTTTCTGTTATGTTCGGATAGAAAATGAAGTGTAGGCTTCACAAGATCGATGATTTATGTTTCTTTCGTATGGTTGACCTCTCGTCTTGATATACTTTTGTATCACACGAAAAGAAATAAGTTGAGATCAATAACTTCTTTTCAGTTTCGATGTTTGATTGATTGTTGTGAGTGTTGAGGAGAGAAGTGAGGGTAGTGGTTGTGACATAGTGTTAGGAAAGATGTTGGTTTAGGATTAGTTTTGGTCGAGGTTGTGGTGAACGTCAGCTTCTTGTCTTTTTGCTTACTAATCTTGAACCGATGATGTTTGTAAATTTTGCTAAATGGTAGGTAATGTTGTTATGGTAAATGGTTTGTGGTCAACGGTCTCTTCTTCATCTTCATTTCTGGTAACTTTTCGAAAATTTTTCAAAACTTTTCGAAAATGTTTTCTCAACTTTTCGATAATTTTTGCAACTTCTCGAAAATTTTACATTCCATAAATTATCGAAAATATTTTGAACTTTTCGAGAATGTGATTTATCGAGAATATACAACTTATCAAAAACATGACTTATCGAGAATTTTTTGAACTTATCGGGAATAGTTTAATGTTCTCGATAATTTAGGGTATTGTGTTCTCGATAACAGGTGTGTTCTCGATAACAAGTACATCAAGAATTTCTTATACAAGAAATTCCAATTTTTTCCAGCGATTATTCTGACCAAAGATTCCGGTCACCTATTTGCCCAGTTTCCGATGAGTTTTCTGATGAGATTCGACCTTTTTGACCACTTTTCACGGTACATGTTACAAAAATGTCACTAAAAGATAAGTTTTACAATAGTTGTTAACTAGATAAAACTGATATGTAAATATGAGACAAAGCTTGTGACTTTTGAGACCATTTGGATACAAAAGGATGTAAAAAACTGCTATAAAGTTGTACCCACAAAAGATAAGAAAAAAGTTTCATATCCGAAAAATATGGGTACCAAAACAGCTTCAATAACACTATTCGAACCACAAAAATCAGTGAAATAACACAACCAAGCCCTGATGTCAATTGTAGGACCAAAAATATGTATGATTTATTTGATTTGGGAGGTCGAGGTTGGTGATAATAGATGAATTCCACGTTTGATTCTAGAGAGGGAAAGAGTAGAGAGAGTGTGAAGAAAACTATGTGTTTCTTAGATTGAAAGAGTAAAGTTACACAAATGATTTCCCACACCCCTCATAGAGAGTCATGAGGGGTATTTATAGGCTCATCACACTACATGTTTGCCTAATGTACATAAGTAGTCTCTATGGACACAACTTACTACATATCTAGTCCAATTCACGTATGTGACGTTATCTTTATAAAAGAGCGAGGCTAACAGGGTGCCACATCATTTCAACACTCGTACTTCAAAATATCTCCTTATTCATAACAAGTTTCAACTAGACATTTTGAACCCGCTAACCCCAAATTTTATTTTCTTTTCCATTTTTTCCAAACAAAGTAAATTTTATTCATTAAAAACTAAAACATACATAATAAAAACATAAACGTATGCATAAACAGAGATACGTGTTGCATTAAGTAAGACGGGTATACAAATAAACAGAGATACTTGTTGCATTAAGTTATCGAAGTATGTTAAGAAGTGAGTTTCTTTTAAACTAAAATACACGTAGGTTAGTTCAAACTTTTAGTTTTCGAAATCGTAAAAGACAATGCAATGCGTAAAGCTCAATAAAAACAAATTAACGTACTGCTCACAAAGTTATTTACGATTTCATCACATCATAAAAGATTTATAATTACACACCTGCCGCTTCGCGCGGGGTATAGAAACCTCGTTAGTAACTATTTGCATATTTGTGTTACATCAGATGAGGAGAGAAATTGGAACCCATGGAATTATGAAAAGACTTGTAGAATGAAAACATGCGAATAAAGATATCATTCAATTAGTTTCAGCTCCCATTTCCTAAATCTTAAACTAATCAAACTATTTTCCCTATCTTCTATTACTCTTAAGTTAATTTTAAAAGTATATTTACAAGCTCTGAAAAAGTTCAATACATAAAGGAGCATAAATGAGGTTGAGTTACCAAACATGTATTGAGTCTGATCTTATACACGAGCAACTCGAGCTATATCAGTTTAATTACAAAATTTATTTAGAATAAATAAATGACCATTGAGCCTGAGTTCAAGCAATGATAAAATATGCGAGCTCGAGCTTGAGTTTGGCTTTTAGTAATTATTCGAGCTCAAGCCGAGTAATAGATAATCGTGCTGCTGAGTTTGAATATCCTGAAACTTGATCATGCTCGAATAGTTAACACTCCTACCACTAAAACACAAGCTTTTTAATAATCGATAGTTTGACACCTATCGATTCAATTAGTTTCGAGTGTCTATTCTTTATAAAATTAATTACCAAAATCTACACAAAATCTTCTCATTACCAAAATCTACACACTATGTGCAGGTGCGTAAACTCTTATCATTCTAAGTTGTTTATTATTCTTGTCATCTTTCTTGCAAATAAACTTAACATGAAGTTTAACAAAAGAAGGACTTGAAATCAAAGAATACCATAACTTACAAACACTCTTGCATTGGAGAAGATCTTTGATAGGCAATCTTAAAAGCACTTCCTCTGCAACATCAAAAATAACCATCTCCATCATTCGAAATCTACGTAGGTTTGCCGAAACTTGAATGGGCTTTCAACTTTTCAAACATTAAGAAAAACTAACACATGAAAAGATATATTTTTTAAGGTTTATGAAAACGGACTCAATCTTCATAAAAACTTGTTAAAGGTGATTAATGAACTCGAGTTACCAAATTTGAGTGTTACTTGATGATATAATCTCCTAATTTACTCGAGTTACGAATATGTTCGAAACTAACATCTTTTTTAGACTTACAACACATGTTTAAGTACATGTCTAATGCATAAATCACTTGTACAATTGTATTATATACTTCCTATCTTCAAATTATCACCAATCACTTTTAAAATTCAACCAATCAAATCATTAGATACATTATAATCATTTTTCATATACAAATTAATGACTTGTAGAAAACAAAGTAGAGAAAGTACTAAAAAGCACTTACGACGGCTATAGATGTGTAGAAAATTTAAAATACCCTAATTAAGCTAACTTGTCTTTAACAACAAGGCTATGTAGTGGTGCAAATGGTAACAAAAATCGTAATATAGACCATTTGACTTAAACAAAGTGCATGTTTTCCTATTTTCTTACGACACTTATAGCAAGAAGCCATACAAAAATAGAATCATTTTCATTTAAAATGAATAAGTGTCTAATCTAATACAAAGCTTCAACGTTTTGAGAGTGACAATCCAACTATAAAAACAAGAGAAAAATAGAACTACACAAATTTGATTAGGTGTTAAAGAGTATGACAAGCTGTATTGTAACTTGAAGGGTTAGTTGTGACATTTTTCAAAGTTGTTTCAGCTACATTCAAGTTTGTGAGCTGGATGTCAGTTGTGGAGAAGTTTAGGGGCTAAAGTGCAATATCATATCCTATATATTCATTTTATAGTTTTAGGGTTTCATAATTTTTGATACTCGTCTCTTTTATTCTCTCTTGTCTTACACACACATTCTGTTCTTGTTTAGTGCTTGATATCAATTTGATATCTGTTTGTATTTGTATCAAAGATCAATCTCTTTAATTGATCTTTGTATTCTGAATGATCGAGAGTTCTTGTAGTGAGGTTGATTGGTGTCTTCCTAGAAGAGATCAATCGTTGTCTTTGTATTTGTACTAGCAAGCACTCATTTGAGGACTTGTCTTCTTGAATTGTTATAATAAAAGATACACCAAGGGGTGGTTGGCTGGGTGTATAAGTAGTCTGTATTGTGTTCTTTACCATTTTTACATGGTATCAGAGAGCATGGTTTATTGATCTGGTGGTTGATTGAGATTCTAGGGTTTCTAGGGTTTTGAAGTTTTTTTAGGGGTTTCTCAAATTGGTGGTTTGATTGGTTAATTGAGACTGTTTTCTTAACGGCCGTAGTTGATTTAGTCTGTTTGGGCTAGATCTTGTGGTATTTGTGGGGTTCTTGATTAGGTTTTGTAAAACCCTAAATTGGTATTTTGGGGATCTTGATCCTTGGTGGTTCTTTCGCCCGTTCATGGTTGCAAAAACATCAGACTAAGTGAATCTAGTGTTTTTGTAGTTGTTCTTCCGCTGTGATCTATTATAGCTTTGTAAGTCTATATTTCTTCTCTAAGATAACAAGGGTTTAGTTAATTAGGTGCAAACGGGTTCGGTTAACTGCTTGACCCTCCGTTTTGAATGGTGTGGAAACCTGCTCTAGCCAACCCCAGTCCAATTGACTGATTCTTTGTTGAATCTTGGGTGTGTGTTTTATTTTCTGTTCTTTTGTTTGCTAGTTGCTTGTTTGTTTTCATGTTCTTTGATTGATTGTCTGTTATTATGTCTGATGCTGGTGGTGGAGTTGATCCACCTGTGTTGATTAGTAGTCTTGATGCTGGTAATCCTTTACATATTCAAACTAATGATGATAGTAATACTGCTTTGATTCCTTTCAAGTTGTTAGGAACTGAGAATTATAGAATTTGGTTTAGTGCTATGAAACTTGCCTTGCAGGTTAGGAATAAGTATAGTTTTGTTGATGGTACATGTCTTAAATATACATTTGCTACTAGTAATATCTTATCTGCTTAGTGGGATAGGTGTAATGCCATTGTTCTTACTTGGATTATGAATTCTGTATCTCAAGATGTTTATATGGGATTAGTGTACTCTGAAAATGTTGCATCTGTGTGGAAAGAATTACAAGAAACTTATGATAAAGTGGATGGTTCTGTGGTATATAATTTGTTTCAAAAGATAAATTTAGGTAAACAAGATGGTAGTTCAGTGGCAGATTATTATCATAGACTTAATTCTTTGTGGAAAGAATTTGATGCTTTAACTAAATTGCCTAAGCGTACTTGTGAAGTTAAGTGTTCTTGTGATGCTAGTAAGGAATTAGGCTTGCATCAGCAGTTGATGAAGCTGATACAATTTCTCATGGGCCTTGGTGATTGTTATCAGCTTGTGAGAACTGCATTATTGACCATGGATCCTCTTCCTGAGGTCAAAGATGCTTATGCCACTGTTTCTAGAGAGGAATCCCACAGAGGGATTCCTGAGTCTTCTAGTTTTTCTGAGTCTAAAGTTAATGCCACTTCTTTTGCTGATAAATCTTTTAACAATAATAGAAGGGTGTTTAATAACAATAATAATACTAGAAGTACTGGTTCTAATAACAATAGGGGTCTTAATCCTAATCTTAATTTGAAATATTGCGGACAGATTGGACACACTATTGAAAGATGTTATGAGATTGTTGGTTTTCCACCTGGTTTTGTTAAAAACAATAATCCTGCTAAACAGAATGTTTTTAAACAAAACTATAATGCTAATGTTGATACTAAAGATGATAAATCATCATCTGCTAGTACCTATTCTGGTTTTACTTCTGAGCAGATGAAGAAGCTCTTGTCTTTGATTAGTGATAATTCTACTGAGAGCATACATGCTAACATGGCAGGTAGAGGTTCCTTCTATAATCACAATGTTTGGTTTAATTTGAACATTTCTAGATATTTCTTTGCCAACTCTGGTTTAGTTGTTAATACTGTCTCTTTGGGTTGGATTATTGATTCTGGTGCTAATCAGCATCTTAGTGTGTCTACTGTTGGTATGTTTAATGTTGTTGATATATCTAGTCTTAAAATCACTGTTGGACACCCTAATGGTACTTTAGCTACTATAAGTCATATCGGGAACTTAAAACTTACTAATAATGTTGTGTTATATGATGTTTTAGTTGTGCCTGGTTATTGTGTGAGTCTTTTGTCTGTTAACAATGTGATGGTCTTTAGCTGTTTGATATGCAACCTGTTAATACTGTGAGTAAATATAATCTTGTTATGTCTTATAATATTTCTAAATTGGTTTGGCATAACAGGCTTGGTCATCCTGCTGATCAAGTTTTGTCTGTGCTTCAAATGGATCTTGGTTTTACCAAAAATACATCTGTTCCTGTTTGTGAAATCTGTCATAGGGCTAAGCAAACAAGCGAACCTTTTCCCTTGTCTGATCATAAGTCTGTGATGTTGGGTGAACTTATTCATCTTGACATATAGGGCCCATACAGAGTAACATGCAGAGAGGGATCTAAGTATTTCTTAACTGTTGTTGATGATTATTCTAGGGTTGTATGGGTGTACTTGGTTAAAACCAAGAATGAAGTGTTTGGTGTATTTGCTTCTTTTATAAACATGATTCATAGTCATTTTAATGTTAAAATCAAAACCGTTAGGTCTGATAATGCTACTGAATTTGTGAATAATAAAATGAGTAATTTGTTTTCTGATCTTGGTATAATACATCAAACATCTTGTGCTCATACCCCTCAGCAAAATGGGATTGTTGAGAGGAAACATAGACACTTGCTTAATGTAGAAAGGAGTCTTATGTTTCAGAGGGGGATTCCTCGTAAGTTCTGGTCTGATTGTATTCTAACTGTTGTCTATCTTATAAACAGGCTGCCATCATCTGTGTTAAAAGGAAAATTTCCTTTTGAGTTGGTTCATAATAAGAAACCTAATTGTTCCTATTTGAGGTCATTTGGTTGTCTGTGTTTTGCCATAATTTTAAATAATCATGATAAAATGTCTTTTAGGTCTGAAAAGTGTATTCTTCTTGGTTACTCCATTGTTAAAAAGGCTTATAAACTTTTAAGTTTGGATACTAAGAATGTGTTTTTTGCAAGAGATGTAAGATTTTATGAAAATGTTTTTCCTCTAAAAATGAAAACTTGTGATTCTGTAGATGCTCAAAAGGCAAGTGAAACAAAACAATTGAACTTTTTTGATAGTCTGTGGTCTCAAAGTCCCAATGATGAAGGGAGAGATTCATCAGTTGAGGATGGTAGTGAACCTTCTTCAAGTGATGCAACAAGTATTCATACAGATACTGCACAGATGCATCAAGAAGAATGGGAATCTGCAACCCAATTTGATGACCAAAACTGTTCTGAGGGCAATATGTTTCAAAATGAAGATGTTCCATCTCAAACTGTTAATGTTAATGATGATGTGTAGACACCTGTATTAAGAAGGTCTGATAGGCAGTCTAGAGTGCCTGTTAGATTCAATGATTATGTTTTAAATGCTAAAGTTAGGTATGGTATTGAGAAGTATGTGAGTTATGATAAGTTGAATGTGGTCAGTAAGTGTTTTTATTCTATTTTAAATAAATCTGTTGAGCCTACTTGTTATGAAGAAGCTATTAAAGATCCCAATTGGTTAGAAGCTATGAATAATGAAATTGAAGCTTTAAACAGAAATAACACTTGGACTGAATGTTCTTTGCCTATTGGTAGACATGCTATATGGTATAACTGGATATGGAAAATTAAGTATAAGTCTACTGGTGATGTTGATAGGTATAAGGCCAGTGTAGTAGCTAAAGGTTTTAATCAAAGGGAAGGCTTTGATTATGATGAAACCTTTAGTCCTGTGGTTAAAATGGTTACTGTCAGATGTTTGATTAACATTGCTCTTAATATGTGTCGCAAACTATAAAATAACGCATAAGTTGGCAAAAATCATGATATTATGCGGGCCTACGTTGATAGTTCTTTTCAACAAACAGTCAAAAATGAAATATTTATACCTGTGCTTGCACAGTCACGATACGCCGCCTAGCCAGCGGTAAAAACCGTTGCAAAAGCGCATCAACAATAAGCTTAGCCGCACTTCCAGCCTTTATATCTTCACTTAAATTATATAAACTCTTTTTACTTCATGATCAACCTTAAAGATCCTGAAAATCAACAACCCAACTCATCAATTACACAAATAAACTTAAATTCCAACTAATCAAAACCTAAAACTAAAACCCCAATTTTTTTATATATAAATCTGAAGTACCTGAATAAAAAAAACCCCTAGAATTGAAAAGTGATGGTGTTTATTTATGTGATCTTGAAAAAATGAGTTGAGTTTAATTGAGGTGTGTATTTTGTGTGATTTTGTTATTCACTGGATGGAAGACGCTGGAATCTATGGAAGAAGGGTGGAGGCTGGATTGGACCGCAGCTAGCAGGCCAAAAAAAATTTCGGGAAGCCCAAGTGGCATCGAAACGGCGTCGTACATGTTTCAATTTAATATATATAGTAATGGAATCAGAAACGTCGCCGTTTCGATGCCATTCAATATGTCGTGGGCTACACTTCTTTTTTTTTTGCCTGGTAGATGTTGCACAATCCATGATTTGGCCCAATCCCAAATTCCACCGCCTTATACTTTGTTCTCTCAATTTCTCTAGAACCTGCTCAAGTAAACAAGAACAACGAAGGCGGTTTTCTTTTTGCTACTAACAAATCTTTTACACAAACAAAAATATATGTATTCAAGCCGATAAATTGAGGGTCACCAGAATCGGAATGGATGTTTTCAGATCTTAAAGGGTTTCAACAACAAGAGGTTGAATCAGAAAGGATTGATATGAAGGAACGGCTTACCGCTGGATGGTCCCATAAGCTTACTTGAATTATTTGTAAATAGTTTGTTTTTGTTTCCCTTTTTTTTGCTATCTTTGTCGACTTCCGAACTAAGATGGCCACGCTGGTGGTTGTAGGATTAAGGCCGTGGTGGTCCTCATTCAGGAGATGCTGCTTTAGTTGCGGTGTTCCTTTCATTGTTTTTGCTTTTAGGGGGTGTTTGTTTTGGCTTATATAGCCGGCTTATGACTTATTTGGTTTTCGGCTTATGTTTCAAAAGGTCACTTTTTTAGGCTTATTTTGAAACTTTTCGGCTTATATAAGATTGTTATGACATGATCGTCGAAAACTTTCAAAACAAGTGAGCTTATGAAAAATAAGCCGAAAACTACATAAGCTATTAGGCTACTATATAAGTTTAAACAAACACCCCCTAATGTCACTTTGTGAATATTAAAGTTCAAAATCTTCTAAACATACCACAAACACCATAGTAAGCTCTTGGAATGAACAGTTTGTGTCGGATAATCTCTTTTTAAGAAGTTGTAAAAAGAGCTTATTTCAGCTTCATTTACCTTTTTGTTATTTCTCAGCTGCTAGAAAGTTGCACGTTGCTGCTATTGGACGTCTACCATTAGGTTGCCAGTTGGACTCTACAACGGTATGTGGTAACTTTATTATTTATTGTAAAATATTGAAACCTTTAAAAATTTGTTGTTACCACTAATGAGTCGATAACATGATTGACATACTAGAATAGCTACTTCCGGAGTTCAGTTACGGCTGAATCCATAGCTGAGCCTAAAGAAGAAGTGGAAGAGAACACAAACCATGCCCATAGTAGAGCCGTTGAAATATATCGACAACTACTAATTATGTGAGGTATTCTTAAATTTTAAAGGTGTTCAATTCCTTTGTTGTGGTTTTTTTTATTAACCGTTTATTAATTATTTGCAGCTGAAGTTCCTGTCGCTAAGCCTATTGGTACTGAAACAAAGTCCGGACGTGTTCAACCAAATCCTAATCCAGTTAAAGAAACTTTGTTTTCAGGTGATGTTGATACTTTTGATATGTCTATACATTTTTTCCTTTCTTCAAAATCGATTTGTATACCAACACCTCCTTAGACCGAATCTGTCGAAACAGGCCATGACATATTATTGTTATTCTGCAACCTTATGTATGTTTGAATAATATCAATAACCACTTCTTAAGAGTATGTGTTTATCAAGATCAGCTTACAACAAGTGCCTTCTGTCTATTGGCATATTCTTCTATGCAAAAAACAAGAAAGCTGAATGATTCTTCGATTCTCATTAATTGGTACTAAAATGCTTTTACGAATAAAGGTATGCATAATCATTTATGTTTCGGTTGTTTAGTTGTTGCATATAGTATGTAAATGGATGTTCCATATACACTGATGAATAGCTACGCGAAGTTTTAGTACATGTTATTGAAACCTTGGAAAAGGAATGATTCGTGCTCCGCATAAACCATCATACAGTCAATGGTGTAACCTACACTAACTGTTAACAATTTTGCTGTCGTAATAGGCATTAACATAAACTTACAAAAGGGTGGTAGCAGTTCATACATGAATAGCGGGCATACGCATCTTTGGGTCAAGGTAACTTTAATTGTTGTTACAATCGCAATATGGATATGGTCACTGCATTATAGAGCTAATAGTTTAAGCTATACTAATTGTTAATAATTTACTGTTGTATTAAGCATAACAGAAATCCACGGACGAGTAGTAGCAGCTCATACATGAATAGCGGCCGCCGTTGTTCTATACCTCAAGGTGAGTTGACTGTTGCTACATTCGCGATATGATATTTGCTTCAACAATATGTGTTATCATTGATCTTTAAATCCAATTAAAATTTCTTTTTTTTAATTTGTGTCTATTCCTTTTAATGTACACAGAACCACTCATGGACTACAAATTAAAAATAGATATTAGCAACAAAACAATGTCACCAACAATACCTACATAAGACCAAGATGAAGAAGTTAAGTAGCAGTACATCCATTCTCCAAACGCACCATATACATAAGACTTGCACTAGCCAATCTTACTAAAGTTGGCACATTATACCATTACTAATGTTTTGCCTTAAACTTTTGCAGACAGAAGCAGGTTAACATACCTACTCTTTTATCCGAAACTGACAAGCAAGCAATATCACATGAACTAAAGGCTTTGTTTATGCTAGAGTAGTTTCAGGCTTAACATTTTTAGTAAGTTATTTTGTTGGTACTGTGGTGAAATTTACTTCATAGTTTAAATATGTATTATGGTTGCAATAGCGTTACCTCTATTTGTTTTCCCTGTGGTTGTGTTTTGACAAAAAAACAAAAACAAATACCAACTGAAAAGTAACTACCCGCTATAACAAAATTAATGAATCTGATAAAACCAACACTTATGAATAACATTTAAAAAAAATAACCACCAACTACGACGCCTCGCCGCAGCGCGGCGAACCGATGCCCGACTCGTATATATAATTTATGGTGTAATACGACGCCGTTCATTAGTGTAGTGTAGTGGGCTCCTGTTCAAAAATTTTGGCCTGCTGGGCCCGTTTCACTGGTATGTTGGTTAACCAGTCCAAAAAAAAAAAAAGATTATAACTACGCATCATAGTATCTGGAATTCTCGAGATACATCAAAGTAACTACTGACACACACACACACATTATCAAAACATGAGTGTTAAGCTTTGATTTTCATGTTTTATATGGATTGTAGGTAGCTGATTACAAATGTTTTAAGGTACCAATCATTTTTTTTTTAATATTTACTTTGTGGTTTTAATCGTTGATTGTAGTTAACGGGTTATCGATTTTGATACTTTATCTTTTGATTAAAGGACTGGAGGCGCTGATATTTTAAAGGGGTTTCAGGGGAAGGTTGTGACTTTGGATTTGGGAGGTTTTTGGTGATGGCGGGTCGGTTAATTAAGGTATGCTCTCTAGCCATGGTTTTGATTTTATTAACAAAATTTGAAATTTGTTATGAACCTTCAAGAATCATGTTATACCTTTCAACCCAAATTAATCATTTTTAGAGTTGGTTTGCTGCATTGTTGTTAGGGGAAGATATGTCGGGTGGAGCCAAAGGTGTTTTATTTGCTCTTGCATTGTCAAATGACATCACGAATTTAGCAGGTTACCAACTTTTTCCTTCATTCTTTTATGATAGGATTAGTGGTTTAATTTCGCCAGATATTTTCAGAACTCTCATCAACACACACAATTTCTCCCTAATTTAAGAAAAGATGTCGCCATTGATGAAGCACAAGAAATAGATTGAATGAATAAGGAACTTATGTTTAGATTCTGTTGCGTTTGGTTTGAGTAAGTTGAATGAGGATTTTATAGAGGTTTGGTTATCTATTGGTGACGGAGAATTGTAGGTAACGTTTTAGGTTTGTGACGATTGGTGTTTGTTTTTGGCTTATTGATTATAAATAAATTGCATGTTTTTATTGTCATGTTCTTTTTATGCTGATAGCGTGTTTGTGATGTTGGTGTACAGTTTCTTACCACCGCTAGGTAATCGAAAATGTACAAAAGAGCAACTTTGTTCAAACAAGATACATGTGGTACGTAAATTTTACAGATCCTAGATTAATCAAGTTTAAGGTTTATACTAATGTAGCAGCGTATGTTTCATGTGAATTCTTAGCCTAACTTGAAGTTTCATGAAAATGCAGGTTACACAATGGTGAGCTCGGTTAGTTAAATCACAACGGACAGGATGGTATGGCATTAGAACTGCTCGGAACACTCCTTTCGTGTCAAAGCAAATCCAACTTCGACATATAGGAATTGTGGGAGGAGGACTAGGAACATTGTCGAAACATCTAAAAGTTGACAGTCTTGCGAATACGTCTACAACTTACGCTACTAATCTCACAATCGTGAACGGTTGCTATTGTGGTAAACTATTATCTCTGCCTTTCATTTTGTATCGTTTTTCTATTTGTTTTGTTATGAAATGTGATTTTTGGCTGACTCAATGGACGAGGAAATATTGGTTTTTTTTTATGAATTTCTTTTGATAACATGTGCTTAAGATATTGTGAGATTAAGCAGATATTCGGAGCCTGATGATCTTTTTGACTCTGCAATTGCTGAATTCGGTACGGGTGCTCTTCTAGGCAGATTGCAAGGTTAGTTACTGATCACCTATTTATCACACCATAAAATCCTTAGTCAGTTTATGGTCATATGTAAAGAACAATGTTAACATCCTTTAAGTATTAACCACTGTCATCATTCATAGTCTTTAATGGCTGGAAAAAACATTGATTCAATGAGGTAGTTATTTTTTAATCCAGAATCTAAATCTACTTCACGCGTATTCTATGATTTCGTGTTTCTAGCATTTTGTTACAATTTTTAAATCATGTATTATTGAAATTGATTCGTACATCCGATGGTTGTTTCGGTGTTGACAAACAACACAACGTAGAAATCTTAGCCAACTATCAGAAAGTGCAAGA
>JAYDZM010275977.1:1902242-1912648 GCA_034509245.1 Artemisia ludoviciana
CCACAAGGACTAAATTGGTGCTTTGGCCCAAAATTTATCATAAAATAGTTTGACTCTAATGGGCTTAGCCCCATACCCATTAACCCAATGAAAACCTATATAAACCAATTCATCCTCATTCGATCCTTCATTCTTTACATTGTGTCTGGTACGTTTTTACACTTTTTAATATTTATTACAATCTTTAATATTCATATATTTAGTTCAGATTATGTAGTTTTCGTTCACTGTATTAAAACTCTAGCTGTAACAACTATGGAGTGGAATCAACAAACCTTAACTCTTTTATCCCAATGCTTCCTCGACACGCTTTCGCCTCATCCCGAACCCCGTCGCCATGCCGAAAGAAGCCTCTCTGACGCAGCCAATTTACGTAACTACACTCTCGTTGTCCTCCGTCTCGTTGCCGAACCCTCTGTCGATGAACAGATCCGTCATTCCGCTGCGGTTAACTTCAAAAACCACTTAAAAGCACGTTGGGAACCTTCTACAGCTGCGCCGATAGATGACGCTGAAAAGGAGCAGATTAAGCATTATATTGTGCAGTTGATGTTGTCTGTTAGTCCGAAGATACAGGTGCAGCTTAGTGAGGCGATTGCGGTTATTGGGAACCATGATTTCCTGAAGGAGTGGACCACTTTGTTGCCTGAGTTGAAGACAAGACTCGAGAGTGCGATTAATGTGAATGATTTTGTTACTGTGAATGTTATACTTGCTACGGTTAATTCGTTGTTTAAGAAGTTTAGGTATAAGCGTAAGAGTGATCCGTTATTGCTTGATTTGAAATATTGTTTGGATAACTTTGCTGCACCGTTGTTGAGTATGGTGGAAAGTTTGTCGTTGAAAATGAGTGGTGCGGGTGGGAATGCTGTTGTGGTTAGGCAGTTGGTTGAGGCGCAGAGGTTGTGTTGTCGGATTTTTTACTCGTTGAATTTTTTGGATTTACCGGAGTTTTTTGAGGACAATGCGGATAAGTGGATGAATGAGTTTAAGAATTATTTGACTGTGAGGTATCCGGTTGTTGAAGATGGTGGTGCTGATGGTTTAGCGCTTGTGGATGGGTTACGTGCAGCTGTTTGTGATAATATCAGTCACTATATGAAGAAAGAGGAAGAGTTGTTTCAGAAGTATTTGAGCGGGTTTGTGGGGGCGGTTTGGAGTTTGCTTGTGGTGGCGTCGGGGTCTCCGAGTAGGGAACAGTTGACTGTTACTGCTATTAAGTTTTTGACTATTGTTAGTAAGAGTGTGCACCATCGGTTGTTTGCTGGTGATGAGATATTGCAGCAGATTACTCAGAGTATTGTGATTCCGAATGTGATGTTAAGGGAAGAGGACGAGGAGCTGTTTGAGATGAATTATATCGAGTTTATTAGGAGAGATATGGAAGGGAGTGATCTCGATACAAGGAGGAGGATTGCTTGTGAGCTTCTTAAGGGGATTGCGGGAAATTACAAAGAGAAGATTACTGCAAAGGTTTCGGAACAGATTCGTAATTGTTTGGCTTTGTTTGAACAAAATCCCGCTGCTAATTGGAAATATAAGGATTGTGCTATATACTTGGTTGTTTCTCTTGCTACTAAAAAGGCAGGTGGTGCTTCTGTCTCGACTGATCTTGTTGATGTTGATAGTTTTTTTAGAACAGTTCTTTACCACGTTTAGGGTTCTGATTCCTAAACCTGTTGCTATGGCTCTTCTTTGTAGTGTGGTTCGGTTTCTTAGTTCAGATGTTAATGTGGTTCATTCTTATGATGCTAGTTGTATCGAGAAGCCTTTGCTAGTGAAGGATAATGGGGTTCAAGCAAGATATATGGCATTGGACGTTGGTCCGATTCTGCCAGCTTTGATGACAAACCTTTTTGGTGCGTTGGAGAAGCCCGAGTCGGAGGAAAATCAGTATATCATGAGGTGTATTATGCGTGTTCTTCAGATTTCTGTTATTTCACCTGAGGTAGCATCACCTTGCATTACTGGGTTGACAGTGGTTCTAAACAGGTCTGTGCGAATCCTTGCGAATCCTAAAAACCCGGTGCTTAACCATTGCTTATTTGAGGCAGTTGCTGCTCTTGTTCGAAGAGCGTGTGAAAAGAATCCGACTCTTGTGCCAGCCTTTTACTGAATTCTTTGAAACCATTATTCTAGTAAGCTTGTTAATATAACTTCTTGTTATCAATAATTTGGACAAAGAAGATTATTCTAGTAAGCTTGTTGAAACCGAAGCTCCTAAAGGCTCTTGCACATCGTCTACTCAGTATTTCTTAACGAATTGCGATCAACATCTTTTACTGGTTAGCGTGGGCGAATATGGAGAACATGTTGAGGTTTTCAAGCGCAACGAATCTAAACAAGAATGGGAGAAAATAGATTCTTTAGGTAAGCACGTGATTTTTGTTTGTGGCACAACATGTCTCTGCATTGAAGCCAAAGTACCAAAGATGGAGAATAAGATCTTCTTTCCACGGCTACATACCAAGAACAGGAAGGTAGTGTTCTATTCACTCGACACATGCAAGTACCACACATTTGATGGCGAAAACGTTCAAGAACATGTAGGGGGTTTCTTTGGAACTACATATTATCTCTACCGTAATGCTTGGATTGAACCAAGTTGGTCCTAGGTGACTCATTTATTAACTTTTGTAACATGATAGGACACGTTGACGTGTTGCATCTTTTATTTTATTCAATGTTTGAGCTATGTTAGTGTAAACATTCTGCACAATGCCATGTGATGGTTTTTATTGTTTTTGTCAGAATCGTTTGGTAAAACTAAAAACTGTTTATGATTGTACGGAATTATTTACTTAAGTTGTTCCAGACTTCCAGCAGTACCAAATTCAACTAGCTAATAAGGCGTCATTTAAAACATCAAATAGAGTAGTTTTATGTCCAGATAGTACAAATTCATCATTGCAGAACAGAGTGGAATCGTGTCGGATGAAAGTTACTTGATTTTGATGGTGGTTCTGTGTACTGTTTACGACAGAAGGCAAGGAACTTTGAGGGCTTTCACCTTCCAAGGAGTTGATGGTTGGCTATCCGCCCGCAGTAGTATTGAAACACAGTTAGCTTTTGCAGTGCTACATCTAATAATGGATAGGTTTCTTTTGTGACCAGAACATGTAAGTAATGCGTCTTGTGACCAAAACATGTACTTTATATTGCTTACATCAAGTTCATATTATGTAACAAGTAAAAACCATATGATCAGCTTACATGTAGGAATAAGTCTTCTCTTAAGTTGGTAAGGGTAAGTGGTAATTAACAACATTTTATATATTTTAAATGTCTGAAGTGAGCAAGCTTCGAGTATGGGCAGTTTAGACGGTTAAATATTAAATGGCTTCCAATGTTAACAACCCCGTTATTGGTTTGAAGTTTTGAGATTGTCGGGAGTAGAGCAGGTCCATTTTGTAATTATCATGTTAAATTTCGAAAGTATTCTTCTTTATCTCCATGGCCAAGTATTGCAAGAAATGCATTTTCGAGTTACAATCCTTGCTGCTTTTCATTTTGTATGATTGCCCAGTGTTTAAAAGATTAACTATTTGTCGTCCATCTTATTTAAAGGCACACGATGTTGACTGTCACTGCTATTAAGTTTTTGACTATTGTTAGTACCAGTGTGCACCATGCGTTGTTTGCTGGCGATGAGATATTGCAGCAGATTACTCAGAGTATTGTGATTCTGAATGTGATGTTAAGGGAAGAGGATGAGGAGCTATTTGAGATGAATTGTATCGAGTTTATTAGGAGAGATATGGAAGGGAGTGATCTCGATATGAGGAGAAGGATTGCTTGTGAGCTTCTTAAAGGGATTGCGGGAAATTACAAAGAGAAGATTACTGCAAAGGTTTTGGAGCAGATTAGGAACTGTTTGGCTTTGTTTGAACAAAATCCCGCTGCTAATTGGAAATATAAGGATTGTGCTATATACTTGGTTGTTTCTCTTGCTACTAAAAAGGCAGGTGGTGCTTCTGTCTCGACTGATCTTGTTGATGTTGATAGTTTTTTTAGAACAGTTCTTTACCACGTTTAGGGTTCTGATTCCTAAACCTGTTGCTATGGCTCTTCTTTGTAGTGTGGTTCGGTTTCTTAGTTCAGATGTTAATGTGGTTCATTCTTATGATGCTAGTTGTATCGAGAAGCCTTTGCTAGTGAAGGATAATGGGGTTCAAGCAAGATATATGGCATTGGACGTTGGTCCGATTCTGCCAGCTTTGATGACAAACCTTTTTGGTGCGTTGGAGAAGCCCGAGTCGGAGGAAAATCAGTATATCATGAGGTGTATTATGCGTGTTCTTCAGATTTCTGTTATTTCACCTGAGGTAGCATCACCTTGCATTACTGGGTTGACAGTGGTTCTAAACAGGTCTGTGCGAATCCTTGCGAATCCTAAAAACCCGGTGCTTAACCATTGCTTATTTGAGGCAGTTGCTGCTCTTGTTCGAAGAGCGTGTGAAAAGAATCCGACTCTTGTGCCAGCCTTTTACTGAATTCTTTGAAACCATTATTCTAGTAAGCTTGTTAATATAACTTCTTGTTATCAATAATTTGGACAAAGAAGATTATTCTAGTAAGCTTGTTGAAACCGAAGCTCCTAAAGGCTCTTGCACATCGTCTACTCAGTATTTCTTAACGAATTGCGATCAACATCTTTTACTGGTTAGCGTGGGCGAATATGGAGAACATGTTGAGGTTTTCAAGCGCAACGAATCTAAACAAGAATGGGAGAAAATAGATTCTTTAGGTAAGCACGTGATTTTTGTTTGTGGCACAACATGTCTCTGCATTGAAGCCAAAGTACCAAAGATGGAGAATAAGATCTTCTTTCCACGGCTACATACCAAGAACAGGAAGGTAGTGTTCTATTCACTCGACACATGCAAGTACCACACATTTGATGGCGAAAACGTTCAAGAACATGTAGGGGGTTTCTTTGGAACTACATATTATCTCTCCCGTAATGCTTGGATTGAACCAAGTTGGTCCTAGGTGACTCATTTATTATCTTTTGTAACATGACAGGACATGTCGACTTGTTGCATTTTTGATTTATTCAGTGTTTGAGCTATGTTAGTGTAAATATTTTGCACAATGCCATGTGATGGTTTTTTATTGTTTTTGTCATAATCGTTTCTAGTATTTTATAGTTGGATTTGAAGGTTCTTATATAGTACACAGTTTGGCGGCAAATAGTTTACAAACAAAATACTGATTGTAGCATTTCCTCGGGGTAGATTTTTATTTTAACGGCTCGGAGTATTTGTTATGTGAGTGGTTGAGACATAATCTTGCAGACAGTTGCTTCTCGTTCATAATTCTTTGTTTGTGTAAACGAAGATATGACAATGTTAAGTGTTGTTCCCGGCCGGTTTGCCATTTGACCTCGGTTTGTTTGATGTTACGAGCTATTAGTATATTTTTTCTGTAACTATTTTTTTGCTAATTAAGTACATTATACGATATAACATTCAGCGGGATGCTCAGGTAAAACTTTGTTTCTTACCCGACCTGGCCAAAAATGGTTACTACAATGTCTTTGTGAGGAGAGGAACAGGAGAATTGCTACCAATAGTGAATTGCTACCTCCCACACTTCTTCTTCCACTCCCTCACACATACACAGTCCTAGATGTTTCTTCCACTCTCTCAATCCACATCCACAAAACACAAATCACAAACACAAAACACAGACCACAAACACAAAACACAGCCCCGTCGCATCCAAATCAGACACCAACCTAATGTATTATGTTGGGGCTGTCGTTGAGGGAAGCGGTTAGATCGGGTAAATCAGGTAAGATTATCTGGATTTTTTTCACTTAGTTTGTGTTTTCTATTAATTTTATTGATTATGCTAAACACTTTTATAAAAAAATTCTAAGCAAACCCTAAAAAAATTGGGCGAAATCACCCTGATGCATTAATTAGCTATAAATTTTATGTTATTGTATTTAATTTACCAATAATCAAACAAATTCTGCTTCGATTTAGAATTTTGGGAATTAGGGTTTTTGTTGTTTTTTGTGTTAAGGATTCATAATTTATCTTATGTTTGTTGGATAGATTATTATTCTGTGTTAGTAATAGGAGTCGTGGAAACCGTCTGAGTATAGAATGGTTATAAGGTTATTCATTGTTGTTATTTTTATGTAAAAATCTCATTAAAAGGTATGATTTTCTTGCAATTTTTATGGGTTGAATCGAAAGAAGCTTTTGTGATTTCGAGCAATTAGTGATTTTTTTTGGGTTTTTCTACAGACCTGCACACATAGGCCATTTTGCACATCATATTGTTTTAAAATTTTTAGGATATAAGAAGTTTTTATGTACGTTTTCTCAGGTCATTGGTGGTTGTATTGGTATCCAAGAATTGTTTCTTTGTGTCGAGTATTTTTGCACACACTGATCATATATTCCTAATTACTTAGTCCAGCTAGACTGTATGCGGAAGAAATGTATGGAGTTGGCTAGAACGTTGGATGGCTACCAGTCCCTGGAAGATATGTTAATGATCGCAAAAGAGGTATGTTTTTATGATGAAAATGATCTGATTATGGAATATATGTTAATGATCGCGGAAGCGGCATGTTTTCGTGTTTTTTGTTTACATGTTCGCAGGGTATTTAGAGGGTGTTTTTTGTTTACAAATTTATTTTGGGTGTTTGCTAAATAACGGCTACTTTTATTTCATAAGAAATTGAATATTTTAGTTCTGATTTGGACATGATGCTTATAAGACAATTTTTGGGTTTATGCAGTCCCATAGTGTGATTTCTTGCGCTTTAGCAGCTTCTCATTAACACACTGTAACAGGAACAAGCGTGCCCGTCAAACTCCCCAATGTAAGTATGATCCTTCGCATTTGCTACATGTACAGTGTGCTTATAGTAGATGGCATACACAGAACAGGGTCTTGGGTGCTTAATACTTTAAACTATCTAGAATTAGAATAATAACATAGGTAACCGTCACAGTATGATTAAACTCAATGATGCTAACAAAATTGTTTATATAATAAAAACCTGCAAGCTTAGACACTTAATTATGTTCAGGCCTGTTTTTTAAAACGAAGAAAAGAAAAACCCAGGTTTAGAGATTTGAAGTCAGCACTAAGTATCAGTTGAGCTAGATAAACGCTTACACCAATATAGTTTATTGTTGGTAGTAGTCGGAATCTGATAATTTATATATCATTTTTCAGGGATTTGGCTGACTTTTTGGTAGATATGGCATAGGAGCTTGGTAAATCACCTTTTTAAAAAAATTTGGAATGTGTTTTATTTGTTTATTGGTTTATACGGTTTATGATATATATTGTCTGTTGTTTTGTGGAATAGGTGGAGTTAGGAGTTTCAAAGAAAATATTGGGTTTCGTGCTCTGAATCGTGTTGGACCAGATTTTAAGTAGGGTTTGTTTTTGTATTTGTATTGTGTTGTTTTTCTCTTAAACATGCTTAAAGATAATGTAAAGTTAAAATAGTCTAAAATTATTCTTAATGCGGCCTATAAGCTGCAGATAAAAGGTAAGTACCAAAGTAGCTGACCGAATGCTATGGTGCTTGCCTTTTATCAGCAGTTTCAGTTTGTGCTAATTAAAACAACCCAAATGACTGTCATTTTATTGCTGCAGTTATTACAAAGGAGTCGTGGAATCCTTTGATCGTAGTAAAATGAAGCACAAGGTGTGAAATTTGACAAATATCTACCCCAATGTGTTGGTTTACATTTTTCGTATAATTTTTATAATGACTACTGTTCGGTTCTATATATTTTTAGGTACTCTATGATGATGGTGATGGCGATGAGGATGTCTTAGACCTTAATCAGAGAGAATGGGTGTTACTTGAAGATGTGTCTGCCATAGATATCTCCCCCTTTCTTTATACATTGAAACTACTTTTACTATTCTCCGTGTTATGCATTTATGTGATTTATATTAGACGGTCACTTTTGCCCAAATGGACAAAACTGGGTCAATTTGCATTTCCTTTATACATCTGTTGGTTTGTTTGGGTGAAACAGGGATATCCAAATGGGCTAAAATAATGCAGAGAAAAAAGTTCTTAATATATTGTAGGTCAGGTTACGTTGGGTTGGGTTGACCCGTTGACAATTTTTTCCGAAAGCGGCTCTTCATCGTATGTGCTATATGTCGTATAGTTATTACACATGGTCAGTATTCTAATCATATGAACCCCAACGTTAGTTTCCGTTAAATTGTTACTACTATAACTACACTATGTCTTGCTAGCTAAACTTAATCAAACCCTTAAGGAAAAATTA
This sequence comes from Artemisia ludoviciana, assembly GCA_034509245.1. Taxonomy (NCBI): domain Eukaryota; kingdom Viridiplantae; phylum Streptophyta; class Magnoliopsida; order Asterales; family Asteraceae; genus Artemisia; species Artemisia ludoviciana. Next base: position 1,910,528 of record JAYDZM010275977.1, read on the forward strand.
CCGTATAATGTGTTTTTTCATTGTAACTTTTCATTATGCATGCATGTAGAAGTAGCAATGACGTGAAACACTATACGGTAATTAATTGAAAAAACATTTAGTTATTGCCTTATTCTTGGTAAAGAGAGTTAATATTGTTGTTACGTTCGACATTTGACCAATTTATCAGTGTATCACATCTTAATATACATCTTTTAACTGTTATGATTATTTATCGATTGTTGTGGCTTGCTTTTGCAGCGTACTTTTTCGTGAGGATGGCGAGTGCTGTGAAGAAGGGCAAAAGGAAAATAACCTCTTAAGGCAGAAAAATAAGGTATGTCAGTGTTTGGGATTGCTTATATTTTCTGTTTGTCGATAACTGATCCTGAGTCTACATTGCAGTTTATGGAAAACCTTGACCTGATGTAAGATTAGGACCTGAAAATGCTTAGGCTTAATAAATGCTCATATTGCGGATTGTGTAGAATTGCAACCACAAGTGTTTTGGATAGAGTTTTGGGCTATTTGGGCCTTCCAGTAACAGGCATCAGCGGCCAGCTACTCGAGATAACTTGCGGTATTAGTTTTCATCTTCGTAGATTGTTAAATACAGTGTATGCTTAATGGTTAAACTTATGGTAGTCTTTCCTCAATTATTTTATCTTAGGTATTAGTAGCAACATTGGGTAACTGACTTGAGGTCAAACAAACAATGACCGCGACCGGTATGTCCCCCGAGGTACGTACCATGCCTGTTGTCTATGTACTTGGGCTTGCGCATTCCCACGTCTTTTTTTTTTTCCTTGGACCGCTGAAAATAGTGGTATGCTAACGTTTGTTCATTTATTTGTTTCAAATGCAGGCACGGGTGCTGGAATAAGTGGCATGCGCTCACAGGAAAACAATAATTATACACGGATGTTGGCCTAGGGTAAATACCGTTGCTGTTATTTATGTACTTAATCTGTCCTGTTGTTACTTCTGTCTTTTTGCCCAGTTTAGTTGGTATTGTTTTCATACGTGCTCATCATTTCCCTTTTTCTTTCTTTTTTTAACTAACCAGGCCCGAGTTTGTCTGTTGTCAACGTTAATATGCCGTCACCTATCAATGAGACTAGAAGACTGCATACAACTAGAGAGATACACTAATGGCAGATAAGATTGGTGTGAAGGTCCTTGGTCTTGCAATGAGGCTTACATTGCAATACCACTTTCTGTAGCAGATGCACATTCGGATGTGAGGCTGATTTTTTGTATAACATTTATGCGGCAAATGAATGTAAGCCTTATGTATGGAAAACACTATCAGAATGTTTAATTATTAGACTTTTCTTCCCACCATTTCCAGTTTACACCACTTACTAAATGCAACGGAACCTCCTTCTTTAGCACAACACCCCGCCGCAACGCGCGGGCTTCCAACCTCGATGAATTAAAAAGACCGGGTTATATCTAGCCTTACAGTCCAATGTCTCAACAAGAATAACGAGTAATTGTAAGTTGCAAGAGTCCCACAAAATCAAGGATTATTCTTAGGATAGGTTATAAAGACTCCTTAAAACACTATTTGTACTCTGTTTTGTTATTTTAATTTTATTTAATTTCTTTTTTATTTTTATAATTTTTTTGTTATAAAACTACAATACTGAAGTACGGAACAAAAAATATAAAGTTTAACACGTAAAAAAAAATTAAATTGACAAAAAAATACGAAAAACAAACTGATAAAAAACCGTGTCTCTTAGAGGGGAAGGTGTGATCTCGTTGTAGCTCGCCGTTATCACCGTGGCAACTACTCATCCCTCGCCACCACACCGCATGACTTCCTCATCGACAGCCAAAACCATCCTCCTCACCTGCAGGGCGAGGTGAACTTCTGACAAAAGAACCGTTTGGAGATGGGGCCCAATTAATTTGAACATTAATATTACCGTTTAACTATTTTTTTCGTAACGTTATTTTTAGTTGTGTGTAATTTAGTATGTTGTAATGTAATTTTATTTTTAATGAAATGAATTTAGTTTATTTGATAATTTGAATAAAAAAAAATAAAGTTGTAAGTGGTGGAGCCCAAATGATTAAGTTGTACGGAGTAGTTAGTTATGAATGAGAAGGTTGTAAGGGGAGGTTTGTTAAGAT
>JAYDZM010276027.1:984777-997207 GCA_034509245.1 Artemisia ludoviciana
GTTGCAGAGTTCATAGAAAATCTTTATTTTATCATTCATTTTAAAAACTAACATTTACTAGGAAATGTAATTGCCTTACCTTTTATTCCACTAACTAATAACTAATGTAGTTGCCTTACCTTTTATTCCGCTAACTTGGGTCAAATGTAGTTGACTTACCGTTTATTCCACTAAAACCCATTGGATACTCTTTGGTGGATACCCAACCGACCCGTGCTATCTTCATTATCACTGACGCACTTCCTCTGTCTTTCATATCCAAACGGATCTTTTGCCGCTAGATGCTCCGGCACCATTTAAACCTCTCCCCGATCCGGCCAAAACCGGGTAATTTTAGCTACAGTTCTTTGTGAGGGGGGCTACAGGGAAATGTACAGTAGCCACATTTTTTTATTGTGTTCTTGATTATTAGCCACAAGTTTTATTTTTGTTAGGTGTGGTGTTATCTTAAAGTGGTTTGACCAGTTATTTCTGATCAAAAAAACTTTCTACCAGCTTTCATCGGTGTGCACGAGTTTAGCAGCATTTCAGAATAGGTCTTCATTTTTTTTTTTTTTTTTTTTTTTTTTTTTTTTTTTTTTTTATTTATTATTATTTTTTTTTTTGTGTTGTTCATCTTATTTAATGCCGTTTTTAAGTTAGCTGTTCAGTTTTTTTGCCATTAAAATGGTCTCATTCAATGAGGGTAGAGGATGTGTTTAATGGTTGTTGCTGTAGATCTTGCCTTATTTAATGTGCTTGCTACATTAGGTTTTCAGTATTGGTAGGGTTAAATGTTGGCCTAATTAAATGAGCCATTGTTTCATTGAATTGTTAGTTGCTTAGGGTTTGATCTCCTTAAATGCTCCTTGCATTAAATTCCATATGTGCCTCGCCTAATGGGTTTGTTAGGCTAGAATAATATGCTTCTTAGTCACATGTTTGGCTTTTTTTATATGCACTTTTGCTTTGCCATTTTTTGGTACATTGATGTTACTGACTTTTTTCAATGTCTACATTAATTTAATTTGCTCTCTTCTCTTTTGCCAAAACAACATTTCATGATACTTTTTCTTTTTCAATAATAACTTTTTAACAAAATGCCGGTAGTTCTACTTTTGTTGCACCGTTTTGTTTTTTCGACGGTCTGTGAGTTGTTGTTTATAACCATGAAAGAAAAACGGAAACTTTCTTCTGAAAACATTAAAAATTGTTCGCCTCTAAAGTTGCCAAAAAAAAATGTTCCGGTTATACATGAATCGATTGGTTGTCAACCGCATGATGTGATGAGGGCTCTGCGTTCCCCTGAACTTGAGGGGCTGCAGTCCTTGATTGCAGCGCGCGACAAAGGTTAGCTCACCTTTTGTTCTTTGTGTCCGATATGCTTATCATAATCATAACACTTTTCATGCCGACAATGGCCTGCTTATGTTCTATTTATGTTCTAGATATTTTTACAGGGCAAAATCCAAGTATCACAAAACGTGAGATGGACTTTCACTATGCTGCTCGCGCTGGACTGCCGTGTCTACCACCTGCAAATTTTTTTGGTCCTAGGCGTCGGAAGCCAGCCAGTTCAGAACTTGGGTTGCATAAAGATTCTTCAGGAAAGTGTGTTGAGATGCCGTGTAATGAAATGGCTTCTCGGGTAACAGAAGGTTGGTTTATTGCCATTTTTTTGTGCTTTAGGTTATTTCTGTGCAGTGTTTGCTAAAAGATTTTGCGATTCTTTGTTTAAACATTAGGTTTTCAGCCTCATTGTGTCTCCGAGTCGACTGCTGGCAACCATTCTAATCCAGATGGTTGTGTCATTGGTGGTGACCAACAGCCCACCTCTGATGTGCTGCAAGGTTCGTTTTGCTTTTTCTTGCACGCACCAGCTTTTAATACCTCAGGTAGACCGTGTCTATGTGGTGTTACCTGAAATTTCACGGTCTCCTTATTTTTGCAGCAAGAGTAAGTGCCGTTGAATATGCTGAGGCCAATATTGCAACTGATGTCGTTGAATATGCTGAGGCCAATATTGCAGCTGATGTAATACCATCTGAAAAAAAAAGAGATGCCCTGATGAGGTGTTACCGAGCCATGGAAGCCACATTAGTTCAGACGATGGTGTGCGTATCGTTGGTCAACCGTCGGATCCTCATACAGCTGAGGGTGAGCAATTTTTTTTCCTTTTGTGCTATGGCCTATGTTTATAACATTAGTTGCACTTTTTCAAGCCCTCTTTTTCCCACGATGTTCTAGATGTGGTGCAGCCTAAAAAAAAAATAGATGCATGGGCCAAGCTTCAGCAACCAGTGCTGCTCATTGTTCATCCAATGCCACTCAACTATCAGCTTCGCAGACGTGCTCCGTTACTGAACCATCAGGTGTTCAGATCACTGAAGGTAACCGTTGCTTGCTTTGCTTTTAGCGTCCATTGTTTCTTCATAAGATTTGTGTCATTTATCTAATTTCTGCGTTGTTCTTTTACGCATGGTATCCTAGGTGCAGCCCGGCCTCGGAAAAGAAATACGCGCACGAGTCAGCCTTCCGCAAGCCGTGCTGATGATCAATCTCAGAGCAGCACTGAGCAAAGTACCCACCTTTGTTTAAATTCTTTCCCTAGATTTTTTTTTATTTTATTTATTTATTTTTTTATAACAGACATCTAATTTTTATGGTTTTCTTTTACACATGATATTGTAGCTGCAGCGCAGCCTCACAAAAGAAATAGGCGCACGGGTCAGCTCTCTACAAGCCATGCTAATGATCGCTCACGCAACATCACTCAAGGATCACCTTCTTATACGTCTGAAGGTAAGTTTTTCTTTTCCAGCTTTCTTTAATATTTTTTAAAAATAAATATAAGTTTCTCAGGCAATAAATTCACACTAATTCATCTCTTAATGTAGATACATCACCAGCATATGATGATTTAGGGGATTGCACTGAGTCTTGCAACTATTGTAATGCCGCTTTTTGGCGTGGAGAACGACTTGCAGGTCATGATTATGCCAGTCATGTATCTCACTACCATTTGTGTTGTGCCAATGGTAAGGTTTTTATGCAACCTGAGCCAGATCCGCCGGAATATATTAAGCAGCTTCTTGGGAACGCAGCCTTTATGGATAAAATTAGGGCCTACAACCAGATGTTTGCGATGACTTCTTTTGGCGCAACAGTGGACAGCACGGTCAATCAAGGGAGGGGGCCATATGTTTTTTAAAGTTTCAGGCCAGGTATATCATCGGATAGGCGCACTTTGTCCAACAGGTGATGACGATCCAAAATTCTTGCAGCTTTATATCTATGACACAAAGAATGAAGTCCAAAATAGATTAAACGCTTTTCCCAATTCAGCCAAATCTACTTTAGACCCAGAAGTTGTCCAAGGCCTCATTCATTTCTTAGATGCCCATAATGAGTTGGTGCAGATATTTAGAACTGCAAGAGACAAATGTGCTCAGGCAGATGTGCCAGAATTTATAGTAAGGCTATACAGTGGTGATGGGCCCCGTGGTTATGAGCTCCCGTCATCAAACAGTCTAGGAGCAATTGTCTTTGACAGGGGTCCTGAGAGTGAGTCAAATTTTGATGTTATTCTGGAATATAAAGACGGGCCAGTGAAAAGAATCAGCAAAATTCATAAATCATACATGTCATTGCAGTTCCCGTTGATTTTTATCTATGGTCAGCCTGGGTTTCATACGAAGTTAATGCTAAGAACAGCAAATCCAAATGATGAGCCAAAAAGGGTCTCAATGAATGCATTCTATACTTACCAGCTGCATCCAAGACATGATAGTTATAATTTGATGTTTAGAACTGGCCGGATTTTCCAGCAATACGTTGTAGGTGTGTACTGCTGTATAGAACAAAACCGGATGGATTTTTATAGGAAGCATCAGAATGACATTAGAGGAGAGTATTTGTCAGGTCTATATGATGCAATTTTGAGGGGTGATCGTGACGGGTCAGAGGTGGGCTCAAGAATTATATTGCCTTCTTCTTTTACAGGAGGTCCAAGATATATGTATAGTCACTACTTGGATGCGTTGGCGATTTGCAGGGTCCTTGGTAATCCGCAGTTTTTTATAACATTCACATGCAATGCCAAATGGCCAGAGATCCAGAGATACATGAGTCAGTTTCCTCATTTGACTACATCTGACAGATCAGATATAGTTTGTAGAGTCTTTGAGCAGAAGGTCAAATCCTTTGTGAAGTTTATCAAAAGAAGGCGAACATTTGGTCAGGTCACAGGAGGTACAACACTCTTTTTTTTATAGAGGTCTTGCCATTTTCGCTTGCCACGGATATATTTTCTCAATTGTTACATAATGTTGTATGCTGATGCATTTTTTTAATCTTTATTGTTCTGCTTTTTGCAATGCAGTGTTGTATACCATTGAGTTCCAAAAACGTGGCCTCCCACATTGTCACACACTACTTTGGGTTTCTTTGGCAGACAAGATTCAGAATGCTCAAGATGTAGACCGATACATTTCTGCAGAGCTACCTGATCCGCACTCTGATCCACGCACCTATAAAATAGTTTCGGAAATGATGATGCATGGGCCCTGTGGGAAAGCTAATTTCAACGCGCCATGTATGCAAGGCGAAACTTGCACCAAGAATTTCCCAAAGAAGTTCAATGAACAAACTTTCTTTGATGATAAGGGCTACCCACATTATCAAAGAAGGCAGACACATGTTTCTGTAACAAAAGGCCAGATGAAGCTCGATAATACCTACGTCGTGCCATATAACCGCGATCTTTGCTTGGCATTTCAGGCTCATATAAATGTAGAATATTGTGGCTGGAGCATGCTCATAAAATATTTGTTCAAATATATATCCAAAGGAACAGATCGAATATTTGCCAGAGTCACAAGATCTCTTGGTGAAGCATCTACTTCTGCAGCCCAGCCACGGCCATTCATAGATGAGATACAGAATTTTCTTGATGGAAGGTTTGTATGCCCTCAGGAGGCTTGCTGGAGAATATTGAAATTTGAAATTCATAGCAGAGAACCGGCGGTCCAGATCCTTTCAGTGCATCTAGAAGATATGCAGCATGTCACTTTCCGAGCTGGCGACAGTTTAGAGTCGGTGGTCAATCGCCGTGATCGCAAGTTAACAACACTGACTGAGTGGTTTACTTATAACACTGAAAATGAAGATGGCCGCCATTTGACATACCTAGAATTTCCATCACAGTTTGTTTGGTACGCTGATCGCAAAAGTTGGTCGCGCAGAAAAAATAATAAATCCTCTGTTGGTAGGCTTGCATATATACATCCAACTTCAGGCGAGCTTTTCTACCTAAGAATGCTACTATGTCATCAAAAAGGATGCAAAGACTTTATAGAACTCAGAACAGCCAACCATGTTGTGTGTCCCACATATCGTGCTGCATGTGATGCGCTCGGTCTGCTTGGTGATGACAAAGAATGGGATATAGCCCTTGAAGAAGCATGTGTGACAGCATCGTCAGCAGAGCTTAGATTCATATTTGCACAGCTCTTGACTCATTGTGAAATCACAAGCCCTTTGCGGTTATGGGATAAATATTGGCAAGAAATGGCACATGATATTCCAGCAATTATCTCAAACCATGTCAAGATTCCAAACTATTATGTCAATGACGCTGAGTTGCAAGGTTACATACTATATGAATTAGAAATAATACTCAGTAGTTGTGGCAAATCAGTCCAGAATTATGGTATGCAGCCGCCTCCACAAGAGCTCTTAGATGAATTAAACAACCGCCTGTTGATGGAAGAAAAGAACTATAACCGGCCAATGTTAGCTCGAGAAAGAGACGAGTCACTTCCAAAACTGAATGATAAACAGAGAGGCATATACGACATCATCATGAACGCTTTGAGAGAGAATAGGCAAGAATTAGTTTTTCTATATGGTCATGGAGGAACCGGTAAAACTTTTTTGTGGAAAACAATCATTAGCTCCTTAAGGTGTGAGGGTAAAATTGTCTTGGCTGTTGCTTCTTCAGGTATTGCTTCTCTTCTTCTTCCATCAGGACGAACTGCACATTCAAGATTTAAGCTCCCATTAGAACTGACAGATGAGTCGCTATGTAGGATTAAAAAAAACACTCACATAGGAGACCTCTTAAGAGACACAGACCTTATTCTCTGGGATGAGGCACCCATGAATGATCGGAGATGCTTTGAAGCATTGGACAGAACTCTCAGAGACCTCCTAGATGCACCAGATGTTTTATTCGGTGGAAAAATTGTCGTGCTGGGTGGAGACTTTCGGCAAACACTGCCAGTCAAAAAAGGCGCACCAAAAATGGAAATAATAGCATCATCCATTGCACAATCACACCTGTGGCCACATTACCGTCTGATGACCCTTAAAGAAAACATGAGGTTACTCCGACCAGACCTCACTTTGGAAGAGCAAAGTTTGGCACATTCGTTTGCTTCGTGGCTTATCAACATTGGTGATGGTAATATCGGAGAGCCAGACACAGAAGATCCAAGAGATTCAGCATGGGTTGAAATCCCATCCAGATACTGCATTGAAGATGATGAACAAGGCCTCTCCAACCTCATAGATTTCATTTATGACCGGCCCACTCTTCAGACACCGTCAGCAGTTACTCTACAACAAAAGGCGATTGTTTGTCCAAAGAATGAGACAGCGGATATTATCAACTCAACAGTTTTAGAAATGGTTGATGGTGAGGCGAGAACTTATGCAAGCTACGACGTAGCCATACCAGTTGGGAACAGCGGTGCAGAGACAGAGCTATTGTATCCTCCTGAATATATAAACACATTTAAACTACCGGGCTTCCCGCCACATGAGTTGCAGTTGAAGGTTGGATCACCAGTGATGATGTTAAGGAATGTTAGCCTTGCAGGTGGTTTATGTAATGGGACACGTATGATAGTTACACACTTGATGTCGAAGCTCATTCAAGTACAAATCATCACAGGAACAAGAGTCGGTGAAAAAGTGTTTATACACAGAATACCCTTAGTCCATAAAGACCCAAATCTTCCTTTCGTTTTCAAGCGCACTCAGTTCCCTATAAAGCTCTGTTATGCTATGACAATTAACAAAAGCCAAGGGCAATCTCTAAACAAAATTGGCGTTTACCTTCCTGAGCCGGTTTTTGGTCATGGTCAATTATATGTGGCTCTTTCTAGAGCCACATCTCCACATGGCTTAAAAATTCTTATCAAACAACAACAAAATCAGAGACCAAATGTCACAAAAAATATTGTTTACAAAGATTTCCTGAGCAAAATAAAAAATAGAAACTTTCCGCTCCCAGTGCAGACATAGCCAACAATGTTTCCTTTTTTTTATAACAAAATTTGATTACTTTTGTTGTTATTTTATTTTGCTTTGCTTTCACCTTATATGGTTTAAAACCATTTTGGAATCCCATTTTTTGCCCATGCTATCAATTTAGGATTCATAGTTCGCTATCTATTTTGCCTTTTGCAGCCTGTTTAGGATAGATAACCCCCTGCATGTTATAATGCTTCTAGAAAAAAATACATAACATCTTGGTCATTCACATTCTACGTACTGCTATAACAACTGCATATTACTATCTTTTGAGCTTCTACAAGTGTTGTAACACCCGTTAACAACAGGTAGATATGCTAACATTGCCTTTTATTTAGTATGTCCCATGATGCTAATATCCAGGTGCTTATCATTAGTATGCTGCTTCGTTTTTTATCTTTCTTGGCCCTCATACTTATTTTTCTATCTCTCATGCAGCAAAATGGAGGAAAATACCCAGGCTCTGGTGCAGCTTCCATGTGAAGATAAAACTGTTGAGGCTACCAGTGTACCGCAAATTACGCCAATCCATGAATTACGACCGACATCTCACAGCAAAGTGGTTGAAGCTAGAGTCTATAGAAAATGGACTGCAGTAACCTATGGCAAAAAAACTCAAAGTGGAATCTCTGGCAACAAAAAAGAGACTGGATATTGTTGTATCTTGATAGATCGTCAGGTACGTCTCAGTTCCTATACAATAGAAAAAAACATAGCCACTCAGGTTTATGTGACACCATCTAAACATACCCAGGGTTATGCTATACAAGCCAACATGGATGTCAACGAAATCGACTACTTTAGCCCAAAAATCAAACTTGGTTCGGTATACAGATTCTCAGGTTTCATATGCGAACCAACTAGCTCTTACCAACAAACAATCAGCAACAAAACAAGTCTTAGATTTGGAAGAGCCACAAGATTTGATCCCATAGAAGCACCAGAAATACCGCAACACTACTTTGAATTTGCTTCTTATAACCAGCTCCAACACAGAATTCCTAGAGAAGATATAAATGGCAAAATGCAATATCCAATTCTCACAGGTAATTTTTTCGGTTGTAATTTTTTTTCATTCACGCATATCTTAGAATCATAACAATTATCAGCTTACAGATTACATGGGCTGTTTGAGATCACCGGGAGAAGTTACTCGCAAACCAGATGCCAACCAAAATGAAAGAGTCTTTAGAAAAGTCGATATTGAAAATTTAAGGTCCACCACCTAATACTTTAACTTTTTGTTATTAAAAAAGTAAATGGTTTAGAATTTCATCACAAAACTAATCATAGCTTTATCTTATCAGTGGAAGTGTCGTTGAGTTGACAATGTGGGATGCCATGGCTGAAACATTTGAAGATGCTGACTTTGAAACAATGGACAAGCCAGTTATAATTGCTGTGAGCTCTTGCAGAGTCACAAAATTTAGAGGTATTCAATTAGTGATTTATAGAATCTCAACCAACAAATTCATGTGACATTTTAAATAAAATTTATGCCAGGCTACCAGCTAACGGCAACATCTGCGACACGCTATTACTTAAACCCAAACATACCAGAGGCTGATGACGCAAGAGCACGGTAATAGCTTTTAAGCAAAAAAATTTTATTAGCAATAAATTGACATAGATTATAGGCATAACATGTTCAGCATGATTTTTAAAACATGACAGGTACAAGGAGAAACACCAAAAAATTCCGCCACTTCGGGTCACCAAGACTCCGTATGAAGATATTGAAAAAGAAAAATTCCGCAACAGATTCCCTTTGAAGACACTCTTGAAACAAGAACCAGATAGCTACACGGTAATTTTCATCTAACATTAAACAAATACTTTTATCACAAACTTTGGAGTGCAAAAAACTTATCCCGCTATTCACTTTTCCGAAATATTTTTAGGGAGTCAAGTTCACATCTGAAGCAACAGTCACTTCCATCAACATAAAGAGAGATTGGTTTTACATCTGCTGCAACCAATGTGCTTTCAAAGTGAAAGAAGAAGATGGCACATACCGTTGCCTTAATCATGGAAAAGTAGATAAACCATCATATAGGTACATTCCTCTTTAACTTAAGTTTACTTGACATTAAAAAAATACATAAAATAAAAACAAGCCAATGGTGACTCTCATAAAAAAAATGCAGGTATAATTTCAGAGGCTTCATCGCAGACGAATCTGCAACAGTCCCAATGACTTTCTTTAGCCCCGGAGCAGATGAAATCACAGGATATTCATGCCAACAGTTGCTGGCAAACCACAAAGCAGAAGATCCACAGCAAATACCACCAGAAATTTTTGCAATTGAAGGTGAAAAAAACATTTTCCAGTTCCACTACAACACATCAAGCCGAACAACAGACTTTAACCTTGATCAAGTTTTTGACAAAAAGAAAAGACAACAAGACACACCCAAACTCTTGGAACCACCCTCAGGTAATTCATTAACTAAACAGTTTATCACATTTAAAACACCCTTTACACGTGCAACTGCTAATTATTTGGTTATGAATAACTAGGATCATCGCCAACACCTCCTGCACTGACAAATGAAGAAATTGATCAGCAAAAGAAGGCCGAAGAAACATCAAAGGCCCCTGTTGATCAAGAAACCTCAGGTACCATCGTTCAAATCAGCAACTTCCATTTTTAAAATTAAACATTCAAATGCATTCACTAAATTTGCACTTACAAATAAGCAGGAACACCACCAGAGCGAATCACGTTGATGAACCCACAACCTTTGAAAATAGCTATCCAAGAGAGCACGCCCAAAGCGGCTAACACCAAAACAGTTAAAAGAGCGTTGTTTCAAGACCAACCATCACAATCAAAGAAGCAAAAAGGTACATATCACGTGTTTATTTAACATAGATGATATTTTATTCAATCAACTGTCTTACAGCCATATGAGATGTAGCTCACATACATATTACCCACATTCTTATCTTACAAGTCCGCAAATATTAATACTTGCACTTACAAAGAAAAACATACATAACAAACGATAGATGCCAACACACTTTTAACATCATGGTTCTGAATTTAGAAATCCACCACACCCTTAAGCTTCTGAATAAACAGATCATGATTACAATCATTCAGCTCCAATTCAGCTGCCATGATCCTCATTTGCATCACCTTTTGGTCATCTTTTTGCTGGGCCTCTCTTAAATACTCCGCTGTTTTTTGCGCATAAGTATTTCCAATGGTTTCCAACTCATGTATAAATTCACCCCTTTCACGAATCACGCCAACCAATCTCCCACAAAGAGCAGTCATTTCCTGAGCCATTTGGAGATCCTCAATTGCAGCTTTGCGACAGTAAAGGACAAACATCTCTGACCAATTGTTAGAATTAGCCTCAGCCCTCAGTTGATCACACCTAGGACGCCTTGACATTCTCTTTTGCTTTTTCTTATTTACAATTAAAGAAAGTTGTGCAAATACATGTTCAGCTATGCCTTCTTAAATAGCATAGGCAAAAATAGTTCAGCACAAAACAAAGTGGGCACGTATCACGAGTAAAAATGCACTGACAAAAATAGGTACACACAGAGCATGACCCGCTCTAGAATAAAAACTTGACTGTCTTCCAAAAAAACAAAAAAACTCAGATATGCTGAGATTTTCTAGATTCACTAGAGATTTGGTTTCAATGGCCCTGCATTTTATCTAAATGAAGTACTACATTACAATAATAAAAACTTGACTAACTTCCATAAAAACAAAAAAGCTCAGATATGCTGCTATTCTCTAGATTCACTAGAGATTTGCTTTCAATGACCCTGCATTTTATCTAAATAAACTACTACATTACACTATTTTATAGATACAGATCACATAACCATAAGTGGCATCTTTGAATACAATATTTTACAAAAATATCTTACACAAACACACTCAACATTGTCTTTTATTAATTGTTGTACAAAAGTATACACCTCATTTCTCCACACAGAATACTTTAAATACCCACAGTGTACACCTTTTTTTGCTCATCCACAATAACATGTCCAAAATAATCCACTATTCGTGCAACAACTTTAGACTGCATCCACATAATCCCACTCACTTCCTGCTACGCTTCCATAAACTCACGAGATTATTATCAGTGCTGACACAATAATAGGCTGCTTATACACAAACTTTAAATTGCATCCACATTTTTGTCATGATTTGACTGTTCCCTGCTACAAAACCTCACATGATTTCTTATATCTGTCCAACCTTTATTATTAAAAAACAATTACTTCTTCTTAATCATTCACCTATTATCTGGCCACACAATACTAACAGTTTATTCATAACAAGTTCTTACATAGAAATGCTAACTAGACTTGCATACTATAAGCATGCTTTAGTAGCTACAACAGATGAAAATACAAGAATATCAAAATCTAACCAGCCTTGCTACTGAAACACCTCCAAACACCAACGACACAACAAAGGACCACTAACCCTTCAGATCCATCAAACCTACATGACGCTCCTTCTCAGTTCTCCCTTCACGAGCTAGATCCAAAACACCAATCAAAGCAGCTAAGATATCTTGCTCCCTCTGCTGTGTCTCAGCCATGCACTCAACCGCATCAGGTGCCACATTATCAAACGGCCCAAAAGATTCACCCTCTTGGATTAGTTGCGCTCTTCTCTCAATGCTGCCTTCAAGATTAGCACATTTCTGTCCAATGTACCTAATAAGATCCTCATTCTCCCTCCATTCTTGCACAAACAAATACTTGAAACAATGTTCGAGCTGACTAGAACCGCATGACTCTTTTAAATAATCAATGTTTGGTCTCACACCCATACTTCTTAGGTGTAAGATGTGTGAGAAATGTCACAGTAAACCCACCTTTATATAAGCCCAAATAAAAACTAAACTTAAAAAAAATTAAAATATATAATATCTTACAATAATGCATACAAACATCACAAAACACTAATGCTAAAAACAGTGAACAAACTGCATGCACTTCTACCAAGCATGAAACATTTCCTACCTAACACTCACATGTTATACCATACCTGCCACAAATAATTAATTTCCAACAACAATGAATAACAAACATGTTAGTTTTCATTACCATTCATTTCATTTTGTCTTCATTTACTGACTTTGTTATTTGC
>JAYDZM010276027.1:2383070-2393546 GCA_034509245.1 Artemisia ludoviciana
GAAGCTCTGATACCAATTTGTAACACCCCGTGCCTGCTTAGACCAAAAATTATAACTTTACACGCAAAAAGCGTGAACTAAAACTGACCTTCTGTAACTCTTTTGACCATTTACAAAAATATATAAACATTCAGACCTTGAAGCTATTTTTAGATGAAACTAGACTCAATTACCTTCGAAACGCCAGGTGGCGCTACCTGTGACAACTTACGGATTAAAAGATATGATTTTTCAAAGATTACCAAAAACTGCCGAAACACACCCATCCGATCGGCATGGTTCACCATCCGATCGGATGGGCCACAATCCAATCGGTAGCACCCTCCAACCGATCGGTTGGAGGCTACTGCTTCCCGGAACCCTTTTTAAGATCCGAACCTAAAAACCCGACCTCCCGAACTTGATATTTCACCAAACATTCCAGATTTGCTTAGTACATCAATAAGCTCATTTCCATGTGAAAACATTCACCATTTGACTCTTAGAAATATACTTTACAAGTTGACGGGTTTTGAGCCAAAACCCGTTTCGACCCATTTACACCATAAACCATCTATAACACTTCCGTATTACCTCAAACTTTCCAGAAATCATTATCTTAACATATAAAAGTTGTATCATAACCATTTACCCGTTCATAACCCAAAATGGGTATAATTACACATTATGCCAAACGCCCCATTAACTTGACCGTAAACACTTAAAACATACTTTTTACACACCACTTGACCACCCCAAGTATTACGACTACCTTGACATACGTTTAGCCACATGGCTACTCATTACAAAACATTAAAAGACCAACGAGGGTACAACATAATACTTGAGCTCGATATTCTACCTAAGCTCCTAAGCACAAGCTACCTTCTAGCCTTCTGTATCATCAAACCTTACTCCTCGTTACAAGCCATTCACAATCACAAGAACCTACAAAAAGGTTAGACAACTAAACCGTAAGCACAAAGGCTTAGTAAGTAAAACGATTATAACACAACATCATAACTCATTCACACATTAAGCATCATAATCCATTTATCTCATTACAACACTAAACATAATACATACCTTAGCTACTTCAAGCCTCATCACTACATCTCAACCCTTCCTACACACTTACACTAATCCAACTAAACTCTCAAGTCTCTTTTGCTAGTTATGCCAAACTAGCCTTACATTTACTTCTTCATCATACAATCAATCAAACACTTTCAATCACCTCATCATAACAATCACATAACACATAATGTAAGAAATCATTATAATATCAAATCATAACCGGTTTACTTACCTTGAAACTAAGCTAAGCCTACCAAGGACATCATCATCATCATTCATCCTCCATCATCATTCTTTACCCTTAACATCAAAACCTATTAACATAAATCATCAATACCATGATCAAGGGTTTATATAACCCATCAAACATACTCACCTTCCTTTCTATATCATCATATGATCATACCTTGATCATATGATGAAAACCCACTTCAATCATAAAACTTAACCTTATAGAAATCAAGGGTATGAAGTACTTACTTGGAGAAGATCATTGCTAGGATAACCATAATCATAGGGTCTTCATCTTTTTCCTTTCTAAACCATAAAGACAATCCTTTCCCTCCCTTTTCTTTCTCTAAACTGACACACACACCACACACTCTTGATAATGATAGAAATGTCCAGAACCTCCTGGATAATATATTTATCTTGCACAACTTTAGTCCATTGGCAACATTGGTCCCTCTAGTCCATTTCCTTCTATTTTAGCCACACTTATCTTTATAACACTTTTACCACTTGACAACTTAAGCCCTCAAATTCTATGCCACATTATACTTTCCATAACCTTATAAGACATTCTTTGACCATAAAGTGGACTATCGGGTTTGGACTAGTCAATCACGTAAGGCCCTTATCCCAATACATCTAGGGTGGGGTCCAAGTACCTGGGAAACGGGTCTAACAATTCTATCCCCCTTATTTAGATTTCATCCTCGAAATCTCTCGTCCATAACTATCCAAAACTAAAACAGAACATATACATGTCCTCATACTTACAAATCTTTAGTCATTACATTGCCATGATCTAGGTGATCTTGCAATTCTAAGCTTACTACACATAATCATAACTCATAACATACTATAAACAACACTTCTCATCACAAGCTTATCTAAAATTTCCCACAATCGACGACTAGTCATATGGAAAGTTTACTATTTTGACTTTATATAAGTCAAACTTCAACACTATACCACGTCATATGACCATGCACTAACATGACATAAAATCATATACCGGCCAATTTCACATTTAACATAGTACCAACACGTATCTACTTCAAAACCGGTAACTTATCTCACAAATATATACATAGTACCATATAAACGGCACTTCCAAAAAAACAAATCTACGCGTTTCTAAAGCAATCTTCTTGCTAAATTTCGGGAATGCTTACCTATTATCTTATCAACTTAATGCACAACTCATTCTAGGCGTCTATCTTAAGGTTCACATATGACCATAACGCCGCTATAAACTTTTATATCTAATCCCTTTCTTATAACGTCTAACTTGTTTTAGTTTTCACTAGCTCATCTCTCTACTCGTATTCATGTCGTATCGGCTACACATAAGCCCACTCATTTATAACTCTTTACTTACATAAAAAGGCGTCCCAATCTATGCAATTAAGGAATTATAAACTTATGGTTCGGTGATTTACAATTTCTTTATTTAAATGAAGAGGCGTCCCAATCTATTTAAATAAGGAGATTATAAATCATTCTACTTATGCATTTCTAACACAACATTCATACTCCTATTACTTCTTATTATCTTTTCTTACTTCGCATTCATTGACCAAAATGTCAATAGCTTTCCACTTTCTATCTTTTCTTTCATTGATACCATATCAATGATTTTGCACCATTACTTTTCTCATTTTTAGCCTTGGATCCATCTTGCATTAACAGTCCCTGATGGGATTAATACATATGCCAAAGAAGTAGCCAAATCTTGCCGGTGAAGGCAATTTCTAATCATCGTGAGGGATTCTATAACATTCACTCGCTTATTTGGTGCTATAACATATATCCAAGTCATAAAGAGTGGAACTATAACACACCTCCAACTTAACATAGTAGCATACTCATAATTAAGGGTTAATATACAAATATGTTACTAAACTTTCAAAAAAGTTCTCCTAAGTTACCGAACTTTCATTTTGTTCACTTAGGTTACTGAACTTATAATATGCATTTTTTAGTGTTGGTAGGAGTGACTTAATTGTATATTTTTGGATATGTTAAGTAACATAAATGTCGTATTTTTACAAGTTCAGTGTTGTTTATTAATATTTTTTGAAGTTCAGTTACCTCAAATGTCATGTTTTATAAGTTCAGTAACCTAAGTGAATAAAATGAAAATTGAGTAACTTAGACGAACTTTTTGGAAAGTTTAGTAACATATTTATATATTAACCCCATAATTAAATACCTATAAAACCAGTTTTGGGATGTTACAAATCTACCCCCGTTCCCGAAATCTTTTTCGTCTAACATTTGTGTCCAACACTTACACTATGTTCTCAAGCTGAGTAAAAGGAAGGAAGGAAAACGAAGATGGTATTACAATCTAAATGATGTTGTAATATTTGTTATACTATAATGTAGCTATTTGCCTTAAACCAAATATATATCCAAGGTTTAGTATAGAAAGCTGTTAAAAAACAAAACGCTTTCAATAATAGCGTCATAGATTTGGAGCTTTTTAAAATATTAACAACTTCAATTTTGTTTTTCCAAACCAAGCTTTTTTTTAAATTAGAGCTTTATAGTCTGAATAAAAAGGTAACAACTAGTTTTTTCCATTTCACTTTAAGTATCAGAAAGCCTATTTACCAAACACTAGTTTTCTCCATTCTTTTTTGGAGAAAGGGTAAAATATATTTATGGAAAACTAGAAGGGGGGTTGAATAGTTTACCGGTTTTTAACTTCTTTTTACTTTGAAAACTTTACGTGTAATCAACAATTGAAACTAATTAACGATAAGTAATATGCAAGTATAAAGTAAGAAACGATCAAACCACAACACGATTGTTTATCGTGGTTCGGCTACAAGGACTCTTTTTCCTTGCCCTACTCCACGCCCCGAGTATCCAACTCGAGAGTTTCTTTCACTAGTCAACAAGCTCCTTTCACCGGCGGAGAAAACCTTACACGTCGCTTACACAAGATTTCCGACACAAAGCTAGATGTCGAGTTCTTTTACAAGGGTACAACCACTCCCGTCACACTATGTATTTTAAGGCCTAAAATACTAACCGATCACTACTGAAATTACACAATGAAATGATGTATAAACTTCACGAGTTTACACAATGCTAAGCTATCAAGACTTGCAACGTTGTGTTGAGACTTGTAACTTTTGGTGTGAACTTTGTGATCTTCTTTGCTACAAAAGATCTCACACAAATGAAATGTTAATGAGTTAGATGAATGTAATGAGAATGTATGTGTAAAATATAATGAGAAGTGATGAGAGAATTCTTGAGTGTGGCTTGGTATTTATAGCCAAACAAGACAGCAGGCTGGCGGATCCGGCGGAACCAAAACAAGGGTTCCGCCCTTGTATCCACAGGGTTCCGCCAGTCTGACAGTCAAAAGCTCAAGAAATCTTTCCATATCTATGCAATGTCTAATCAAGATCCTTAAGGTCAACAACAAGATATATTGAGTAAGAATCTTTCCAAGTGTGTAAGAAATCTTATGGAAAGTCAACTTCTAGATTTGGAAATCTTTCCATAAATGCACATGATGTATGCCATGATGTCATACCACATTTTCTATTTATAGAAATATGAAAATGTTATGTTTTATGCAAAATGTAAATGTAGCAAATGTGATGTTTAAATGAAATAAAGTTCTAGTTATGAAAGACTTAAACTATATTCATGATTTGCTAAGAATTAAAGTTTATACTTTGTCGTTAACAAAACTTAGCAAAGATCGTAAAATATAAATAACGTTTTTAGGCGATATTTGTATTAACAATCTCCCCCTTTTTGTTGAGGACAAAACATAAACTTTATTTTTAAGCAAGTCACTAATTATAGTGTTAAGTCTTTAAAAATTTATATTTAAACTTGTTTTATTTGACTTATGAAAATTAGTTTAAGTTTAAATATATTTTCTCCCCCTTTTTGTCGAAACAAAAAGAAGAGTAGCGTAGCGGAATGGTTCAAGCCAAACGCTCCCCCTTGGACAATACTCCCCCTAGTTGGGGTGCCAAGTAAGGAGACATGGATTTTGATCCTACAAAAGAAAAGTTAGTGTCGAAAAGACAATATATATACATGTAACCACAAGAAGGTATAGTATCCCTTACCAAACAGGATAAACCAAAGTATCCTGACCAAACGGGATAACCCAAAGTATCCCTTACAACTAAAACAAACGAGATAACCTAAAGTATCCCCTACAACTAAAATAAACGAGATAACCCAAAGTATCCCTTACAATAAAACAAGGGAAATAACAACTAAAACCCATGCACTAACATCAAAAGTAAATATGAGAAAATGAAAGTTGTAACTAAAACTTCAACCTCCAAAGAACCTTCTAAACAAACGGGACGTGTTTTTACTTAGAAAAACATAAAGATCCACTTTTTTCTTTTTCTTTTTCTTTTTTACTGATACGTACCCATTAAATTTCAAACTTTGATTTCTAAGATTTATAAAATACCATAAAACTAAAAAAATAAATAAAAAGGAGAACACTAAACAAAAAACAAACAAAAGAAGAAGAACTAGACACCGCGTCCGACACTGAACTGCTACCTAAACTGATTCGTCATTCAAGATCTCAAAAATACACAACCTTAAAACCAATTCGTGAGAGGCTAAACATGTGTTTTATAAAATAGAACCCGGTCGCCGGAATCAAAGAAATTTACAAATCGACGGCTGGTGTTCAATTTCGGATGACAATGAAAGGAGTTATGATTTTTATTCATATAAAAGAGAAGGGTTGTGGTTTAATTTCGGATGAGAATGAAATGAGAAAGTGGGGTGGAGCAAAAGTAGGGTGTATCCGGGCCGCCGGAGAAGGAGGCGGCTGTTTTAGGGTCTTAGATAAGGGAACGATTCTGGCCTGATACCATAGCTTTTTCTGACCGGGGTCACTTTACTCTTCAAAACTTTAATTAATTCTTTTACAGTCCTCTCCATTCCTTTCTTTAAAGAAATGGAATCCAGATTTAATCATTTGTCTTGCGAGAACAATTAAAGCGGTAGTTCCGTCACCAACTGAATCGTTTGTTTTAGTTGCAACATACAAAGAGAAAAATATTTTATTATGACAATTTCTTAGTCGAGTGTGGCCAGTGACGGTCTATGACTTGGTTAACATGAATACCTCTTAGATAAGCATTGCTCCTGAATTTTCATTTGAATCAGAAAGTTCTATGGCCTTAGCAATCGTGACACCATCATTGATAACTTTAAGTGATCCAGATTCAGAAAGAACAACATTTCGGCCTGCACAAAACACCATAATGTTTAGGAATATGGTTTTGAATGCGATTGTCTTATTATTTGCATTTTCATATTTCATGTTGCAGATATAATCAGTTTATAGTGTTTGGGTATAGTGAAATTGAATGCTTCTCTAGGGTTTAAATAATCAGTTTTGAATAACTAAATTGGGAACAGATGCAAAAGAACGGATTTTTAATTATCTGATAATTTACTGGTCATTTTACACACAACTTCAAAATAAATAAAAAAATCACGAGTCACTCAAATAGCTGATCATCTGATTATCACGACTTCTAACTCTCACTATCACAACTTCACATAGCTGCGTAGCATAAGGCCGTAAGCAAACTAAAACAATGCCTCCGTCACCCCATTTATGTAAACTAATTAATATCTTAGAATAGCAACCTACTTTACATGTTTAGAAATAAGAGTAACTTAATAGGTGACTATCATTGATAGAAACCGCATTTTGTTACCAATTATAACTAAATTAGCAAAATACATTACTATAAACCAATAATTAAATGAAATAAAATATATTAAAAAAATCAATGGAAAATCTCACTGTAAGTGTTGAAGTCTGTTCATGGTTCTTGGGCATAAGAAGTTGCCAACCAGAAGTATATTGCTAAAAGTGTTACACCACCAACATGCTAGATCTTTAATAGTAACTAAAAATATACCGTTGGTCTGGTACCATCACGGGTTGTGGGGAAGAGTCACCACCGCATATGATTGATACCCCCTAAATGCGATCTCTATAATGATTTATTTGTCCGCTAAAATATTGACCATTAAAGTACTCACCTCGGCAGAAAGAATAAAATTTAGACCCATGTTCAGCCTTTCTTCAAAATAAGTACGGACTTATAAAGTGGTACTAAACAATGTAAATTTTACTTTAAATGCATTTGACACATCAACTATCTCAATCAGATTATTGATCTGTACACCTTATAGTTTCTTCAACGATGTTAATTTGAGCTTTCTTCACACTCCAAGCATTTAGCTTCGAAATCACAACACTTTTTGTTCCATTGTTGAAGGCAAACAGTCGGGCTTCATTTCCAACGGCCAATGTTGGGTGAACCCTCACTGTAATGCAAGTTTCCTATCCTCCTCCAAAGCTCTCAACAATCGAGTGATCTATCTGTAAACATCCCATAACAAACATATGTTGAAGTAAGAAGTCAAGATACACAAGTTATACAGACTACTAAAGAAATAAGTAATGTTACTCACCAAGGTTCTCAGTGAAATTTCCTCTTGTTGAGGATCGATGTCAACATATGCTCCATACGTCATTTATCCGTTTCCTTGAGGACTTAAAAAACTGCTTATCTATTATGATAAGTAAGCAAATAAGCACTTAAATAAGCAATCCAAATGACCCTCATGTTATGTTAATAAGCTCATATATAAGTTATGTTAATAAGCTCACTTATACTTTATTGAAACATTGAAGTAGGAATTTTTTTGATTTGCAAGTGGTCATTGTATAACGTAAAAAAGCCCAAAAAAAACCGAACTATGAATGAGAAGAAAATAAGTCGATCTTAAGCCCAACATTGAACCGATGACGTTTGCCACCGACAATAGTATGCTATCTGGACCAGGCTTTTCGGCTTCTTTCGTAGGACTTAAACAAAGACGCATAACATGTCATTGGACTAACGCTTAGTCCCACTCCAGTCGACCTTGGAAATGACAATGTATACCGCGGGCCCTCAAAGCCAAAAAGATACCAAGTTAGCCTTGTATAAAATCTTAAAAAGGGTGCTTTGGTTTTCTTCAAATTCTCTAGCGCGTTAATTTGTTACCTTTAAAATCACCATTATCAAAGGTAAAAGGTGTGGTTCATTAAACAAACAGCGAGTCTTTTAAGCCCTTGTTAATATGCATGACTACGTTAAATACACAATGTACCATTACAAAAAGCAATAACTACATATCGTTGACATAAGTGAAAAAGTAGGACAAATTTTACTTACCTAAAACGGTTTCGGTAGCAAGTAACCTTTTTGTAAGAAATAAATGTTCTACTTGCCTGCTATTCAATTCCAACTTATTCATTACACGAATAGTATAGCACTCTACGCCATTATAGTATTGTCTTCAGGTGCTCCACTAATACCTGCATGAGGGTCATTCTGTAATCGCTTGAAATCCCTCATAAGCCTCTTTCGTGCAGTAGTTGACATCGCCATATCCTTCATAAACCATAACAGCAAATCATCTTCCATTGTTTCAAATGTCTCCACAATGTACTGAATAATAGAATAATGTTTAATTAGTTATTAAATATCAAAAAGCTTATTATTTGTATCATTTCATTCATAGATATTAACTGTGCGACAGAACGATCAAGCACGATGAGTTCAACATGGTTTTTCCAGGAAGCAACTCTCTCGCTATCAGGCAAGTGTGAGTGATAAAGTTTATTGTAAGAGTTAAATACAATTTACTAACACATGTATTAACGAAGATGAATGATGATAAGCTGTAAGACTATAATTACATATTTATTCCAAACATCTCTAGTCCTATTGAGTAAAAATCTTTCTCAAGACGTTTCCAAACGGTTTCTTCAATTATCGCTGATTTCAATCAATAGAAGAACTAAATATATTAGTATATGAATTAATACAATCCACACACATGCACACATAAATAAACTATTCACATATACTCTTTGAAAAATGTTGTTCAGTATCACCTGGCCAGCGTGGTGTCTTTCCGGATACTCTAATATATCTTGTAGCTGAAAATTTATAATAAGATCATAGTGTTAGCTGTTAAGAAATTCTTCGAAAATTTGTAATGAAAGATGGTATTCTAGTAAACATCCAATAAGAGATGAAATACCTTCAGGTATTGGTAACATTGATCGCTACATGGTCTGTCAACACATGCAAAGTATGAGCCAATGGGAGTCTTTACATTAAGAATCTGAGATCTCTACGGGCCTTCATTCACATCCATCATCTGCAATAAATTTAAAGGGAATCAAAGTGTTATAAAAAAATATCTTTCATTAAACCACATCTTGTAAACATACACAGCTAGATTACAAATCGTATGATTACACCATATTTGTCTTCCATTTTTATCAAAGTTGTTCCTACATGAAGTATTTTTTGGTGATTATTTATATCATAGAAGTTTATTTTACTTTGGCAACAGAAGATTTAAGTATTTGAGCTAAAAGATTGAAGGAATTGATATTAATAGATACAATCATGTTAGATCCTAAATCAAATGACCACTACCCATTTGAAGAAAGACCTGACTCATTGATCACTATTTTTTTAGACGATAAACTCGTGGCTAAAATATTTTTGAACCTCCTAAAAGTAACAAAAGAGAATTACTGAGATTCCGTTAACAAATTAGAAAACTACCGTCCTTCCTATTGATGTCAGCAATATAAACATCGCTGATTTCCCTATCTCAATGTTTAAAGCTCATATGTAGCAGTTTACTGTCATCTACCCCAAAAAACTTTTATCAAAATCAGCATTTCATCCAGTTTTGTTTGAAGTTTTTTTTATCGTTTGTTGCCTTCTTTTAAATAGCTGAATGGTTGAATCTAAGATTATAGGATTTGAATCCAACTCGTATTTTGTTTTGAGGTTGCCCGTATGCTTATTCATATCTCATATTTCTTTAAAAAAAATCAGAAACAAATACTTTTGCCTAATATCTCGACACTCCTAATATTGAAGATGATATTTTATCATTTTAATGAACATCCTTCGGAACTGAAGAAAACGCAATTCCAATCAAACATGATACACAAACTAATAACAGCGTAAATCCTTCTGAAATATTATCAAAAAGAGTATATGAACCTAAAAAGACACAAACACAACGCTTAAATAGTCGTAACCACTTACTTTCAACGGAGCCGAACCGACTACGAAACAGCTCATC
>JAYDZM010276027.1:3856583-3876631 GCA_034509245.1 Artemisia ludoviciana
CCTTATTGAAAATTTTTCATTTCAAAAAAATCAATTCATACTTTATTAGGCAATATTTTATTAATTATTGTTTATTTATTTTAAGTATTCTTAATTAAAAAGTATAAATATTTCCATATTTGTCAGTAATACTTATAAATTCGTTTTTTCAAAAAAATTATGTATAAAAGTATATGTGTCAAAAGTATAATAAAAAAAACTTTGAAAAAGCGGAGATAATTCACAAAGGACTAAGGGGTTAAAACGAAACTTTGCACAAACAAAACCATACAATAATTCGGCGCCACACCTACATTATTTTTCTATTAACCGACTCTTCAAAGTCGATCCCTAAATAAAATAATTGAGCGATAACCAAAACTCTTTCCATGGGTTAAAATTATGATTTTTAATATCTGATTTCTATTCTATAACGGTTTGTGATTTTGCTATTAATTTTGTTTCAGTTTACAGAAAAAAAAAAAAAAAAAAAAACTAGGGTTCTATTGAAGCTGCAATTTAAATTATAAAGATGGCAAATAACAAGATTAGAGAGTGTGAAGCTGCAATTTGTTTCAATTTAGGAATTAGTTATTAAATCTGCACAGGTATATACATGTATGGTCTTGTCTATGGTTTTATGATATTTAGGGTCGTTGGTACCCCTGTCAAAGGTTCATAAGTTATTTATATATATGTTTTGGTAGATATATTGAACTTTTTTTAGCTTTAAGGTCTAAAACTACCTCTATATGTTCACTTGTTAGGCTGATTTCGCCAGGATTGGCGTCGGTTCTTCTGATCGTGGTCTTAGATTGTGATTAAGATCATGACTTTCAACTTTTCTATGCCGGTGACGTCCTAAAGTTTATGTGCCTTTACATTTGTATATTACTATTAGGTGTGGAATATGCTTTTTAAAAAGATTACTTAGGTTATTATGGACTAAGACAAGTGAGACGAGGGATAGAAGGTAGTATATTAGCTTCATAGTTAGTAAGTGCCATAGTGAACAAAAGGTCAAGCAATCTACATAACCATCAACTCAGTCACTGACACGATTCTTAGAATTTTAGACAATTACAACTGGGGAATCAGAGCCCGAATATATAACTTATACCAACATATGCTCTATTTGAACATAATTTATGAGTTAGTTTTCTCAGTCAGCTGGTTAGTATTTAGTCAAAACAGGGTAGTTGTCAACGGAATATGTTTAGAAATGGTTGGAGTATTGTGTTTTAGTGCTTGATTTAGTCAAAAGAGGGTAATTTTCGATGCAATATGCTCAAAAAGTTGTTGTATTATGTCGTTATAATTCTCAGTTTATGGTCAGAATATGGTAGTTGTCAAGGGATTATGCTACAAATGGTCATAGTATGTTGTTCTAATGCTCGGGTTTGAAACGAATAGTGACAGATCCGTGTAGTCTTTTTAAAAAATCTGTTTGTTTGACTATAACTAGCAAATTATTTTTCCAAATATAATAGCTATTTACGTATGTTTGTTACACAAGATAAAAGGGTAAATGTAGCATTGAAAACATCTTTAATATGGTTCCCAATATTGATCATATAAATGAGTTTGAAAATACATTATTAGTTGGCTAAAATGGCTAGGACACAATTTTGTTATTAGTCATATAATATACATGTGATCAATATTCCATAAATGGTTGTTCATTAGGGATGTTTGGGAATGCTAACTAAAACGACGTGTTACAAGGACCTGAGACACGTACTAAGTCCTTTAAAATTAAGTCTTTTACAAGGACCTAATTTTATCTATCTGTTTTGTTTAAGTAGTAGTATAAAAACTAAGTCCTTAAAATTTGAATTCATAGCTAATTTTATAAATGAATTCTTTAAAATGGTCACGAGTCCCATTATCAGGTTGTACCATTTAATGCATTCCATAGTATCTGTTTTGTGTAGCCAATTGTACTATCTTCATGCTTAGTTATGGCTATCTCAAGAAGGTTTTATGTTTTAAAAAGTTAGGACAACAAGTGTTTCTACCCAACACGATCTTACCCCAAAGAAACCTATTTTGACATGTTACTTAGCTTTCCCATTTTGCCACATCTATAACTTTTCTAAAACGTCTCATTTTTTTTACCATGATGTTAGATAAGACTGTTTTCAAGTTCTTAGGAGCCTGTCTACTCATGGTTTACTTGGCATCTATTACTGTACATAATTCAGTGGAAAAAAATTGCTGACTAAAAGAAAAAGTGCTACATGTATGTTGAAGTCATCTAATATGCAAATAATATCATGTGGAAAAGACAAAAATGGGCAAAAAAAAGTACTGATATAAACATAAAACTCTCAAGTCTCTTCGGCCCAAATATCTTTGTATCACACATCAATTCAGGTTTAAATGGATAGAATTTATACACCAACTAGGGTTGAGTGACCCGTTTACATTTTATTTTTACAATAAATTTAATAACGACCCAATTTTTTTTATAACTACGAGAAAGTTAGATTTTGATAATGCCTCATAGGAAAAGTTGCAAAAGAACTGTAATTATTTGTTCCTTTGCGCTCTTTTGTAAACTAAAAAGGACCACTCATAATTAGCTCCTCATGTAAATGTAACTATTTATAGGGCATCTTTGAATGTGATTTATCTCATTTATGATGCTATGGTATTGTGAAAATTATATTGATTATATGATTTGTTTCACTAAAGAATAATCGAGATCCTACTATAGATTTTGAATCCATAAACATGTGTGATTCTATTCAAAGCCACAGACTTACAGGAATATAAGTAAAGTTATAATTTTAATTGATGTTTGGGTTACAGGTTGAGGATATCGCTGTAAGACTTCTGAAATGGGTGAATATTGGAGGTTGTATTTTCTTCAAAGTCATACTTTCACCAATTTGGCGACCCATGCTTTCACCAATTTGGTGACCATAAACGCAAGCACAACCCGACACACTAACACAAATCTTGATTCTACACCAAGGTAACTATATATTGAGTTCACAACTGCTTTCACCTTGGTCTGAATCAAGGGATATCTCGGAGAGGGTTCAAAATTCAAGTTGGGCTTATCGGGCACGGTGGGTCAAACATGAGATCGGGTTGAAATGGTGTACCAATTGAAATGGGACGGGTTGGGTTGCCCAACAAAGAATTAGTTCCTATTTTTAATAAACTAATTAATGCGTTAACTCTGATTAAATCGTAAAATCATTACAATAATAATTACATCTTTGTATATAATTGATTCAGGAGGTTCCATCATAAACTTTGGGCAGCATTTAACCCGTTCATCTTCTAGATAAATTCTATGATAACACCCAGTTAACATATTAGTGATAGATGACAACCCAAAAATACCCGCTCATAAGTAAATGGGTCATGCAGTTAACATGAGAAATTGAAATTATGGTTCTTGACTTGATGCATACGAAGGAAAATGTTTGACTATCTGCAATTTCCAATTTTCCTATCACTAGAATGGGTAATTTTGTAACTTAACTCTTTGGTTATTGTGTTTTAAGGAATGTCACATGTACGATGCATAAACTCTCTCAAAATGCGCCGGAGCTTATGTTCATATTGATGTAAATTTGACTTTCAAGACGCCGAGCAATTTTTCTCATGATCTGCAACAGGGTATCGATTGGGGTTCTAGCAATTGTGTTTGGAGGGTGGGTAGGGTTTGAAGGAAATGGTGGTTGAGCAAAAGTTCCTGGTAACACATTAAGTCAACTCAATCCGCCTTAACCTCAAATTCAGTCATATTATGAGGAAAATTTTAATTGGTATTCTGACTTCATCACCTGAACTCAATTCTGCATGTTTTTTTTTTACCTGAAATTATGACGAAATAGTGATGTATAATTTATGTGTTCTTACCAAATGCTAACTCTACATTATCTTATGATCAAATTTTACTTCAACTTAGTCAAATTATGCTGACTTTTGCATGTATTTGGAAGGTGATATTGGACGTATAAGGACTTGAGTTATGCTTGGTAGCGTTCTACCTTTAGTAGGATTACTGGTTTGGAATGCAATAGCTCTTCGTCCCTTGAATCAAGCTGAATTAACTCACCGACCCTGTCGAGTTACTTATGAGGCAATGATCACACACACAAACACATTTGACTGACTTTTACTTTAGCTTGACACTGTTTACATGATCTCAAGACTGTAAAATCAGGCAAAAATGGGATGTAGTTGAGATTATGGTAGAGGCCTTTTCACTTTTATCATTAGGAACGTCATTAATAGGAACCCCTCCTAGGCTTCTCACAGATCTTTAAAGAGCAAATATTCAACATTTTGACTTGGGGAGATTCTTCTTCATTACAGGAAAAGTAAACTCCTATTTTCTTTGCATCTAAAAGTCTGCATTTTTATTTGTAACGTTAGATCTTGATTTTTTAAAGCACAAAATGGTAGAAAAATGGTGGATAACCAATACAATTGGTTTCATGGCCATAAGTATGGTCGTTAGTCCATCTCTTTTCGTGTCTACTAGTGTCCCATATGTTCTATATGCTACTATAGACATCTTTGTAAGCTTGTGTATGTCTTTTTATGATTGTGTTAAGTCTGTTTTTTATAGGTGTTATCTGAACAGCGAGGGTATTGCATGACAATGCTATATGGAATTCTCCCCCAGCAATGGCATGGGCTATGCATATTGCGGAAGAAACTGATAATAAAAAAAGGGATATTAGGAGCAAGACCAGCCTTACTTGGGGTGGGACTATTCGCTTGCGGAATCATTTTGGATCAAATACTTCTCGATTCACAATCTTTCACTCATGGAACCATTTGGCGGTAGCATAGTATCAGCTTTGTATATAGTCATATATGTAAGGTAATTGTGTCATCTCTTTTTCTTGAGGTGCAATCTTAATCCTTAGCATTCGGTAACTCTACAATCTTTCGATAAAATGTCACTTTTGGATAATCAGTTTAGTTTGAGTTACTGGAACAAATGTGATTTTTATTATCAAATTATTAAAAATTGTTATTCGATATGCAATTTCTTAAAAAAGTTAAATTATGATTACCAGAGCTGATTATTAGTGATTATTAGTTACCAATAAAACCATAAGACCTTAAGATGATTATCACCTCAACCAGAGATTAATTACATTTAAAAATGTCAAATGCAAGCTAATGTGCATTTTTGTGTGAGAAACCAACTCCAAGACATTATTATAGTTAAGAACCATAAAATTCTTGATTTCCAAACACGATATTGTTGACATAATAATCTTCAACGCGCATCATACAACCTATTATAACATCGAAAACTTCACCAAAACAAATATTCCAAGCAAAGATTAAGAACAAGCATATCAATTAAACATTGAAAATAATAATATAAAAACAAAACTACTATTAAATATTTTTGTAACAAATTAAATAAAAAAGTGTAAAGTTCAACAATATATTAGAAATTAATACATGATAAAAACTTCGTGTTAAAAACAATTACGTGCACAGGTATTATAACTAGTTAGTTAAGAATAATAATTTTTTTTTATTAACGATTTATTTTGAGCTGGACTATAGATATGGGCCCGGAAAAACTGCGGGAAAAAAACGCGGCAATGAAATCAAACCGAGTCATCAAAAATATATCCATTGTATCAACGCTAATTAATATGGTAACGAAACCTAATAATTTACCTTATTTAATAAACTACCCACATTCCTTAATTGACACGCACAATCTTTTCTTCATCCAATTTACATCATCAGATATTCGGGTTTGTTGTCGACCTCCTTTGGCAGTAAACAAAACAATAATAATAATCAGTAATGGAAGAGTTGAAGTTGAAATCAATGATCGATGAGTGGGGGAAGTGTTTGAAGAATAAGAATGTTGATATATTCGATGTCATTGAAAAAGTTATTAAAGTTGCTGCAACTGATCACCATAAAGAGTTTCTGCGCAGGAGAGACGAGATTGCTCATTGTCTCTACTTGTGCGAGTTCAACGAAGAGGAAAAAAGAAGAGTAGGTGAAGTGTTGAGGATTAAAACGATTCTTGAAAAACATGGTGATTGCGGGTCGGTATCTGTAGTATATGAGTCGTTAAAGAAGCTTTACAAGATGGGTTTGTCCTTTAAAGTCGTGGATGCAGCAGGGATTGGGAATACTGTCAGTCGTCTTCAAGATCATGCGTCGAAAGAAGTTAAGCAAATTGCAGAGATGATTATCGGTTCTTGGATGCGTAGGGCTATGTTTGATAGATGGGTGGATTCTTATGAAAAGATGCCTGATTTGCAGCAAGAAGATGAACAGGGTGGTGTGTTAAAGAAGAACGATGTAATTTTATCGACTGAGAATCAAAACGTACGAGAAACGAGAAAATCACTGAAAGTGCGAATTAAGGTGATCAAAGTACAAGATGAATCAGCAAAAAATAATGTTTTAGATGGCCCAGAACTGAAAATTGGATATAAAGATACTAGAATTGATGAGGTTTTGACTGGCAAAGGAGTTCTGGATAAGAGAAGTAGAGATGAATTTGAACCAGTTACGCGCAACGACTTGGTAAAGAAGCCAATGAGTTTCAATACGGAAAGAAAGAATATGAAAGTCAATTCAGAAAAAGCAAGTGTTCCAAAGGGTCGAGATGAACAAAGGGTTAAACTAATAAATTCAAAGGGAACTATGGAAGAAAAACTTGAGGCAGCAAGACGGAAGTTGCGAGAAGCCAAAAATTCAGAGAAAAAAAGAAGCATACAGTTCTTACAGTCGTGGGAAGTCAACACGCTTCTTCCCCCAGAAAGTCAACAATTGAAGTCAACTAACAAGCGTTTCAGAAGATAGGGCAATGGGCTTTGCTGAGTTGCTGTTCAACATCTGATATGTTTATACTAAACTTTAAAGTGTACATGTTTAGTGAATATTATTTTTTTCCTACAATATAGTTTAGTTCTATCTTGTAGTAAGAACATTCATTTAAGACATATATACTACTCGTAATTTTTTGTTTCCAAAGCCAAAGGTTGACTTCCTATTCAGGGTCAAAGTAACACAAGGTGGTGTTTCAATTCTCAACTTTAAAAAAGATTGAAAATAAATAAGACATTTAAATGCTTCATGTTTGTATGGTTGATTGGAAAGATGTTAATTGTTTATCGAGTATAAGAATTGGACAAAATATGTGTCATTTTATCAACGGGTCAATCCAATCCCCTCAATACACCCATTTTGTCACGAATACTAATTTCTGTAGTAAATTTATATATTCAGTTAATTATAATAGTAGAAAATTAGAAACGCAGGAAAAACCTTGAGCATAAACGGTAAACAAAACTCTCCAAGAGCACATTCAAGGAGGAAAAAAGAAAGTCTACCAAAGGTACCATTTTTATGCTGAAAAATGCTATAAACAAAGACCAATTCCAGTGCAATGCTTCCATAATGACCTGCAGCCAATTCAATTCTAATATACTTCTGATCATGTGAAATATAAACTTAAAAACGAATAGGAAAAAAGGGACAGAAGATGAAATACGATGATGTACCTTATCTTTTCCAATATGCAGTGCTTGTATGAAACTCAACCACTGGCATAGTTATGAATTTTTGGAAGAATTGACATAAAATTGATGAATGAGGTTTGAGGTTTGGTTTCATAAGGCATGCTTTTTTGGGTTAAGTCCAAACGGAATGCAGCTTGGATGCGAGCTTTGCACTTCTGTAGTCATCTCTAAGCTGAACGAACCTAGAATCCACAACAAAATCACAATTTAACAAAAACTACCATGATTCACTTCTACCAGTTCTAACTTCTAAAACTACCATTTTGTTTTCATGTAATTGCAGCATATTTACTACTGTATTTGTTTGAACCGTTATCTTTCACTATAGCTTCTTACAGCATACAGAAACATAAATAAGATACACAATATGAAATGGGTATGTATTATATTTTAAAAACTAAATTTTATACCTTTGGGCCTCTTTTTTTATGCTTGGTGTGCCCTCAATCAGACTTGACAAGCTTTCAGGGGCAACAATAAAGATATTCGCCATGCTGCAAATTAATGAATATCTTAGTAACCTGAGCGGCAGAACCTCCGTACAGAAACACAAGAAACTGCAACTTACATGCTTAATGATTCAAATTTCTCGTCAACTGTAGGAGTATTGAAGTTCCGTAGAAAATCTCCATACTCATTGATGTCACGTTTAAGCTTTAATCCTCCACTGCATAAATAAATAGAGAAGAGCATCTATGATCTGGACCTTTGTTTGACTGGAAGTAAACTTATACACGAATTAAACAAGAAGTCAACAAGCATCAATTAAGATGGTTAAAGTTATGAAATATTTGAGGGATTGTTAAACGAGACATAAAAGAACAGAATGGATCATAATCCCACTTGAAAAGGTAAAATAGAAGTAAAAACTTTTAAAGCAAATTCAAGAATACAGTTCATACGTGATTTTCGCAAACATGTCATAATTTGAGACGAGTAGGAAGCAATGCAAATGAGATAATGAAAAGCTCCAAACACACTGTGGTTTGCATTATTGCATACAGTTTTGAGGTTATGCTAGGAATCAAGAATAACAGGATTTTAGCTCGAATATATTCATATGATCCAACCAAAGATAACAAACCACAATATGATTTGAAGTCGAGCATGCTATTTTTTATTTATTTATGTAGGATACAGCAAACAGTGGATATACTTTTATTTTCTTCAAAAGTGAATGAAAAATGGCAAAATGTATTCCCTTTTGTTTGTTATCATTTATTAGATCATATATACCTTTCTTTATCAAAACTATATCCTTATATTATTTGCTCACCTATAAAGGTATAATTTAGGTGAATTCTTTAAAATGAAATAAAATTATTCATCTTAATTCAGAAGGAATATACACTATGAAAGTTTACCCTATGCATATTTATATGATAAAAAGCGGCTGTTCAGGTAAAAAAAAAAAAACTGTGATGTTACCTGGCATTAAAAGAGAACTTTAACCAATGAGTAGTCAGTACTTTGTGCAACCGGTTTCCCTATATCCACAAAGTAATTGAGTCATAAGTCGAACAATCGAAAATAGCATGACCTAAAAAAATTGGTAACCAAACAGAATAACAAAGCATATAGCAAGAAACAGTTGATTATTTTTAGATAAATTCTTATGCAATTCCTGGAGAATAAGCACTGTTATGAATGAAATATGTACCCTATCTACTCTATCTATCATAAATCAAACCATGGCAAGATATTATGGTTCAAATGTTGATAAGATGTCAAGTAGTTTCACAATAAACTGTCACTACACCATAGTCAACCTCTGCGCAGCCCATCTACAGTACAGATTCATTAATACTATCACTAGGAAGTGTCACATCAAAATAAAAATTATGCAATATCTAGTGCGGTTTCTCTGCTAAGAAGACATGAATGGGATTGATAATTATAGATGACGTTTGAGTCCAGATGCTTGAAAACCAATTTACTGTACGAAAGTCAGCAAACCTAAAGAACGGGCAGAAAAGGGAACACGGGAACTCTATACACTCACATAGTATAAAAGATTAATACAATATAACTAATGTCAAATTTTCGAGTATATTAGAGCTCAAAACATTCAAGAATTATAGCGCGTCCATCAATTAGAGAGTCAAGAAAGGTGAAATCATAAAATCAATGTAGATATAAAGTTCAACAATGCCTCTACCACACATAATAATATCACTGTATGAAATAGAAGAAGTGGTTTAACATGCATCAATTGAACAGGGTTTTAAGAGAAAATACACAGAAGAAACTTAGTCATACCAATTCAGTTAGGAAAGCTTGTTTGTTAAGACCCTCCATTGCAGTGTATGCTGACTCAAGGACACGTGAGAGATATGCTACCACTCTGGAAAAAAAACATACTGTACATCAATGAGAATGAGAATGAAAACAGAAAAGGGAAAAAAAGAATGTGGTAAAATATCAAATAAAACCTTGTACACGCAGTTGTAGGTCGATGATCTGCCATGAGACTATCATCTACGGACCTATAGTCAGTTGCCTTTTGCTCAGCTGTAAGCAACCGCTCCGCCTGCAGAATAAGAGATAGTCAACATGGTTGCAGTTAGAAGTCAAGACTGAAGATCACATTCTGAAAGACATTTATACAATATGGTAACAGACACAATTCTTTGGCACACTTACGAAAATTTATACAGCTCAAAGTTATAAGACTGACCTCAGAAATAACAATCTCAATGCACTGGTGGAGCCCTTGACATGCAGAACTCTCAGCACTAGACATGGCTGCTGCCATTTCCTCACAAGTCGCCGCGTGTGCACCATCCACAGGTAACAGAAGCCTTGAAATAGAGTTAGCAAAGTACTGACATAAAAAAAGCACAATCAAGTATTCTTTTAAGGTCAAAACATTTGAATTCTCACATTAATTAAAAAAGAAAGTACAACTCGATGCAACTCGACATACTTGTTGAAGTATAGCTACACTGCTTCCACACGCTTGTAAAGCAACCATAAAAGATCTAAAATGGATTTCACCTGCAGCGGCTGCAGCTTCTGCCTACATTGTGAATGGGGTTTGTCATGACTATACATGAACTTATTATAGACATGATATTAAGGCATGGATGTTTTCGGAAAAATAATGGAGCTGTATCTTACATGATATTAAGGCATGGATGTTTTCCGAAAATATGTGTATATAAAATATAAAAACAATAAATAAAAAATAATAAGCTCAAGGCATGGATCGAAAAGAATTACAGCGGAAGCTGCAGCAGCGCCAACTTTTCGACCAAGCAAAAACCTTTCCCTATGAGAAGCGGCTTCTTTGAGGCCTTCTCTAGATCTTCCGAGCCCTTCTGTTGTGTATTGCTTGACCTGCCGGTATAAGAAAATAGGAACCAAGACAATGATAAACTACCACATAATGATGTGCATAAAAAATGATGAGATTTATATATTTACCACTTACTTGGTCTAGAAGGCAAGCAAACACTGCTTTGGCATTGGCTGCAAGATTAGCAGGCTGTATAAAGTTTATACAGGAAATGCAAACAAGAAAAATAGTTAGAAATATCTTGATACAAAATATATCTGAACAGATTGAACTAACTCATTACATTGAAACTTCTATACATATATGCATAAACAACACAAGGTATCCTTTTAAGTTTAAACCTTGTTACACGTGTACAGCTTAAGCAAATTTAGCTATTAATTCTTCACAATCTTGAACTTATTAGCAATTGTGTGCATTGCTGTTTCATTTCTAGTCAATTATTGTATTTAACGATCTCACATAATGTATCGATAGACTTTCAACTGCAAACTGATATGCTCAATATGTAGACTATAAACATTTACCACCTAAAATTTAAAACCAACACATAAAAAAAACTACTAACTTGTAACAATTTATAACTTACCTGAGGTGAAAACAGTTTGCATCTTGATATTGCTTCTTCATTCCAACTAACAAACTCTGTTACCACTGAAACGGATAGATTTTGGTGGGTGGATGATATTGGAGCACCTTTAGATGGTAGGTGGCCCTCAGCAAGCAGTTCCTCCATCTGCATGGCATAATCCATGATGTACTTGAGAAGAGAGACAGATAACGACTCATACAGACAGATAAAAAGAATTGTTGCTAAATACCTTAGCTTTGTATAGTTGTCTCATAGAGGCTCGCTCAAACTCAACGTAGTAATCTTTGTGCTCAAGAAACAGAGCTTCTGTTAGACCTGTACAGAGAGAGATATCCTGACCCTCAAGTTCGATCCAGCATTTACATATCCCACATGACCCGGAAATCTATGAAGGTTAGTGTATAGGCTTTTTTTTGCAATAAATACCAACATACTTCTTCATTTGTCTTAGCATTTCTTTTTTGGTACATCCAAGTCATCAAATGATAAAATTTATACTAACATTAACAATTAATGTTTCAAAATATTATATTTATAAATTTTCTTGCGAACTTAAATGAAAATACTAACATTATGGGTTATGAAAT
This sequence comes from Artemisia ludoviciana, assembly GCA_034509245.1. Taxonomy (NCBI): domain Eukaryota; kingdom Viridiplantae; phylum Streptophyta; class Magnoliopsida; order Asterales; family Asteraceae; genus Artemisia; species Artemisia ludoviciana. The sequence goes on from JAYDZM010276027.1 coordinate 3,868,581, forward strand.
GACCCTAATCAGGCATGAAACACTCTTATAATGACTCAGAAGTCAATAATAACATAACATAGTACAATGACTAAAATGGACACATGAAAAATTATGTTGGCGGTTTTAAGAAAAACCCGTTATATATTATAGGATATTCTACATCCTTTAATTTGGCATTGTACATGCCGCCTATGTCACGCTTTGAGTCATAAATTCATCTATAAAAGAGGTAGGAGTGTGTTTAAAGTTATGTTGTACCTTCAACATCCAGGTCACCACATCCCACACTTCGGAGATCTTTTGCTAGTTCATGTGTTCTTTCATATCCCACTGCAAACATTCTGAGATACTGAATCGAAAACAGATAGAGAAGCAAATATTAGGCATAATCATTCATCCATACTAAATGAGCAAATGCAACCTGTCTCTGTACTCACTAGCAATAAGCCACCTTGTTTTGTAGGAGGTGGATGCAATAGAGATGGTTTTACTAATAGCTTCTCTAAAAGACTTGGAATTCGATCCTCCATTACTCTCTGTGATAACAACGACATAAAATGAGTTACAAGAATATGTTTAATGTAAAATACATTTACACAGTTTTCCATGGAGCATACCTGAACTAATATTGACATGACATCATTTGGATAAGGGAATACAGCCCTGATGGTTGCTGATTCCTTTCGAACAGTATCTGTAATTCATGCAAGCATATAATTTTTATATACAGAACTCGAACACCTAACTTTCTATGACATCGTATTTAACAAATAAACAACTTTCTTACCTGTAATCTGTTTGTACCGTTCAGATAGCGCAACATTGACATCGACGGGATTAGGTGTGGAATCCTGTTCTCCAAGAACCGACTTAGAGTCTTCATTCATGACCTCTACATCAAACATCGGTCGTAGACCCACATAATGTTGCATGGCACTCGTACCTCTGTTAAACTGCACACATCATATGGTTAGCCAGAAGTCAATCTGTTGTTGATATTATTACCTAAATTCCCTTAATAATTCAATTGGTGAACTTTATGATGAATCCTATGAATTTTGAATGTAACATTCGAATTAAGTAAAAGTTCATGCAATTTCCACAAATAAAGTGCATGAGTACCTGTGAAAGGATTTTTGCACACTCTGCCATATTAGACAATTCTCTTCTCTGAGAAGCGTTATCAAATCGAGTCAATAACTTGTTCTCCAATTCTGCATAAAGATTTTCCACAGACAAACTTCACCGGTTAGTAATTCAACTAGAAAAATAGTTACAGTAACTACTTCCCCTATATCAAAATAAGGTGCATATTCATTTGCAGGACAGTTCAAAAGTAGTCTAGTTCCATAGACACCATTATTTGTTATTTCATTTAGGTGGATTGCAGTATAAAACCAGTCAGAACATTCTTAAGTGTAGTGGAAGTTGAAACTTGAATTAACTTATTGTTGAACAGGAGGGGTTTATCTGGATGAAAACATATGTTCTCAACACTAAACAAATTTTCCTTTCTTGTAGATGGTGCCAAAGAAAAATAACACTTATAAGTGGATGGAAGGATATGGTAATTAGCATCAAGCCCACAAGTCGAGTACCAATGCATAAGCAGATAGTCAAAGACCATATTTAATTAGTATTTGTTAAGGACACACATTATCTCTTTTGGCCATAGAAAGTTATATTTACTTCTTCAGCAGAGACTCAGTTACCGGTGAAGAGATTAATTTGGCATATTAAAACTTAACAGCGTACCATTACAGTATTCTTGTAGGTTGGTAACTGCAACCTCTAGTCCTTTACCAGCAGCTGCATTCCCAGGAACAGATTGCATGGCCGCACTGTGCCTCCCAATATCTTCCTCCGCAAGTGAACCTAAAGTGAAGGATAAAGGCAAAAACATTTCATTTCCCAAAGACTTTACTAGTTACGACATTTTTGAAATATACTTGAAGAAATGTTGTGGGACATTTGTAAGGAGAAGTTATCATACGCAATTTCTGTGCAATAGAGGCAGCCTCAGCCACACGCTTGTCATCAGAAAATAGCGAGGAAAGTTGTATCAGATCGCCCGGACTACTGTTGAATTCCATCAGGTACTGAAAGACCAAAACAACCATGTTACATTATAGCTTGGTAGGCAACGGATAATCGATCATTGTCAACTGTATCAGATTAAAATTACCTTTATGAGCTCCATAGTCTGGCTAGCAGTCTCTCGCTGTGAATCTGCACTCTGGTATTCAAGAACATAGATCAAAATACAATTTGGCAACCAAACAATAAGCATCCATTTATAATTAACAGAAGAATTTATTACATGTAACAATATAATTATATAAATTCACCTGCAAATGATCTCCAATCTTAGCAGCTGTCTGTCCAACGCTAGAAATACGTGAATCCAATCTCGCAAAACTATTAAATATTCCATCTACGCCCTTTTCTAGCTGAAAGTTGAGATAATATCAAGACCTTAGAGGAATATGGAACTCAATGCCCAAGTAAGATCAAATTGCATTAAGAAGCTCTAAAGTATGATGTTCCAAAACGTTAGTGCATATATAACAGAGATACTATAAATCATATCAGACAATAACTGCAAATGATGATTGAATATTCAAAACTTCTAGAGATGCAGTGATGTCATCACTAAACCTTCGTATTGTAGCTGCCTCGTATACATACAATAGAGAATTGACAGATCTACTATGATATTTAGCGTGTATGGATAAGTTATACAAAGGTGGTTTTACAAAAACCTTTGAGTAACACTTTAATTACAATTCAAGAGAGTGCTAATAATACGTGAACATGTACTGCTAATTTCAAGCAAATAAGATGAATAAATTACCTCCCCAAGTGTCTTCCTATGTTTAGAGTCTTGAGCAACGACATCCTTTTTAAGCTTTTGTAGCCTCCCATCAATCTTTATCAAGCGTGCAACAGGTGAAAACCATAAACTTATCCAGTGCATAATGGGTTCATTACTTACAAAAACAAGATACTTTAACTGTTTTACAGATTATAGTAACGTACTTGAAGATTTCAATAAATATAGCCCAAGTGCAACATTAGCTGAAAACACGTTGCTAATATTGGATAAAAAATAGTGTAATATACTGCTATTATTAGGAACATATCACATGTAGGTTATGATAATATGACTACAGATAACTTTCATAGTACATTACAGTAACCAGTAAACAATGTTTACTATTTTGTCATTCTAAGCAATTAACCCGTGAAATCAGAAGAAAAACGTAACAAAACATAATAGATGTGTGAAAACTATAATCCAGTATTTACCTGTTTCCGAAGATCAACTAGTTGCGTACAAGAATCCTTAAAAATTAACAACAAAGACTCTACTTCAGGAAATAAGGGACTTGATAGCCCTTTTGTCGTACTAATATTTATCGGGCCTTCCATGGAATCAGCATCTTCTTCTACGAAAGATGGCAACAACCCGTTTACTAGGTTTGAGAATAACCCATCGAAAGAGAAGTCCCCCTTCATAAATATAAAACATGACAGCAAACGTCATTTAGCAGAATAAACTGCGCAACACAGTCACAATTATGCAGAACATGAAGCCGTACCTTGAATTTATCTATGTCTAAAACAAGTGATTTAGAGCTGAAAGATGAGGTTCTTGATACTGTATCACCCTTGCTATCATCTTGAGTCTCTTTCATCTGAAAACCAGATACCATTTAGCGCTTTTGTAACATAATCTACTAAAATAACAAGAAATGCAGTGTCATTAACACGTGATGCCTAACACTTGAAATCTAACACGAAAGAAAGAACACTTGGTTGTAACAGAAAACATTATTATAACTACCGAAACCCAGTGTACCTCAATTAGCTTTATAATAAACTACATTTTGCTGCTCTCTGCATTCAGTATGCATAAGTCTGCAAACTTAATCTTAATAACCCTTTTTAAGTACATCTATCGCAGCTAGTCACTCATTAAAAAGGTAAAACCATAAAATAATCTACTCAACTAGTGAACAAAAATAATCCAGCAGGATCGTATAGTGTAATATGAACTATGCATAATTGACTGTTTAACCAGATTATGGCTTATCTTAGACCACCTAGAAAGCCAGTAGTCTCCCAAAACTATTCTATTTTAAAACAATTTAAACCCAGACTTGTAGCTCTAGCAAATAATATATGCCAATCACTAATCATTTAGACAATCACTAATCATTTAGACTAACACAGACACCAAGTACTTGAAACATGCACAAAACATAATTTTGTATGCCTTTTCCCACTAGGCTATTCCTAAATGTCAATAACTGCTGTTAAGACGATAACATAGTATATGTCACCAGCAGTGTTGGAAATGGGTCGTTTAGTGCAACAACATCATCCATTTCTACTAACACAGAGACTGACTCTTCAAAACACGTGAGCAATCCCCTACTCCCTCTAGGCCACTCCTATATGTCAAAAATAACTAGTAAGACGATAACATGCCCAGCAAATCGACACTTTTCAACCCAACTCTAATCAATAACAACTTTTCCAAACTTATAATCTCATACTTCTAATTCTAGCAAAATCATATCGACTAACACTGACACCAAGTACTCGAAACACGTGAAAAACATTAGTTTTTACACCTTTCCCCTCTAGCCCATTCCGAAATGTCAAAAACTACAAGTAAGATGTATGATAAGGTATCCAAAAAACCGACAATTTATATCCTGAATTTAGCATTTACATAAACTAATTCACTATTTTTTATGCCCCCTTTCTTACATTGACCTAATCTAGCTAATCAATCCCCAAATAAATAACTTACAAATATTTCGCGCAATGAATACTGAGAATCATCTATCCTAAGCGTATATAGCCCTATATAATTTCATAATAACTTAATTTGTAATAAATCAGTTATATCTAGTTAACACATTTCACTAACCTGATCAACGCAATAATTATCCGTTTTCGGTTCTCATTATTGTCAGCCATGCATAAGAAAAACAGCTTAATAAAGTTTCGCACAATGAATGGCGAGAATCATTTTACAAATAAATCTAATTACGTAACAACTGATTATGTAATAAACAACTTTTCAACAAATTTCAATCATACGCATATGCGCAGAACGACATAACTGATAAAAATAACCCGATCAACGCAATAAGTTAATAACAGTATAATTCGATACTCAATTCCAACATTAAGCTACATGATTCATTTTGTGACCAGTTCTCATTATCATCTATCGATAACAATAAATCTATGGTAATGTGATGCGATAAAATGTTGTATTCGTAACATCATGACGTATATGGATTGAATTAGTAGACGAAATAAACCGAAAAACGAGTGAGGTATAGAGATTAAATGATTAATTAACCTGTGATCGAGATGAGATGACGATGGAATATGTTTGTGATTCGTCGTCGTTTTGGTTGATTTAAGGAATTTATTAGATCGGAGTGATGGGAAATGAAATGAAGGAGGACGTAGTATGTGTAGTGTTTTTTTGTTGTTGGTGTTATGAGAGTAGCATGAAATGTGACGATGCTAGATGTGTAATGACGCTTTTGCCCCCAATTGGGAACAAGCTTTTGGAAGCGTTTAGGAGCGGCACGGCCGCCGGCACCTCAACAATTCAATCTTAAATGCTTCCTGAAGAAGCGGCAAGCAAAAAAAGTAAGCATTTACTTGTTTTACACTTTATAATTACAGTTACGTTACCAAACACGTTTTAAAGAAACAACTACTCCTTACTGCTAACTGCTACATGTCGCCAAACATAGAGTTCTCGAAATTGCGTTTTATATTTAAATATATATGCACTATGCGATACCATGTTTGAATAACTTTTTCTAAATTACCTTCACTTCGAGAAAACAAATTCATTCATGTACTATATGATAAGAGAGCATGATGCATTGTTATACACACCGTGTTTTCCGCCCCCAAATGGTACCTATAACATATGTTATATGATGTCACACTGCACCGAGCTTGTGTGTTACCAGTTCCACGTAGTGGTAATGAAAGTTACACATATCATATATATTTTTATTTTTTTATTTTTTGAGTGTAAAAGTTACTGGCTTGTGTGGTACCAGTTCACGTGCAGTGATTTTATTTTATTTATTATTATTTTTTTAAGAATATTTTTAAGGAGGGTGTTATCGGTAAAAGATGAGGTGGCAGTGCGGGTACTGCATCTAGCACTTTAAGGTTATGTTTGTTTTTGGTTTATTTTATATCTCATACGGAGTATGTAATACTATTACTACGTCTCCAGAACAAAAAGTAGATATGAAGTCTTAAAAAAAATAAAGATAAAGGTATTTAATAAAGTTGTAGTGAGAATAAGTCATATTTGCTTTTAGGTCTAAAACTGAACAAACAATAACCTTTGTGTGCTTGCAGACATAAAAAGAAGTAAAAAAACAATATTAACTTTGAAAACGCATGCCAAACATTAGAGGAAAGCAAAATATTCAATTATTTGTGTTTTACGGTCTATAAGTAATCAACCCAAGTCTCGACCACATTTTCAAAACCAGTTACTTGAGTTTTGCGAACAGGAATCATGTAATCAATTGGATTACAAAAGGCAATCCCACTCCTAATCGACCATGGAAGAAAAAAATTGTTTAGGGTGTGCTTAGAACTACTTAACAATCGTTTCTACTTAATCATTTTGTTGTGAGTAAATAACCACATCTTGCTTATTTTAAAATGCTCACTAACAACACATGTATTATTTATTTGGCATCAGCCAAGTAGCCACGCAAAACGACGGCGGCTGATGTGACAAAATCCAATTACGTTGATTTTACGTGTGTGTGCGCATTTTTGTTTTGTGAGTGTGATTTTATATAATAACCGTCACAAATGAAAATTCACACTTTATTTTTAAATTTGTATATGATTCTTAAGATTGACAGCCGCAAATAAAAACCAAAATAAACAATATAAATTCATCTTTATTATTGTAGTTTTTAGATAACTAAAAATATTACTTTCAAAGAATTCCTAGAAAACTATCAACCATTTATTTATTTAAATTTTTTTAGAAGGATGGAGATGGAAACTTATTATATAAAGTTTGATTCAATGTGACGATAAGTTCAAACTCCGTAAATTAGTTAGCCAAAATATCAAAAATCATCATTATCCAAAAAGGATATTTAAGAAAAGCAAACAAAGAACGATTTAGATGAGAAGTTAAGAGGAAAAAAAAAACATATAAGCATGGTATACGAATTATCTTGTAGGAGAGAAATATATGTGTTCGCTTACAATGGATCGTAAAATATAGAGAATACTAACTCTTTAAAAAAAAAGAAAAAAAAAAAAGTTGAAATTAAAAAACAATGCAAATGAAACTAATCATGCAATATATGGGTGCGTTTAGTTGGTGAAAAACATCAAATTTTTTCATAGAAAAATGAAAAAATTGAAAACCCGTTTAATTACACTTTTTTCAAACAACTTTAAAAAAATGACATTTTCACTTTTCAAATTTTAACTAGAAAAATGAAAACCCCATATACGCTTCTATATATTTTTTTTTTCTCTCCAACAAAAAAAAAGACGTGATTTCCCAATCTACTATTCGAGTATCTCATTCTAACTATAATCACCATCACTAACATCTTCACCCAAAGGCAAAGCTTAATGAAGACAAGAGAGGATTGTTGCTCTTCTACAAATTTGTCACTGTATTTTTTTTGTGATTTTCATATGTTAAAAAAAAACAGTTATTACTATTTGGCCCTCCTAAAATACAAGTACTTATATGGCCTTTCCAAAATAGATCGTCAAGCTCCACCACTGTCTCCACCTTCCATCCTCGCCGTCGCCACCCACAGTCTCGATCCGAGGTAATCATTTTAAAAAGAAAAAATATAACTCAATCTAAACGTGTTTTTAAAATTCTCAACTCTTCTCTAGTGAAGAAAAACGATTCCCTTTCCAAAGAATCTAGAAACGAAAAAACAATAAAATTTTTCTACAACTAAGCGCTAATCGAAGAATGTATCCGAAAACAAACACCCCGTGAAACGCTAAAAAGG
>JAYDZM010276027.1:4439810-4450938 GCA_034509245.1 Artemisia ludoviciana
GTAGGAGAAAATAACATTTTCCCATAAAGGAAGTATAACTAAAATCTTCCTTGCCTTACGATATATGATTGAAGTTATAATTAAATGAGAAATAAACTTAAAATGAGAAGTATGATATATAACTTGACAAAATAGTCCTTTCGACATCCGATAAAATTGGAACGAAACTATAAATTACGAGAGTAAAGTCTTGAATATGTTGTAAATTTCTTGCCATAAGGATATCCAATGCGATGTACCTTTAAAAAGAAAAAAAAGTTTATACAATTAAAACATCATTAATTCTTTTGTGTCGACTAGAGCCTAACATGCGAGAATATGACATGACATGTTCATAGGGTATAAAGTATAAACATAAATGATTCGATGAATGGTGTATTAGTTCGTGTTTAGCACACGATGCTTAGGACGCGGGTCTATCATGTACGTGTATGCGAGAGCTAAGAAGAGCTTCTTAAAAGAGCTTACCTTCCTCTATAAATGATGTCAGATATTCATAAGGAAGAACCAAATGTGCCCAGGCCTTTAATCATGCCACCTTCAAGGCTGATCTTTTTAAAATTTGATGGTCCATGCCAAACATTCAAGGCTCCAAAGTCTCAGAGCCATTAATCATGTCATCTTCCTTTGCATAATGGGAGTTGACTTTAATTATTTTAGACTATAACCAAATTAACCATTTTCTAAGTCACGACCATCAATTTCAACCAACGTCCAAGACTTATTAAATGGATGTCATAAGTCTTTAGCTGATTAAACAACAAAAAATGATTATCATCCATTCAAAACAATTTCAAGATAACTAATTTGAATTTTGATAACACACTTCCAAACCACCTTACGAATATACTTATGGTTACAATCATGCCACCTATCAATTATTTTTTCCTGAAAACAAACTTTCACCAAATAGTCGTATTATTATTTATTAATTCTTTTATCATTCACTTGTTAAAGATATAAAAAATATAGAGTTTTCCTTCAAATACTACGTACTTAACAAGAACCCTTTTTCAAGGTTTATTTTGAACGAGGGAGTGTGCCCGCGCGTTGCCGCGTGATTTTTGTATATGAACGTTAGCTTAAAAGAAAGAACAACAAAAGGCTTTTAGCTGTCATATATGCTGGGTTAAGATGCAACAATGTTATACAAAAATAAGGTTTTCATCTGCTGCATATACCATGATGCAGAGCTAAGGTGCTTCTGCAGTTATATTGTAGATGTTATACAAAGGATTAGTAGGTTGCGAGCTAAACATATTGCAGGCGGAGTGTAAGTGTTATACAAAAGATTAGTAGCCTGCTATACGCTGATGTTTTGGAACATATTTGTGCAGATAAAGCACAAATATTTTGCAAAACATATTAGTTTTTAACAACGACACTAAACCGCTTAAATATTTACATTGGTAAGTTAATGTCTAGTTGTCGTTCTTCTTTCCATGGGTTTTGGTTGTTCCTTTTTATGCACTTGAACTCCTGACTGTTGCTGCATAAAAAAAAGGAAAAAATGTTAGTGAGTATTAGATAATGTGAGACGCTATTTTTTTATTTCTTTAAGAATAGAGCAGATTGGTTTGACAATAGAGTAAGAACATGTAGAAATTTGGTTAAAAAAGATTGTCTGCACTTGATGGTTAGGTACACACTATTTATTTGTGGTTTGGTTGCATTCTTTGGACTTACATATTTTCATTTCTTGCGTATATAGTTTGTGAACAAAGATGGTCCTTACTCTTAAATTTGATGAACTGAAAGGAGCATGTGGTTTTGATAAGTTGTTGGTTGTTCTTCTTCATCTAGTATGTGAAGCATGGGCTGAGAAACGTTGTTTATCAGTGTTTAATATTATGGTCATGTGCTAGCGATTAAGACTATGGTGTTAATCTTTCTATCCATCGTTGTAAGATATTCTATGTATGAATAAAGTTGGCAGCTTCTTTGTGGCTTAAGGATGGTGGATTTGTTTTAATTTTTTATTTACCTTTTCATATTATATTTTGTTTTTGTGGCTATATAAGGATGGTTATGTTGTGTCATTCCTCATCTACCTTACAACAACCATATCTTTATCCAAAAACTTAAAGGGTTGATGCATTTTTGAGTGTTTGCTAACTAAGTGCGACTCATGGCATGGTGGATGATTGTAAAGTATTTTATTCAATAAAAGGAGCAGTTTACGGTAAGTAAATATGTGTGGTTACCTTTTTGTTTCTTTGCAGTTGTGGGTTCATTTTGAAACAATGCTCTTTTTGCTGTCTTAGGCGTGTTTTGCTCGTCTGCTGTTGCTTTTGCTTCTTGTTGTTCTGTCAGTGCAAGAGTTGTTGGTGGTGTTCCTAGCCGTTTACAAAGAAATAGTTAATACCGACATTTGTAAATGTTACTTTTAGATAAGAGAGTGGTAAAGTAAAAGGTGTTACCTGGGTCTGCTGCAATGAGTGTGCTTGCTGGTTCTGCTTTTTTCTTTTTGTTATAAACTTTATCCACAACAAAGTCTGTTGTTCGGCCTAATTTGTTAAAATGGATCTGCAAAACACCTTTTTCGCCTTCAATTGCAAAAATTTCAGCCGGTATTTCCTGTTGGTCTGTTGCTTTGTGTTTTGCAAGTAACTCTGGACATGAATATCCTATGATATCGTCTGCTGCAGGGCTAAAGAAAGTAACTCTAGCTGTGGCTGATGGATCCGTGATGAAAGCTTTGAAGTTATACCTGTACGTTATCAAGCAAGCAAAGCCGTTAATTTTTCTAGGATTTGTCTGTTGTAATTTTATATGAAAGTTGGTTAGGATAGTAAGCACCTATAGCATGGATGTTGTTGTCTTCCATGATCTACACAACGGTAGTTTCCATCTTCGTCTTTCACCTTTAAGTTACATTCTTTGCAAGATATGTAAAACCAACCACTTTTTATGTCGATGCTGCTTATTGTTGCTTCGGTTGTGAATTTAACTCCCTACAAATTTTTGTGGGAATTCTTAGGCGTAGTCAAAATTTGGTAAGACAATTTCATTTTAACTTTTTTAGATCATGTGTTAGAGGAAACTTACCCTGTAGGTTTCTGGAGTTTGTTTCAAGAGAGTCTTCAAAGGGAACCTGTTTCTAAACTTTTCTTTTTCAACGTCTTCATATGGAGTCTTGCAAATCCGTAATGGTGGAGTAATAGCATGTCTTGCTCTGTACCTGTTTGATATTAAAATTTTAGAATTTAAAAGCTTTCATAAATTTTTTATGCACGTATCATATTATTCTGATTTTTGGATCCAAAAGCTCTTACTGTGCCCTTGATTGATCAGCCTCTGGTATTTGCGGGTTTAAGTAGTAGTACGTTGCAGATGTTGCTGTGAGCTGGTAATCTGTGAAAAAAGTAATTGACAATTACATAAAAAACATCTATTTGCACATAAATCGAGTTTTAACAAATAATGTAGTACCTCTGTACTTTGATACTCGGCAAGAGCTGACTGCAATTATAACCGGCTGTTCCAGTGTGTCAAGATTCACCTTTCCAAACTTATCGGCCATTTCATCCCACATTGTGAATTCTACTACGTTACCACTGTCAATGTAAGTAAGTTGTTAGAGATATGACAAAGAGTGCATGACAATTTTTTGTAATAGGAGTAGTTGATATAAGATTACGAACTTTAAATTTTCTATATCCACTTTTCTGTAGATAGTCTCGTCTTCATTTGGGCCTCCTTTTTTTGTGCTTTTACCAATTGAGCCCAGACATCCTATGTAATCTGCATGTATATAAGTGTTACAATTTTAATATTTTGTCAACTTCATAAAATTTAAGAATCAAAACATGACCTGTGAGTATTGGAAACTGCATTTTCCCACTTTCATCTTGTTTTGGGACTCTGGATTCAAGCTGGTTGTATGAAACAAATCTAAAGTAGTGGTACGGAATACTTGTTGTTGTTGCAGGTTCAAATTTTGTGATCTTTCCAAACCTCAGGCTTATTTTGTTGTCAATCGTTTGTTGGTAAGGGTTGGTAGGCTCACACATGAACTCAGAGATTTTGTAAACCGATCCAACATTGATTTTTGGATTGAAAAAGTCAAAATCTTTGACATTCATATTGGCTTGAACCGCATTGCCCTGTTTGTGTTAATCTGATGTTATAGAAAATTGAAAATTTAAGATACTTTCTTTATTTTTAATGCAATGTTACATACCTCTCGGTCTATTAGAATGCAACAGAATCCAGTTAGAGTTTTTTTTTCCCTTTTTTTTGATAATTGACTGCGATCCATTTTCTGTAAACTCTAGCTTCAAGTATCTTGTCATAAGATGTCAGCTGTAACTCAGCAATTGTGACCTCTTGCATTGTGGCTGCAACTGCAACTGTTTTGTCATCATTTGCACCTTGTAGTTGATCAACTGAATCGCTAGACACCTCATGTGCTGCACTGGTTATTGCAAGTGTATTGTCATCAGTCATACCTTTCACGTCAGCAACTGTAATGTCTTCCATTTAACTGATAAAGTATAAAAAAATATGGTCAGTTCTAAAGCAAACAACAAAAAAGAATAACAATGAAGGCGTAAACTATTTAAATAAGAAAACCATAATAGAAGGTGAATAACAATTGTGCATAATAAATTTACCTGTATGTGATAACTACTATCATACTTTTATGAAAAGAAAAGATAGCAAAAGCGGAAAAGTATATATATACAAAATATACACATATAGAGTAAATATTGAGATTTAAAGCTGAGTGGGTTGTATTCTTTTGAGAAAGTCCCTGTAAACTATGTTTTTCGTGACATTTGGTGGCTTATTGTCTTGCTGTTTCATAAGAACTTTCAACCCGTGAGGAGAAGTTGCTCTAGACAGAGCTACATACAACTGCCCATGGCTAAAGATAGGTTCTGGTAAGTATACACCAATCTTGTTTAGAGATTGTCCTTGGCTTTTATTGATTGTCATGGCGTAGCAAAGCTTTATCGGGAATTGAGTTCGTTTGAATATGAACGGAAGGTTGGGATCTTTATGTATTAAAGTGATTCTGTGTATGAAAACCTTTTCACCGATCCTTGTACCAGTAATGATTTGTGCTTCAATAAGCCTTGACATTAGATGTGTGACAATCATCCGTGTGCCATTGCATAAACCGCCTGCTACATTTACATTTCTTAACAGCATAATAGGTGCGCCCACTTTTAGCTCAAGCTGATGTGGAGGAAAGCCAGAGAATGCAAATGTATTGAGATGTTCAGGTGGATATAACATTTCTGTTTCAGGCCCGCTATTCATGGCTGGTATTGCCAAATCATAACTTGCATAAGTTGTTGCCTCTCCTTCAACCATTGACAGAACTTTTGAGTTGATAATGTCGGCAGTTTCGTTTTTTGGGCACACGATGGCTTTTTGTTGAAGGGTTGTTGCTGAAGGTGTGTGCAATGTTGGTTGGTCATAAATGAATTCTATGAGCTTTGACAAACCTTGGTCATCATCTTCAATACAATACGTCGCTGGAATATCGATCCATGTTGTATCTTCGCCATCTTCTGGATCATAGTCTCCAACGTGCCCATTGCCAACATCAAAAAGCCATACTGTAAATGAATTGGCTAAGCTTCTTTCTTCCTGGCTTAAATCTGGCCTTAATAGCCTCATGTTTTGTTTAAGTGTAAGAAGGCGAAAATGAGGCCAAATATATGAATTTGCAATTGACGATGCCATTAGTTCCATTTTTGGTGCCCCCTTCTTTACAGGAAGAGTTTGCCTAAAATCTCCACCTAAAATGATTGATTTTCCCCCAAATAAAATATCCGGTGCATCAAGCAAATCTCTGAGAGTTCTGTCTAACGCTTCAAAACACTTTCGGTCATTCATAGGCGCTTCATCCCAGATAATTAGATTTGTGTCTATCATAAGATTTCCTAAATGAGTGTTTTTTTTAACTTTACACAACGTCTCTTCTGTTAATTCAAGCGGCAATTTGAACCTTGAATGGGCCGTTCGGCCTGCTGGAAGAAGCAAAGAAGCAATGCCTGATGAAGCAACGGCAAGCACTATCTTGCCTTCAGAACGTAGGCTACTAATGATGGTCTTCCAAAGAAAAGTCTTACCTGTTCCACCGTGACCATAAACAAATATTAATTCTTGCTTATCTGCTACAGAAGCATGCATGATAAGATCATATATTTGTCGCTGGTCACTATTTAACTTTGGCACATCCTCATCTGATTGTTTTCTTAATTCTTCTCGATTGTAATTCTTCTCTTCCATCAAAAGCCTATTTTCTAACTCATTAAGAAGTTCTGGTGGAGGTGATGGCAAACCAAATGACTTTAACGATTTGCCTAAAGCACTTAAGACGACTTCAAGCTCAAACAATATGTAACCTTTTAACTCAGAGTCGTTGACATGGTAATTTCTAATTCCAACTGTTTGTGACACAATTCGAGGTATGTCATGGCCCATTTCGGAATAATACTTTTCCCATAATTGTAGAGGACTTGCGACTTCACAATAAGTTAAGATATGAGCAAACGTAGATCGTAGTTCCGATGATGATGCTGAAAAACATGCCTCTTCGAGTGCCTTGTCCCATTCTCTATCGTCACCAAGAAGGCCTAATGCCTCACATGCAGCTCTGTATGTAGGATACAACACATTGTTTACTTTCCGCACTTCTGTGAACCCTTTACATCCTTTTTGATGGCAAAGAAGCATTCTAAAATAGAATAGTTCACCCAAGGTTGGATGTATATATGCTAATCGACCAATTGATGACTGTGTGGTTTTTCTTGGCTGCCAAGCTTTTTTGTCTTGATACCAAACAAATTCTGAAGGGAAATCTAAGTAAGTTAGATGTCGACCATCTTCATTGGCAACATTGTAAGCAAACCATTCTGTCAATGTTGTGACCTTGCGATCACGACGATTAACGACCGACTCTAAACTGTCATTGTCGCGGAAGGTGACATGCTGCATATTTTCTAAGTGCACAGAAAGTATCTGAACTGCAGGTTCCCGGCTGTGTATGCTAAATTTAAGAATCCTCCAGCATGCCTCCTGAGGACATATAAACCGACCATCAAGAAAATTTTGGATCTCATCTATTTGTTGGCGTGGATTAGCTGAAGAAGTAGATGGCTCACCAATAGATCTAGTGACTCGTGCAAATATTCGATCTGTCCCTTTTGAAATATACTTGAAGAGATATTTGATCAACATGCTCCAACCACAGTATTCGACATTTATGTGAGCCTGGAATGCCAGGCAAAGAGCACGGTTATATGGAACCACATAAGTATTGTCCAACCTCATTGTCCGTTTAGTTGTGTATACTTTTGTTTGTTTTCTTCGATAGTGCACTTGACCACTGCTGTCAAAAAATGTTTCATCGTTGTATTTTTTTGGGAAATTCTTGGTGCATGTTGTACCTTCCATGCATGGTGCATTGAGATTAGCTGAGCCGCAGGGTCCGTGCATCATCATTTCTGAAACAACTTTGTATCCTTTAGGGTCAAGGACTGGGTCAGGCAGCTCAGCAGAAATATAGCGATCAACATCGTGTGCATCTTGAATTTTATTGTCTGCACTAATCCACAGCAATGTATGACAATGTGGCAATCCCCGTTTCTGAAACTCAACTGTATACAGAACTGTTTCACGAAAAAAGATACATAAGAAAGGCAGAACCATAATTAATGATGGTGTTATTTGATATACTCTGTGGTTCTTAACTTTTAACAAATAACGTATATTAGTACGTTGCATTACACTAACCTGTGGAAGGCGCTAAAAATAAGAGAAAACCAAAAAAAATATGGTGCTTACCTCCTGTCACAAATCCAAAGGGCCGTTTATTTTTTAAGAATCTGATAAATGCTTTGATCTTTTGCTCAAAAACGCGACACACTACATCTGCTCTATCCGAAGCACTCAAGTGTGGATATTCTGCCATATATCTTTGGATTTCGGGCCATTTCACGTTACATGTGAATGTTATGAAGAACTGGGGGTTACCCAGTTTGCGACAAATAGCCAATGCATCTAAGTAATGAGTATACATATAGCGCGGACCACCTGTGAAAGATGAAGGTAGGATGATTCTTGAGCCAGCTTCTGAGCCATCACGATCGCCTCTTGAAATGGCGTCATATAGCCCTGACAAATACTCGCCTCGAATATCATTCTGGTGTTTTCTATAGAAATCCATCCTACTCTGCTCGATACAATAGTAAACACCAATGACATATTGTTGGAAAAGTCGTCCCGTCCGGAAAAGAAGATTGTATGAATTAGGCCTTGGATGGAGTTGGTATGTGTAAAATGCATTCAATGACACACGCCTGGGTCTTTGAGTTGGGTCTACAGATCGCAATGTCAATTCTGTATGAAACCCAGGCTGACCATATATGAAGATTAGCGGAAACTGCAATGACATGTAAGATTTGTGTAGCTTGTTGATTCTTTGTGGCTCACCACCTTTGTATTGAATAATAACATCATAATCTCCTTCAGTTCTAGGCCCGCTATCAAAAACAATTGCTGCAAGAGTGTTAGACATCGGCAACTCATAACCACGGGTTCCTTCAGCGTTGTAAAGCTTTAGTTTGAAATCTGGTATTTCCGCCTGACTGCATAAATCCCTTGCAGTCCTTAATACTTGTACCAGCTCATTGTGAGCATCTAAGAAGTGAATTAGCCCTTCAACAATTTCTGGATCCAAATTAGACTGTTCAGATGGTGAAAAATGGCTTAGCCTATTCTTCACTTCATTCTGCGTGTCGTAAATATAGAGTTGCAAGAATTTTGGTGGCTTATTATCAACAGGACATAGTGATCCAATCCAGTGATAGATTTGGCCAGATACCTTGAACACATATGGGCCTCTTCCAGTGTTAACTGACTTGTCAATGGTTGCACCAAACGAAGTCATTGCAAACATTTGATTATATGCCCGGATATTTTCCATAAAAGCAGGGTTTGAAAGAAGGTCTTTCATATACTGAGGGGGGTCTGGTTGTGGGTCCATGACAATCCTCCCATCTCCACAACACAAATGGTATTCAGTTCTTGTACTGGTAGAACTTCTGAGAACGCGTTCTTCGTACCAAAAAGCTGCACCACAATGTCGGCATCGCTGATCACAGTCTCCTAAATCCTGATATGAAAGATCTGTGCACGCAAAAAGTAATGGTTGCATATTAATGACATTGTTTATAAAAGAATATGTGGCATTTAAAAACAATACTATTAAAAATAGCAAATGCTGATAAAGGTAATGAAATGTTTACCTTCATTTGCTGAAAGGCTAGGGCCTTCACCCGAGGGTCCAACAGGATGCAACGAAGCGGTGAACATATTACTTAATCGACGGCGTCGCGGGACACTGCATGTGTTACGTCGGTTACTCCTCCTTGGTACGCAGTTGGGCTGGTGGCGTGATCTTGTTGTAGGTTTATGTGTAGGATCTCCACCAGAAGTAACAACATTCATGACTGTATAAGCATGCACATCAAATACTGGAGACAGTTTTTGGGTTAAAAGAAAAAAGAAAATTTCAAAGGAAAAAGCATAAGTAATGAAAAGTTAATGCCTACCTTCATTTGACTGTAGAGTTGCCGATTCAACAAAAGTTGTGCCAATGCGGTTTAAGCTAGACTACGTGTTGGATGGGCCGACATGGTCGCACACAGTATGCGCACCACCTTGGGCTGATGTGGAAGGACTTTGCAAAGTGGGTTTCAAAATATCTGGATCAAAAAAGCAGGCATAACGGTGCATGAATATTTGGCGATGTTAAAAGAAATGATGATATTTGCACAAACTGCATGACTTAAGTTTACACACCGTTTTGTAAAGCGGCATCTGAACTACTTGTATTTCGTTGGCTCACTTGAGCCTTTGTTGTCACACCTGTATAACGGTAATCTCTTATGGAACATGGATCATTAATAGGTAAGGGGCAGCATG
The DNA here is from genome assembly GCA_034509245.1 of Artemisia ludoviciana. Taxonomy (NCBI): domain Eukaryota; kingdom Viridiplantae; phylum Streptophyta; class Magnoliopsida; order Asterales; family Asteraceae; genus Artemisia; species Artemisia ludoviciana. Next base: position 4,449,756 of record JAYDZM010276027.1, read on the forward strand.
CATGACCTACAAAAAGACAACGTTATTTCTAGTCTTTATTACCCTTGTTTGTAAAAAATGTGGAGAGTCATTGGCAGGAAGCTAATCCACTGACCTTCATCATGGCTAACACGAAGTGATCCCAAACACGGGCTATTGTTTGACACAATATTTTGATTCTTCTGGCCGTTAGTTCGTGTTACATTAAGTCTATTCCTTTTACGTGGCTGAATTGCGTAGGCATCCTCACTGTTATGAGCATCACTTTGCGCTAGATGAGGTGCCTTCCTTTTACGGTGTTGAATCCTTGGTTCAGGAAAAGAACTTTCAACAGGCATCAGGCCCTGGAAACAATTGGAAACTGTGACAGGTGCCAAACAATCAGTCGATGAATCACGTTGTAAACCAGTCGTCGTGACACACTGCCTAACATTCCGACTAATATGCTGATCTTCAAATAACCGCCTTTTTGTGTTAGAAGACTCGCCTGCATCAGAATGAATATGAATATGAGACCTGCAACCATCACATGTTACTAATAATAATACAACTACAGGGGCAAGCGAAATACCTGCATGACCAACAGTGCAAGCAGACGACGGCAAATGTATATTCGTATCTGAATTCTGACCTTGACCATTTTTGGAACCATAGATAAAAGGAAACCATGGACTTTGAGGGGTGTTCAACGGTTGACCATCAGGAGGTTGAGTATTAATATTGTGAGAAAGATAGCGTGGTTTTAGGGGCATAGTTCAAAACAGCAAGACAAAAGCGTTTGTGACAAAAAAAACAAACCAAAAGAAAGTAGGAAACAATACTATTTTCATTTTAAGCATCGTCAACAACAAAGAGATTGGCAAGTAATAATTTGCAGCAGTTGTTAAGAAAAAAACCATTAGCACTTAACACGAAGTAACCAAAAACTTTAAAAAAAATGTCTACCTATGTAACGGATAGATACATTTACAGCAATTTCTAAACATCCAACTATCAAGAAGAGCCATAAGCTAAACGCACATAAAAGGTATGTGTATGTGGCGCGATCGATAAAATCTAACTAAAAGAATAGGCATAACTATAAATAAACATACACAGCCAAGGCAAGAAATTTTTTGGAGACTAATGTATGTAACTGTGTGTTAAATAAGGTCTGATATTTTTTTTTTCTTTTTTTTCATGGTGGTATATTAATCACATATCA
>JAYDZM010276220.1:204426-219639 GCA_034509245.1 Artemisia ludoviciana
GGGAAAGTTCCTGATATTCATTACCTCAAACCTTTTGGTTGTCAAGTGACCATTTTGAACACTAGTGATTCCCTGGGAAAATTTGATGGGAAAGCTGATGAGGGGTATATTGTGGGTTATTCAGCTCATAGTAAGGCTTATAGGGTTTACAATTTGAATGCTAAAAAGATTGTGGAGACTCTTGACCTGAGATTCCTAGAAGATAAGCCTAATGTTCAAGGACAAGGTCATGTTTGGTATTTTGACCTGGATTACTTGACTGATCACTTGGGCTATACTAGATATGTTTCTAACCAAGCTGCAGGTACAAAAGAATCTTCCACTAACCATGCAGGTACCCTGGATGATGACTCAGATAGTGAATCTGAGCAAGATGAACAAACCATTGTTGTACCTTCTTTTCCTCCTAACTCATTTGCAGGTGATAATTCTAAAGAAACTTCTGATGAGAATGAAGATGAGTCACACTATGCAAAGGACCTTGCTAGACTCAAGAAGCAAGAACATGCAGTTAATCTAGAAGCTGAGAGGCTTGCTAAGGCACTAGTTAGACAATCAGCACAAGCAGTCAGTAGAAACCAGGATACTGCTGACAGTTCTCCTGTTTCTCCTGACATCACCAAAACTGCTGACAGTTCTGCTGCATCAACTCCCATTTCTACTAGTGTGTCCACAGACTTTGAAGAACCATATACACGATTTCCAAGTCCTTCAGATCTTGGTAATCACCAACCAAAAGCTGGAATTTTCACCTCACCTTCCTATGACAGTGATTTTGAACCAACTATGAACAATCTTGACACCACAATTGATGTCAACCTTGTTGTCCAAGAGCCACCATTTGTGCAGCAAAGTTTGCACTATCAAAATCAGCTCGTAAGATACTTTGAGCAAGAGTAGGATTTGAAGCAGCTTGAAGAGTGTAAGAATCCCATTGCTCATCAGTAACATGAATGGATTGTTCATCCAATTCTCTTTGTCTTTCAGGAGGCAAATTAGTAGTAAACTGATCGGCAAGTTTTTGTGCCAATGCTTTACTCTTTATCAAATCTTCATACTCTTGTAGCATTCTTGCTTGCTCTAGCTTTTCCTTTTCATTGACAAGATCTGGACCAAAATCTTCATCAATCATCACTCCTTTCCCTTTATCAGAAATAGCCATAGCAGAAACAAGGGTACCAGTCTCATCATGAGAAATATCAACAGTTGGAGCTGTGTCAATATTCTCAGAAGTAATACCAATGGAAGCATCAGCAGAAATAGGTTGAGAAGAATCTTCAACATGTGTACGAGATACAGCAGCATCAGGATCAATAGCAAAAGTTCTCCCAGCAACAAATATGACATGAGGATCTTCTGAATGTATAGTACTCGGGTGTTCTTGTACAGATGATGCTTAACCATGTTCAGAAGCAACATCAACCATTTGTTCCTCAGCCACAAGATGATCACCAGCAAGTGTAACATCATCAGTACTTGGCACCTTAGTAGATTCAGTGGAAGCCTTGGTCAAATACTGTCTTCTCCTTCTTCTTCTAAATAGAATAGGCTCATTTTGTTTTTATGATGAAGCAACATTGGGAGAAGCAGCATTAGCCTGTTGAGCAACTTCAGCCAATAACTCAAGAGGATCCAAATGTACATCCTCCTGCTCTTCATCAGAGGTAACCACAAACTTCCTTTTTCTGTTCTACCCAAGTTGTGCTTCTAGCTCCTGAACCTTCTTATTCAACACCACAATCTCACCACCAAGTGAGGATTTGGTATCTACAAGTTCCTTTCTTAGATCAACAACCTCTTTCACATACCTGTTCAGCAAAGCATATACAGAGGTAAGAGTAATAGGGTCCTCAGCTCCACCAGCAGATTGCTCAGTGGTAATGGGAGCTTCATTAGACCTTTCAGGAGAAACATGTACATGCTCAAAAATAGGAGAGCTTTCATCAATTGGCTCTCTAACTGGACTAGGTGTGGTCAGTCTAGTAATCTCAGGTGCAAGAGGTGAAAGTACTTGAGTACCAGGAGACTGAATTGTCTCCTCAGCCTCAGGAACAAGCTCATCAGGAGCAACATTAGTAGGTGATGGATTAGGACTAGGTGACAGAGGTAAAGGTGTAGGTGGTAGTTGGTTAGGAGAAACATGTGATGCTCCAGCAGTTATGGAGGGTCCCTCATCAATGGCAACTGATGGATTACCATCAGCAACATTACTGGGAGATAATGGATTACCATCATCACCAGCATTAGGTGTGGGTGGAGCACTAGCAGCATTACGCTCACCAGCATCATCATGCCTTGTGGCAGCATAGCTTCTAGCAAAGGGTGATGTGACCCAATATAATGAGTTTTCATGGAAGCAAACACTTTAGCACTAAGAGCTCCTTTGGGGCAAAATACTCTGTCTTGGGTTGATATGTCTAATATCATTTGTAGAAACCTAGGGTACATTAGAAACTTACGCTTTTTCTTTTGAATATTTTCAACCATATTTTCAAAAATAAACTTAGAGAAATTATAAGTTAAACCCTTTGAGAGACATACAATACCACATCCCAATTGGGTAGAGAATTGATCCCATCCTCCTGACTTGTTGCTTATGCACTTAAGTAATGTGTGGACCAAAAACCTCCACATGGGGTAAAACTGATTCTTGTGCCACACATATGTGTTAGTACTTTGGTAACCAGCAGCTCTTAACCCAGCAAGTATCTCGGCAGTGTTGGTGTGATAGACCCCTCCTTCATCATCCAAACGAAGTTGTGTCCTAATCAAAGCCTCAGTCACCACATACTCTGTTCCATCAATCGTTGCTATAATCTCTGTGTCAGTCCTTTTGGCAGCAGATGCCCAAAATTGTGTAACCAACGATTCATATATCACATTCGGAGAATGTGTTAGAGCATAATGAATCCTGGAACGCTTCAAGAAATCCACCATAGGTTCATACAGTTCATGACCCTTTGCTTTTCCCAGAAAAGCAACCATGTTGTGATCTTTCTTAAGTGGAAGTGCCACCATTAGAAGAAAGTGTGAGAATTGTTTATGAATCAAGCAAATGGAAATGGGTTTAAATTGAGTGAAGAGGGAATCAGTTAATTTTGGGTGAAGATTATACGAAGTAGGTTATAAAAAGAAGTTACCCAATTATGGTCAAAAATATCGTAACAAATCGTTGACCAGATCTGACGTGTAAAGTAACTCCAATCAATTTCAAAATTAACTCTTCAGCAGAAAGATTGTCAATCTGCTGATGGAGGTCAATCAGCAGAATCAACTCAAGTGTAAGAATATCGTCAGTAAATATCTTGAGTTTTACTATGCCACCCAACTCGCATTCATTACTATAAAACCTTGACTCCGCCTATAAAATAATCCCAAATCAAACTTATCAAGATAGACCTCATCCAATTCAAATCATATCAATTACCCCCAATTCAAATCAAAACCCTAATTGCTCAATAACTCCACAATCAGCAACAACAACAATGTCCACCAAACCAGAAATCATCAATCTAACCTCCTCCTCCTCATCATCATCATCCAGTGATGATTCACGCCCATTGTTTTGCTACCCTTATCAAGATAGACCTCGTCCTTTGAAATCCCCCTTTCTCCCTTCATCTGATGATGATAGTGTAGAGAACCCAAGTGATTCATCTAGGGGTTTTGATGACTCCACAGAGCGTCTAGAGCCAATCTTCAATAGATTGGTGAGAGAGGAGAGGGCAGCAGCAGGTGGAGAGAAACCCCAACCTTCACAACCAAGGCCACAGAAGTCTAACCCTCCGCTTCCAAAATCATGGGAAGTGGTGATTGGTCTTCCTGCTCCAGAATCTGGTGCTTCATACCATGGACGCAAGGGAAAGGGCAAGAAGGCAGAGGTGAAAGGAAAGGGAAAAGGGAAGGTGGAGTAGAAGGTGGTGTGATGTTGCCAGGTACCAAAGATATAAAACTAGGTTCTTGGGCATCATCATCGTTTTCATCAATCCATCCTTTCCATTTTCATCTTCAGCTTCATATTCATCTCCATTTACTGATCATACATATCCATCAGCTTTTGTAATAGATGATAGGAGCTAGAATATGTTTGGTAGATTTTGTATAGGGATGGTCTTTTATTTCATTAGAAGTTGATTGTAAGCTGTAAATTGTTTCTTGAATGAATAAACAACTTTTCTTTTATATATCAATGATTATCTTTTGTGCTTTACTTCAGTACTTCTCTTCAGTAGAAACAATGAGTATCACGTGTACTGAGCTTTATTGGAGAAGAAACAAGCTGTAATCTTATATGACCATATTCCCATTAAACCAAACTTGGTGAACATCAATTGAAGATTAGTAACTGCTCATAAAGACATTCTGCAAAACAGACACAAAGAAGCAAACAAACCAAACCAAAACATACAAAACTTAAAGACCATTAGCTGGTTAGTGTTAGCAAACAAAAGCATAAACAATAATCTACAACATATGCCTCCCCTTGATACCATACCACTTGTTGAACCTTAGACCTTGATAGATCTTTGAGCACTCGTGAATCGTTAGTAATGTTTATGTAATCACATACACACTAATAGAAAGTCTCTATTACTTGTATTCTAAAGCGGAAATCAAACACAAGTAAGAACACAAATTACTAAGAATGTTTTGATCCTCTATGGATCTTTTAATAAAAACTAAAACTTGTTTTTGAAAAACCCGTACATCATACATACTAATGTGTTCCTTTTATAGTTAAGGAACCCTAAACCGTTTCACAAGAAACGTATATTCTTAAAACTAAAAGAGATATGCATTATCACTTCCTAATAAAACTCATGCATATCCTAACTGAATACAAAATACGCGGAATATCTATATCCACAGAAACAAGCTATGCGTTTCTACTACTTTCACAGAATTACTTCTTCAGCAGAATCCAGCACTTCAGCAGAATTCGTCAGCAGTTCATTCAGCAGAATTCTTATTAAGTAGAATACCCAACACATGTCATATGACTGTGTTTGTTTAATCGTGTTGTATGCATTTATAAGTTGGGATGAAACTGGTAAAATGGGTCAATGGATAACCTAGTCATTTCTTAGAAAGAGTATTTTTAGTACAATGGGTCAAAATCCAAACTGACCCAAACATTGACATTCTAAAGTCAAATGTCATATACTTAATGTTTCGTTACCTGTGCGTACTAAATACGCCTCTACCTACCTCACTCTTCCTATATAGCACATTAAATCATCCCTCACAACACTCCTCTAAATACAAGGTCAAATTCGCCACTGATATAACCATGAACATGCCTGAAATTGACCTTACAACCCTCTGTCACTCTTTTGTTGTAACATAAATTATTCTTGGCCATTACTAGACAGAGATTCTGCAAGACATAAAGAGGTCACATGATTTGGATAACTATTCAAAAAAGATTACTGCTAGGGTCGGTCGTAGAAGCGAGGTTATAACTGGACTTCGAAACTATTCACGTGCAAGAAATGCAAGGGATAATACAAAGAAGCTTAGGAGACTCCAGACTATTGATAAGCGTAAGGCTAGGGCGTTGATGAGGATGGCCAGGCAAATGCGCGAGAACATTCTTCACAAGATAGAGATTGCTGTTAGGGGATACATCACGGGGTTGGTTTATGTACCTTAGGGTGGGTTACCGTTGTAAAATTATGGTTACTGATAATGAATGAAATCGATGTTATGTTTTCAAACATGGTTTATTAACTTCTCAATGTACCAATTGCATATTGACTTTCTAAATTGATCCTGCAAATGTTAAATGGGAGTGACGTATACACTCATGTTGAAACACAAACATAAAGATCGAAACGTTCATTGATCATATTAGTTCACAACCATTACAAATTTCCCATAAGTTATCTAAACACACTTGTTTTGTAGTTAACCGATACCTTCAGCAATCAACATCACCCATTTTCTTCCTTTTCTTCAATTCTTTTGCTTTCTTGGTTAATGTTGTTATCCCACTTCCACCTACACCACCCCTTTTCTTCCTTTTCTTCAATTTTTTTGCTTTCTTGGTTACTGTTGTTATCCCACTTCCACCTACACTACCCCTTTTCTTCCTTTTCTTCGATTTTTTTGCTTTCTTGGTTACTGTTGTTATCCCACTTCCACCTACACCACCCCCTGCACCACTTCTAATCCCGAGACCAATGAAACCACCACCACCACTACTGACTTCCTCTGCCTTTGCCCAACCAGCCACTTCAAGTATAACATCCCTATGCCTCCAACACTTAGCATCCGCACAACAGACAATGCATCTTTCGTCCAACACCACTACCTGTACACCACCTCCTGCAGTTTTGTTTCCACTTCTAATACCCAGACCAATGAAACCACCACTTACTTCCTGTACATGTGTATCATTACCACTCATTTTGTGTCTCTTTAATTTTTGAGTTGAAGGTTGTGCAATCTCTATGTTTTGGACAAAGTTGGAAGGAGACTTTAATTCACTAACCTAGTTGGTAGGAGAATTAAATTCAGTATCTATGGTTTCTACTTTGCAATAAACCCGTTTTGACTTACTTTGTGTGAGGTAGGTATAGGAGTGTTAAATTCTCACAAGTGGTAGTCAATTAACTATGGCCTCCATTTTACCCTTTGCATTTTGACTTACCAAAGTCAAACTGCAAATGTTAAACGCATGCCACTCAGCCCTTAAATGGAACACATAAACTTATCTAAAATTGAAACACAAACATAAAGATCCTAAATTGAACACACAAACATATCATTAACATAAAGATAGAAACTTTCATTGATCATAGTAGTTCACAACCATTACAAGCTTACCAAAAAGTTATATAAACAAAAACTTGCTTAGTAGTTAGAACCGCTACCTTCTGCATCACCCCTTTTCTTCCTTTTCTTCATTTCCTTTTTTTGTCTTGTCCTTCTTAGCCTTTAGATGCTTAAGCACAACTTCAAGGTGGGACTGTTCCAGCTCATCAAACTTTGCTAAACCAGTATTCACAGTCTGTTGCTTCTCCTCCTCCACGTCCTTTGTCTCCTCTTCCTCCTCCTCACCCAAAAGCATCTCGTAGTAGCCATTTTGTTTCCTTAGCCAAGTCAGAATCTGTTTTCTCAACTTTGGTGGTATCTTCCTATATGAACCATGCTCCTCAATTGGTTCAGCGCCATACCCTTCAAGAACTAAATCAATTAGATAATAGTTTCTTAAAACTTTGTCCCATTCCTCTTCCCCGGAACCAATGTAGATAGCCTTCCCTTTACCATTGTTTGCCATCGTCGGTGGGTTTGTTCGTTTGGATTATGTGTTTGGTTTGGGGGAATGTGTGTGTGTGGTTTGGTGTGTTTAAATAAGCGAGTCTTTTGGCTTCCCGTATGTAATCGCTTTGGTTGCCGATTTACTTTTGGAGGGAAAGGCTAATCTCTTCGGATGACACGTGTCTTTTGGCTCCAAAGTTAATTTATCACTTTGCAAATTTGGCCATTGAAATAAAGTGTTGCTAGTCAAAGGCGGGAAACGAGTGAAATGGCGATAATACCCTTGACTAACGGAGAAACTAACGGAATTTGGGTCTCGGTGTTTTTTTTGCATTTTTACGAAACGTTAATGGCTTTTTTGCGCAACTTTTTGTGTCGGTAGCTTTTTTTGCATTTTTACGATACGTGAGGGACAATTTTTGCAATTTACCTTTTTTTTTATTTAATAAATAAATAAATAACCATGCATATTTAAACAAAAAAACCTAAATGAATCACAAAAACCAGTTACTACACAAAATAATAGTTACGAGTGCTTTTAGATTAAAAAAAAAAAAAAAAAAACCGAGTATATAAATATTAACCATTAGACTTGAAAAGAGTCAAAAAAATAGTCAAAACATAATTCGAAAATCCCAGCATCATATCACAAATAACAACCGTACCACCATATTCCACCACCGTACACCACTGTAGTCTTTAACAGAAACACATCACGTACTTCTTCTTGGTTTGTGAAAATGAAGCGAATAACGAACGCAGTAAGAAAAACACCCGTCGTGAAATCACTTTTTTCACGACCACCACCACCAAAAGAAACACCGACAATGAGTATTACAGAGAGAATTAATGCTAACAGAACGATGTCCACCAATGCAGGCCCGAGGAATACTCTGAAATTGTTGTCATCAGCCGCCGTCGATAGAGTGAAAAAATACTTTTCTGAGGACCCTCTCCGTCTCAAGAAATACCTATCCGAGTACCATTTTGAAGCCTTGGCGGCAGCGCAAAAGTACGCGCTTCAACTGATGGGAAACTGTGAGATTAACTTCAGTGTTGACGACTTAAAGTCATTTTCAGAGATGGTGATAGGTTAGTCTTCATCGATCTTCTTGATTTGCATGTTTAGTTTTAATTTGTACGTGCATGAGATTACCTTTCTTTTTTAGTTTCTTGAATGATCAATGCAAAAATAATCGTCTTTTGGTAGTTTTGTTTTGTTAGTTTCTTCTAATTGAAAATCTGTTACTTTCTTGAAAATCTGTTACTTTTTTTGTACGTGCATGATTATTAGTCTCGAAGAAAAACCTGCTATATGTTAAAAAAACATTATAAAAAACTTTATCTTTTTTTTTAATCGTTTTGTTAGTTTCTTGAAAATCTAAATCTGTTAGTTTTGTACGTGCATGATCGATTACCTTTCTTTTTTTAGTTTCTTGATGAATGCATGCAAAAATAATCGTCTTTTGGTAGTGTGTGTTGACGTGTCTGTCCGGACGGTAGAGTCCGGACGGCACGTGCATTGCCGGAGCGTGTCCGATGGTCAGACGAAAGGGCATTTCTTTATTCATTTAAAAGGTATGGTCGACAAGTGTTGCAGGTACCACGTGCTATGACAACCACCCTACAGTAAAGCTAGGTCAGAAGCACTATTCAACTAGCAGCTGCGCACTGTTCGTGCTGACAAGTAGGTACTATTACACTATTTAGCTTGGGGTGGTATAAATACCCCAAGCACATTTATTACACACACATGCTTTACTACTCGCATTTATAACTAGAAATCTCTGTACCAACCACTCATCCTCACGCCGGAGCTTGGTCCTGGGATAAAACCCGGGGCGAGGCTAACGAGCGTCTTTGTCATTGTGCAGAGAACGAGACATTGAATCAAGCTCGAAGCTTCCGTAGGAACAAGACCGAGGGACAGATTTTTACTTCAACAGTGTGTTTTTTTTTTAATTGAAATCTGTTTTGTTAGTTTCTTGAAAGTTCAGTACCATCTTCTTGATTTACGAGTAATTGTTTGGTTAATTGGGGATTTGGAGAACATTATAAAAAACTGCGTGTTATATGTTTAAAACATTATAAAAAAGCTTAATGTTTTTGTAATCGTTTTGTTAGATTCTTGAAAATCTGTTTGTTTAATTTGTTAGTTTCTTGAAAAAACTGGATTTACTAATTAATAAATTCTGTTGTTCATTACCACAGTTGTTGTGAATGCTCATAATTCAATAAAGCCTTTCCTTGCTGAGCTAAGAACCAATGTAACCACCTGGTTACAAACTGACAAGAAGGCCGAAGTACCCGAGCATGTTCAGTGGTTCCAATTGGATTCAAACTCGACACGTATTATCTACCTAGTTTGTTTATTTGGGGTAGTCGACCACCGTTACGTGTCACATGCCATCGTTCAAGACCACAGCGTGTTACTTGTGAAGGGGTGTTCTTATGAAAAAGGAAAGGGGCTGGTGCCGGTTGAGGATAATGTACCGCTCCCGGCTAACTACGACTTCAAACTCGCCAAGGCAACAAAACAGTTCTACGACGGTGTGGCGAAGATTGAAATCAGGAATTTTAAGCCCAAGGTGCTCTAAACGTTTGATACTGGTCGTAGAAATGTTAATGGAATTCTCGATATGTTTGTTGCAGTTCCATAATTAGTATGTACGTAGTTATGTTCTTGATTTTAGACAAGTAAGTTTGATTGCGGTTTCAAAATTGTTTTCTCTGTTTCATGCCATTACAGAAGCAAGTAATCAATTTTTAAGTATGACTACAAAAAATTTAGGATAAGTATATCATTTACTGGATAATCTTTGGCTCGATTCTCGATCCTCTTTAAGAATCATGGGCCTTAACTTCTTTAAAGATACCTTTGGATTCGATCTGTAGTGTCGGGTAATTCCAATCAAACCGTGCATCATAATCGCGCTAAATATAGTCTGGAATTCCTCATAGCTGTCATATATGCAAATAACAATTAGTCCATTATACGTCAACTTTCTGTACAATGAACTAATCATATTCACAGGCACGGATTTGAAACAACTAGGTTTAGGGCAGCAGACGAACAAAAGATAAGTTTAACTGAACAAACAAACGAATTACCAGCACTTATAACAAACACATTTTCGGGCTTAGAAACTCAGGTTGTTCATGTTAGCTTATGTTGTTTCATAAAAGCACATACACGAATGGAACCATTGGGGCATTGCCCAGAGGTATCACACTCCCCCACCGCACATGTCCGATTGACTGGTTAAGAAGATAGGTTTATGGTGGGTAAGAGCACTCGGTACCCCAAGTTATAGGGCGCGTTATAGCCCTATAACGCGACCCAATGGAACGAGACCATACCAGACCCCAAGTTATAGGGCATAGCGCCAAATTTTACCAGACAAGCCATAGGGCTTATGAAACATAAGCCCAAAACCAAATAAGCTACAAGCCGGCTATATAAGCTGAAACTCACGTGTTCATTCGGGACAACCCGGAATTATAAGTGAGCAGGTTCACAAATTTCTTTTACGATAATACAATGGACGGACTAAGCAAGACATGTAACACAAGGATAAAAACCTTATTCAATTTCATCATCCATTTAATAATAAATAAATTGTTTATTTAACGATTAGATACTGCATATCAAATCAAGAAGTTATCTAACCAACTATTGTTTAAGCTAATACACACATATTAATATCAATTAAGAAATACAAAATAATACAAGATCACTTACTTGTTGGCAGGTTGGTTTGTGTTTGGATTCAATAGAAGATACAAAAACACACAGTGACTAGTTATTCACGTACTTTGTTGGTGATATGGTCCATATCAGCTCGCCCACATGATTAAACCTAACTTTTGTGGCTTGTACAAACCAATATCCGCAATAAAAAGAGAATATGATCTACTTGCATCAATGAAAATGAGAGAAATCCTTTGAAATAACAAAATCAACCCATGCTCCAGAGCTTAACTAAAGCCGCAATGAGAAGGTGGGAACACGTACATATAGATGTAGGACCATGATGTCAGACAAGGACACGCAACTTAAGCAGCATTTAATCCCCGTCGTATAATAATTGTTTCCAGTAACAAGCCGTGTTGCTTTATGAGAAGATCTAAACTACAATATAATAATATTACCTCAACATCATGTGATAATCATCAAGTTTTTCTAGCGGCACTCCTTCCAATACGAGTGCTTGTCTGAATGCATCAACAGCTCGTAGCTCCTCAGCATCTCCTCGAATATCCTCAATCGAGACAGAGGTGACTCGTCCATCGCTCTTTTCATCTACTGCACTTTTTCTTGAGAGAATGTTTAAACTTAGTAGATGCATTTAATGCTTTCTTTTTCAGTGAACAAATCCCTGTCCTCCTCGAGTTTTCAAAAGCAGACTTTCTGTCTCTTCTATCTGGTCTGTCGTCATTGCCTGATGACCCCTCAAAGCCTATAAAATCGCAAATACATAAAAAGTTATGTTTTTGACACACCTACTGACGGTGCCAACTATTTCTACAGAGTATTTATAACAAAAACCACATGCAGGATAAAACTTACACATCATTAACAGCTATGGTGTAGCAAAAGATATAATACCTAATCTATACTAATGGCAACAAATTATATGCTAAGCATTACTGCAATACGTGGATAAGCGACCCAGGACTAGAACTAAAGTCACCAGAAAAGTTTCCAAACTTTGCTACCAGAAGAAATTCAATTCACATAAATTACAGAAGAAAGGTGACAATCTGGGTGGATTTCAACAGCTAGGGAAATACTAGATTACAATGGCCAATTGAGAATACCATAAAGACCATGCTGAGGGAAATACTAGATTACAATATGGGCAATTAAGATTTTATTTGGGATTCTAAGCAAGAAGGCAGGTAATAGAAACTACCAGCTACATTAACGACTTTGCCGTTTGTTTATTAGTTGAACAAAATGAGCACCATAAACTCACAGCCATAACCAATACATTTTAAGATTTGGCAACAGGAGTGTGTCAAAATAGAATGAATTGTAGGATACACATGATAGAAATGGCTACTGCCAATATAGTACTACTAAACAGACCTCAGGACCAACATGTGGAAGCCTCATTTATATGTTAAAAGTTTTATACTTGGAAAAGAAAAGAAAAAAAGACATTACAAGGGTGTTTTCTTTATGAGCTTATTGTATTTCGGCTTAAGCCTAAATTTTCCGGCTTGTTTATGTTTATTATGATATATATAATAAGCTTATATAAAGTCTCAAAAATAAGCAGGAAAAAACCGTGAAGTCAACTTTTCCAATAACACCCTAGCACATGAAATTGATAGAATAGAAGTCAGGAAAAACCGTTCAACAGAGTACAAACATGAGTTATTTGCAGGCTTCATTTAAATATATATATATCAGCAAATATGACTGTGCACCAATCCCATGACAAATATGAATAATTTAGACAAAGCAAACCAAGGTTTGACCATCAAGTCACCTACATTATAATTTCAGACATGTACATTATAGGGGTTGTCTGGCGTAGCTTATTATCAGGGCTTATGCCCTTATATAAATTTGAAAAAAGCTCATGAGATCATTTTTCAAGCTTATCAAGTTGAGCTTATGAACAACTTAAACAATCAAACTAATATCTATATCTCATAATAATCAACGCAATCACATCCTTTTATCTTCACTCAAGCTCGACCTACATAATCCATTTTATTAAGCAATATACACACACAAGTAAACTTGAGAAGGCGTAATTAATCAACACCACATACACACATCATATATGTTGAACATAAAAATAATAACAACACGCCTCTAGATCTCGGTTTTATCAACAATTTTATGAATGAATCCACATTTGATCAATCTCACAAATCACGCATGAATCAAGTAAAATGAGCTAATCGCTCTCACTTATAGTCACCTAACTGTCAAATAAGCTAACCATCAAATAACTTTTAATAATAGAGATACATATACAAGCATTAAGCCTATAATAATTTAATCTAAAATTAACACGTCTTTAGTTAGCAGACAAAAACAGACACATCAAGAGATACATATAGTTGTTTTTGGATTATATGATTTGGAAATATTCAATTTTGAATTACCCGGGTTTTTATTAAAAACTTTTGTAAAAAACGAAACCCGGCTGGGTTTCGAAAACCGGGTTGACCCGGGTCACACAAAACCCGTCGGTTAACCCGGTTTCAAAACACTGCGGAATAGAAGAAATTTTGGGGAAAATGGGAGGTAAATTCAATTTTGGTTGAATTTTGTTCATAACCAAAAAAATATACTTTGAATTTTATTAAAGTCGACACTTATGTTATTGAAAAATGAGAATTACCAATAATTTAAGGGGATAGTTCCCTCACACAAAAACATACAAGCTATTAGGGGTGTCACTGACCCGACCCGAACCCGAACCCGAACCCGAACCCGGTAAGGCTTATCCGGTCGGGTCAAAAAATCTAATCGCGTTACTTTGACCCGAACTCGATAACCCAATAGTGTTATCGGGTCGGGTTTACATAAAATTAATGCTATCGGGTTTCCGGGTCAACCCGAAAATCACTTTTCCAATTTTTAGTAAAATACTTTTTAGAACCCAACTTCTAGTCTGCTTTGGTTAGTAACAAGGTATTTGCGCCCGCCGCGTTGCGGCTGGTATTTTCGGCACGTGTTTTGGTTTGGTGTTTGCGTGTATTATGTTCTGTTATTACCATTCGATATAGCACATACCTCAGACGATGAACCGATTTTTTGGGTATCAATAAGAGATAAAAATTTTGCGTATCAATAAAGTTTCATCGCTGAGCAATTTCATGTCATCAACATTGATGCATTGACTCAGATTCGTTTACTTTTCAGGTCCCCGTTCTAATGGCACATTTTTTTTGGTCTTTTACTAACATTTATCCTGCTGCGTTGTGGCGATAGTTTGCTTTGAACTTGTCTTCGTAATGTGTTTTCATTTATGATATATGAACACAAACATGTACAGAAAAAATCCGGCCGCATGCAATCAATTGATTTGACGTAGGTCGGAACCTATATGCTGATAGTTGAACTGCAAATTTGGTAGTGAGTGTGAGTTACTAATGATAACTGATACGCACATAAAGACCAAGTATTTATCGCTCGTCAAAATGGATTAAAGAAGCTAAAGAATTGGTCCAGAATAATATTAGGTTCTATGAATGTTTGTCACCAAGTGTCCTAGTTAAAAAAACTCATACCAAGGGGTTTTAAAATACTCATGACCATGATTATTGAGATGGACATTTGGATTGAGGTCTAAAGTAGAGGGATGAAGAAGAGAATGCTAGATGGATTTTTAAATAATCATGACAAGGATTATTGAGAGGGTGATTCAAGGATATAATTCCAGTCCATAATTGTCAAACCCTTAATCTATACAGTCTACTAAAGAATCAGGGTGATGAGAGATTTTAAGTTTCGTCATCAAGATACAAGTCAGTTCTATATGTGAACGGTTATTGCATAAAAACAGCTAATAGGGAAGAAGAATAAAACTACTGTTAAAACTGCTAGCGCAAGATAAAAATCAAATTCGATACAAATTGATATATGATGTATTCTAATCCGCAAAATGAGAATTATTCTCTTTCACCGACTAGATTAGAGTAAAGATTACACAAGTAAGGCCAAAGGGCTTGCGCTTCTGTATGATGCGAATCATCATACCGCAGCATGCTTATCTCGTATGCAATTAGCTGTTTGCAGTGAATAGTTCGTATGAAATTAGATATATCCGTTCATATTGTTGTTGACATGTGCACATGCTAATATGCTACTTCTATAATGTTTTCCAAATTAGTAATGAAGAACATCTGGAGTAGAGCTGGCAATTTCTGACACGGACCTGTCTTTGCATTGTGTTCTGTTTCCTTTATGTTGAAATATATGTT
>JAYDZM010276220.1:377326-388592 GCA_034509245.1 Artemisia ludoviciana
TTTGTTTTTTTTTAAACTAAAACCATATTTCAACGTAGTTCGTTTTACCATTGTTGAAGCATAATTCTGTCGGGTAGATTTTGACAACTCCAACGTTCCGTTCATCCTCATTCTTGAGCCTTGAAGTGTGCTGCAATTATGAAAGAACCCGTTAGAAGGAGTCTCGAGGTCGGAGCCTCGGGACCACCTCTGACGGTCAAGTCAGTGTATGGAGGGATGTACATAATTCTAGGGAGAGAAAGTAGAGAGATGTAGGAGGTGTAGAATGAATACACAACGACCAAGGGTGGTGTATATATATAGGAGTTGAGTTACTGTAGATGATGTCATCATAGGGAACACATCCCTTTAAAACCTAGGTAGCAGGTACACGTGTAGTCACATCAATAGAGGACATATTACTTGGTGGTCAATGCAATGTGTCTTCCATCTGGTACTTTGTCCGGACGCGCCCTCCATCCTGCATCCTTCGGCCATGTCATTCGTCCAACCTTCGTCCATGTCATTCGTCCATCCTTCATCTATCCTTTGTCTATGTCATTCGTCCGGATCAGGTCCATTAGACCATATACGTCAACAACTATTAAGAAAAAAGTTTTTCTAAAATTAAAATTCAATGGTTTTGCTTCAAATTGCATGTAATTTCTTATCAACTTTTTTTCAAATTAAACTGAAAACTTTTAACTTTTACGTAAACTTCATAATTCATTTTAACTATGAAGATAATCTTTTTTTTTTAATGTTTGTTTTATTTTATTTTATTTTTATTTTTTTTGCTAATCTCACTTATTTTTTATTGCATATTCCCAATGAACTTTATTTTGTTTATGAAGTGAGGATGTAAGATTTGGAACATAGAAAAAAAATTAAGAGTTAAGAGAATCTGAAAAGTTTGACAAGAACAACTGAGTAAGAATTAGGGGTGTTTATTGGTTCGGTTATCGGGTTGTTCGGTTTAATCTGTTCGTTTACTTCGGTTAAAAAAAATTTCCGAGTAAAATCGAGAACCGAACTAATGACAATTTCGTAATCTATAAAGTCGTAAAGCATTCAACTTATAAAAGTCGTAGTCAAACATAGTTAATGACACTTTCGTAATTTAATGCTTAAAACCCGGTTTTTGAGTGTTACACGAGGAACAAAAGTATAGCAATACTTAAACGTTTATGTTATAGTTTTAATCGTGGACTCAAAATATGTTCAAAGTAGCCGTACTTTGCATGATATTAGTTTTAATACTTTGAATAATCATTAAAATATTACTACCTTCTCAATACATATTTAAATATTTTTATAGCTTTTGTAAACTAGTCAATTGTGGTAGAAATGCTGGTAATTAAATAATTTTATTCCGTATTTCTTAATTATATTTAAGTACTAGCTTATAGACCCGTGGAATCCACGGGATTTTAGAGGGGTTTTGCATAAAAAAAATAAGTACGTGAATAAAGTAAGAAAGAACAAAGAATGTAAACGCTATGAAATTTTCTTGTGACGGGATAATAAGTTATAAGTGACTAATGATATAAAATACAATGCTTGTAAATATCTGTGTAATAAACGTTCATTGCCTCTTGATCTCCAATATGCTTGTCTTCAAAAGCAAATGTATCTAGTGACCATTCTAACACTTCGTCCATTACGTGATCACCTAATAAGTTTTAAAAATATGTAAGTAAAAGAAGTTTGGGATTTATAATAAGTGTAAATAAGAAAAATGCCACAAAATATGTAATATGTATACTGTACATACCTATTGACCGTTTGATTATAGACCTTAAAGAACTTCTTTATATACCACATTTATAAAGATCTTGAGAAAAGCAAACTGTTGATAAGAGTATATGAAAGTAAAAAAAATGGTATAATACATGTCATCTTTATATTATACATACTTCTTAAACATTGACCATAAACCTTGAAATACTTCTTTGTAGAATAGCAGTTTCCGAGATATTATCATCCACATCACAAATGACAATCTTCAAACCTTTTTTGCTTTTGACTCTTGAAACGGCACCGTATAGTTGTTCATGTGTAAAAACATGACGTGACACATACACTAACTTTTGAAAGTTATTCACCCTGGCTCTTGTTTATTGTTTTGTGCAAATGAAACGGACACAGGATATTGTTTTCTCAAGATCTTTAGCGGTAAACGTTTTTATCGAACGGAGTAACATAGCCTGTGCAACTTTAAAGAGTGGTCTCTTTCTTAATGTTTTTCATCCTTTGTAGTCGATGTACCAAATGCATTAAGAGATATTGTGTTGGATTGGGCTATTCAAGTAAGTTTTGCAATCAATGTACGAAACACATCAAGATTTGATACAATTATACTATGTAAAATATCAAGTTTAGATAAACAGCTAATGCTAAATCAAAAGTTAAGCATGAGAATTAATGTGTTTAGAATTGTTTATTGATCTTTTTTAGACTTCTGGTAAATCACTAACTAATGATATCACAATAATAATCCAAATTTTCTCAACAAAATAATATATGAAGTTGTAAACATTATGGAAAAATGGTTTCGAGCCGTATCACCCATGTGACTAATTCCAATTTTAGCTAAAATTAATTATTTGACCCAACTCCATGAACTTATGTACGACTCAACTGTAAGAGTCTTAGAATTTGGCAATTATAAGAAAACAGGAAAGCCAAAGATCCAATAAGACATTCTTTTAGAAGTTTATTGGTTAACAACTTAAAATTTGACGTTCAAAATAATAGAAAAAGTAAATATGTCTAACTGTTTATAGCTCAGTAGTATACGTCTAATTGTTCATAGCTCAGTAGTTCATACCCATCAACCACAAATATACCAAATAGCTTATAGACTTGTGGAATTACGAAATTTTTTAATAATTATTCTTTAAAGAGTTAGGTGCATGAATATAGTAACAAACAACAAAAGTTGCAAACATGTTACATTAATTTATGAAGGGAATAATAAGTAAGATGTGAATGAAACGATAAATAATTTGGTTTATAACTATTAAAATAATAAATATGCATGTATCTTCTAATCCAATTAGTAGATAGTCTTGAAGAGGGAATGTATGCATCAACATCAAACACTCGAGTAGCCCACATTCATTCCATGAACACCTAAAAGTTTGAAGATGACTCGTTATATGCAACACACAAAGAGTAATAGAATAAATAGTAGTAATTTGTATATAATATAATATATAATAATAGGTACAACAAACTTACGCGACGACCTTTAGTTAGAGTGAAAAAGATAATTCGCTTACACAGATAATCACAAGAGTTGACAATATGCATCACCAATTTTCCATAGAGACTACAATGAGCAAATAATTCTTGTAAACTTGAAAGCTACTAAAAAGGAAGAAGAGGCATGGGACAAATCAAAAGTGACCCGTTTGATGCTATCATGGGATAGATGCAAGGCCCACCCGTTGGGCTTCCGTAGCTTTAAGAATTTTTTAAAAGATAGAAGTAATAGAATGCTTGATCCAATAACACTCGATATATAAGATAACATTAGTTATATCCGATCATGAAGAATCATAGTTACAAACGTGTATAGAACTTGGTATAAGTTAGAGTAGTGTTTTAGATATAAAGTATTACATAAGGTTTATCTTTGATTGTTTTACAATCACAAATGGCTACTATATGAATAACTAACTCAATCCCAAAATCAAGAGAGACCTTCCTAATCTCTACAGTACGTCTATACTAAGTTCACTAACTAAATGACTCAACGAAAGTACAATAACATACTTCATTTTTAGTATTCCATAGTATGCTTAGCGAAAACATAAATAAATATGGATGGATAGACAATACCTTAAAGACTATCAACCCAATCCATTTGTACTTCGCGTAAGTTTCTGATCCGTTTCTTATTAGGTGTTCATAAATACATGCCACGTTTTACAACCCGTTTTATATTGAATTATCTGATGTTTCGTACATGATAATACATGTCGTTTTGGCATAATAGGAAAATGTAGTTAAAGACTTATGATATCCTCATATGAAAATTAAGATCAGATATTGTCCCATATGCACTATTTTGCTGAATAATTATAATACATGCCTGTTTGGCATAATAGGAAAATGTAGTTAATAAAATATGATATCCCCATATGCAAATTATGATAATACATGCCTGTTTCGTCATTAAACATCGACAAAGATACTGTCCCATATGCACTATTTTTGCTGAATAATGGCTATCATAAGAAGAAAATGTCATATATACATTTTTTCTAACCCATACCCATTTATATTTGGGTAATACTGTAAGCTATTAGGAAAAAGACAGAAAAAAAGGGCTAGGGTGATGTTTCTGTATACCCCTAAACTCCAAAACCAATAAGTATTTCAACCAAATATTCTCTGATCTCGAACCATAACAAAAACCAGGCATTTATTTTTAACTACCTTTACGAAGAGTCCACTTTGTTGGATTCTTTTTGGAAGTACGAATCACAAACCAAAGTTGCGCCCCTGATCTTGAAAGTAACAGTTGCGCCTGAAGTTGTCTCGAGCTTGACCAGAAAATTGACCATTGTTGTTGTCATGTTCATTGTAACTATGACGCAAGTTGCCATTACCCCAACTGCCACTACCACGCCCTTCACCTTCACGACCGCAGGAATTGTCATTTCTGAATCCTCCACGTCCAGGCATTGGTCTACCCATGTTATTATTTCCTCTTGCAAATCAAAAAATAGGTATATGAAACTGAGTACTGAGTGAACAAAGTAGTGGTGGCAAGATGGTTGGGTCGGGTGATTGGCCACTTAAAATGAGACTTCTATAGAGTGGACCGAGATGGGTTGTGCCAAGCTGAAGTGAAAGATGACCCGTTACAATTTAAACCCGTTTTGACCCATCACCCAATACACAAAATATACATCATATCATATAACACTTAAATGCTTAAACCAGTTATGTCTAACTGTATCATACTAACTATATTTCACAAACACAGTAAAATAAATGATCATGGTAAAGTGTACCGATTCCTTGTTACCCTATATCTAAACTCATAAACTCATTCCGATTCTATTCCACCCTATATCTAAATTCATACCAATAGTGATTCAAGACTCCAAACCAAACGCACCCTAAATTACATACTCTTTTAGCAATAGCCGTTTCTTGCAAATAGCAAATATATTTAAAGGGTTCAGTAACCATAATCGATTTTCGGATGGTGGAAAGTTGTGTTAACTACTTAATAAAAGGGATACATTTTGGGAAACTTTTAAGTGTTCAAGTGTTCAACCCATATTTTGTTTAATAAAGTCTATGATTTAAATCATTTGACCCACCAGAAATGAAAATTGATCAAATAAAGTCTATGATTTAAAAGGATCAATGTTACACCACGAGTACTAATGATCACATATTTGTTGGAAAACGTTAGCTTTGGAAGTAATTAGCAATGGCAATAAGTCATTAGGTGGTTAAGGGGTGTTTGGAATACCTTGCCTGTAATTCTTGAGAATCTGCCGCCAATGAGTTGTCCAAGGATCCACCAAACAAAGACTCCACCTCATCTGAATGAGATAAAACCTCCTCCTGGTAAACACCTTCACGGGATCTTTCTTGTAAAATAGGACTTACTTTGTGTGTGCACAATATGAGAAGTTCCCACATGCTTGTTATTTCAAGACCCCAAAATCAAATCCCAAATCACGCAACTGCATGTAATAAATAAATAAATAAAACATTACGAAACATGTTCTATAAAGCAATTATGGGTTGACTCGATAACCAAATACATAAAAAACCAAACACCCCTTTAGACACCACTGACCAAACAACCTTTTAAACACTCGTTTTCTGAGATTCAGTTGATTGAAGCCCGAGCAAGCTGGAAGCAGCAGTGCTACTGACACGTTAACTCGAACCAACAAATTCTATTAATACATCAACCCTAGCCATTATCCACTCCGTGTAAACAACCCCTTTTAGCACACTTAGAAAAAGATTACATAGACCATATTACGAATTTTATATGTTTTGAACCATTAGAAAGATACCCGTTTTCACACATACCTTTTGTGGATCGCTCGTGGGATAATTTGTAGTTAAAATTAAGTTGATTGGAGCCCGAGCAACCTGTTCCACATAACATGTTATGATTGGAACCAGAGTACATATCACAACTTCCCTTTCTAGTGTCGTAAATTAACCTTAATGGCTCAATGTAGCTGCAAACACATAAAACAATAAATGTCAATTATCAATAATCAACCATTTTGATACAAACAAACGTATTGATGAATGCACAAATTGACTTAGAATAATACCTGAAGATTTTCGACCATGGATTGGCCGAGGTTTCTCAAAGAGGACATCTTATTCTGGTTCACATAGTCTTCTTTGTCGTTACATATGTTTCAAAAACTGCCGCTTCACATGTCTGATCACACCCAACAGAAGAATTTGTAGAATCGGATCCTATAATAGCACCGAGAACGTAAGGGTTGTATGGGTTATAGGGAGACTGTGCATATCCATAGCCAGGTGTATAATACACATACGACAAACTTTCTATTTGTGTGCCCTGCACAATTTAGTATACATTATAAGTACTGAAACATTAACAAACGCTATGAAAATAGTTTTAAACTTTATATGCTTACTGCAAACTGAACGTTCTAATCACCCACACCAAAAACTCTATGGTGGTCATGCCAATCACCAGGCGCTTCTAATCCTGTTAATAATCCAATTACAAAACAATATGAGATTGTAAGCCATTAGCTTGTTCAGTATGTCAAAAATAACCAACAAAACAAATTTGTAGCTTACTTTTGGCGACTTATGAGCTTATTGCTTATTTAAAGCAATAAGTTCTACTTAAGGTGCACATAATCTTGAAAAATGGACTCCTTAGTTTTTCAAATATCAATAAGCTACAAATATAAACAAATGAAAATGTCCAAGCATCAAAACAGCAATTATTAATAAGTATTGGACTATTACTAACTGAATACATATGGTTGTCAAATCAAACAAATAAATCTTAATGATCGAAAGGTTTAATGTGTTTTTACTTGATGAACCTTAGTAAGTGACAATCACATACTTTTACCATTACCAAATCGATAATAATTTCCTATAAATCTACAAACTTTGTTTTATAAGTTGCAAGCAAGTCTATCACCAATCACACCCACCATTACCTTCACAATTACAAACGATGATCTCTTCCCCTCGTATTTAGCAACCTACGATAACCTAAAAGTTATAATAAACTTTAAGAATCAATTTATGAAATATAATTCCGTTGAGAAAAACTGAGAACAATTTCTACAATGTACTTTAAAATTATTTAAAATACCATATGAAGTATACCCATAATATTCTTTTATAGTTTGACTCACCTTTAATATTCTTTTATAGTTTTCTTCCCATCATCTGATTCAAAGAGTTAATTAGCTTGTAAATTACAATAATGATCAAGCACATATTAAAGGCCAAAAGGCTATATATATTAAGCATGATATGTCAATTAGGTGAAACAGTGACCTATGCAGGTTGAGATTGCTTAACCAAGCATAATAGATTTCTCTAACACACTCGGTACCTTCTCTTTTAATCAAATGTTTCAGTTCTAGACATGCACATGTACGTAAAACAAATTATTCTTAAGATGAAGGTGATAAAGTAACTACACTACGCATGTGACATTCCGGTGCCAAAAATAATCAAAGCATAATAAATAGCTTGTTGTTTTCACCGTGTTGCTACAGATTAACCAATCAAAGATCACGGTGCTGCCTATAGTAAATATAAAGAAACATGATATAATGGGGCTTACCATCGCATCCGTTTCTTGTTGGCCATGTGGTGCAAACAAAGTGAATTTATATGATGTCCTTCTATCAAACTACAAATCAACCAAAACTATCATTATCGAAAAAGTAACAACAACCGATCAAAAAAATATAAAAATTATAAAGAGAACTATATATTATTACATTCATGTCCTTCCATCAGAAAGTAAAAGGAAAAAAAGGAATGAAGACAAATAATCGATATATTAAATTGCAATTACACGACCTTGGATCTCTAAAACAACAAACTAAAGTGGAAGACTCCAATTCATATTTGGTTCATACATACATTTCATCAAACAATTTGTGGACATACAAAATACACAAAAATTAACAGATAGCCTTTGTGCATCAAACACCAATAAACAAAACAACCAATCTCTCATTAAAATTGTAAAGAATTTACCTTCATCGACAACAAAGTGTGCTCTTCATATTCTTCCCGATGTCTTTAGACGTCTGCATCACAAAATCCTAACAAATACGAAAGAACTTACGTATATTTTCAGTAATTTAGAAATTCGTAAAAAATGCATATGTGAAAGACTACCTTCTCATGTGCATCTAGAAGGAGAATATAACCATGCGACTCAGACTGAAACATGAAAACATACACAATTAAACAAATGAACTCAAAACAAAATCTTATTAAACAAAAGTAACACAGATGATGTTTTCGTTACAATACCTCTGTTTCATCTTCATATATTAAACTTTTTTTTGTGGTATTGGTCGATTTGCATCTATATTATTTTTTTGAACTGGGATTTTGGTCCATCGGAGATTATATAAAAAAAGAGTAATACATTTTTGAAACTTAAATATAGATGTTACTTTGAATATCTTGAAATTAATTGTTGGGCGAAAAATACGAAATTTGAATCTCTGGAAATTAATTGTAGAATTGAAGATTCAAGAAGCGTACATAAGAAGATTGTAGTTAAGATTGTAGTTGTTGTGAAGAATGAAGCTAAAAGAGCTATGCATAGACTTGTTGTACGCAATAAATATTCGTCCAATCACATTCAAGACACATCAGCGAATTTATTACATAGGGTGCTTCATTGAGTTGTAAAATATTCTGGTTTATTAGTATAGATAGATGTTCATAAAAAAATAATATTGGTCATATGTTACTCATTTCTAAGTTTTTGGGATTTATTTGGTGTTTTATTTAAGTATTTATTTAGTTTTTAAGTTATAGGGGCATTTTGGTCATTTTACATATTTGGCAAATTTTAGGTTTTACATACTTCATTAAATAAGATTAGGGAAACTATGTTATCACAGGTAATCTTTTTTAGGAAACTTATTAAGGAGGGCGTAAGCAATTAAAAAGCATATTCGTTTGCACTATATGAGTCGCTAAGATTAACTCATATCCTGGATCGGCTATTTGAAACATACATTTTTTGAGCATCGCTCTTTTAATCGAGTGGCATGGTAATGTACTCCCTACATCCAATATAGGAAAAGTCGCAGCAGTTCATTTTGTGTCAATTGAATAAACACCCGTAGTTTTGGACTTTTACTTGATAAGTTATCCAATTAATATTGGTATACACAAATAGATTGAAATATAGAATTACTATTGTTATATTCTAAAAATGAATGTGTTCACTAGTGACTATTAGACATCGATGGCCCAAACTCGGTTGTGGGCTTTGGGTCCGTTACGGTTTCTAGGGTTTCTAGTATGTTCTATGTAATTGCATTGTAAACACCGTATCAATAATACAATATACAATATCTCCTACGGTTTTCATTATTCAACAATATAATATACAATATCTTTGTGGACAATATACAATATCTCCTTGTCTAATAGTGACAAGGAAAAGTTAAAACGAGAAGTTACAAAAAATTTTGTTTTGCCACCTGGGAAATAAAAATATGGTTCTGAAACGCTAAATTGAAGCTTGATAATTATCTTTAACACGTGACTAAGCTCTTTACAAAATGAGGAGTGATCTCTTTGGAGCTAAATTTGGATTGAATGATTTTGGCTCTTTACAAAATGACAAGTTATCCCATATGTTCAACGTAACTTACAAAAATGCCACTTCCTAGGTTGCCTAGTTTCTCGTGCCTTGATGTCCACACCAGAGCTTTCTTGTTCAAAACTCACAAGGTAAACATCTTGTGTTTGACGAGCTAGGGAAATGGTCAAAACCGATCATGGGGAGCTCGGATAAGCCGCTCACATCGAGTTGAAACTCCACAAAACGAAAAGTGAGTTGCACACGAACGAATCCCCTTTTTAAAGGACATTGTTGAAGGAGCAAAATATTTTAGCCTAAATCATTTGGCATTTTTGTTTGTCTTTCTAACAAAACAAATATGTTCTATTATTGTTTTCTTTCTTCAAAAATTAAGGAGTAAGTTTCTAAGAGAAAAAGACGTTGCATGATTCATTAAACGATGCAATACATAATATGAGTAATGTTCAATTTTTATTACTCCGTATTTAATATTTGTGTACTTGTTGAAATATAGATCCATTTTGAGTAAAAATCTCAAAAGTGGTGAAGATAAAAGAATATCTACATGCTCATCAGTTAATTAAATGGTTAATGACCTGTTAAAAACTTTTAGCAAAATAACTATGTGAGAGAGAAAGTTAGGTTTAGAAATTTCGAGAGTGAGAGAGCAAGGCACGACGGAAATAGAGGGCAATACAATGGCAAGCACTTAGGGACTAATTATACCGGTGGGAAACGTAACTCGGTGGTTTCGTTCATGTTTTTCAACTTCCCGGATGATTGGGGGATGGGGAAACTTTGGATGATCTTTAAAAAATACGGTACAGTGTTCGATATGTTCATGGCACAAAGGAGACTTCGTAACGGTATGAGGTACGGATTTTGTTCGTTACAAATATGTAGCTGACGTGGAGATCCTGCTGCGTCAACTGCAGAAAATAAAGATTGGTGAGAGCTGTCTGAGAGTGTATGTGGCTTACGATAGGAAAGGATATGGGCAAGGAGGTGTGAGGGACGATGGGGAGGGCAGCCGTAGGTGGTATAACAGTGGTTACAGCAGTGGTTGGAAAAGGAATGAAGCAAGGGTGGGTAACCAAGCTAATCGCAGCTATGCTGAAGTGGTAAATGGTGATAGTAAAAAAGGAGAAGATGAAAACAAAGAAGAGATGAGGCACGAGTTAGGGAGTCAGTCGTTTAAAACAGAAAACTTAAACAAAGGCTTGGAAAAACAGTGGAAGGGAAGGACTATCGAAGTCCAAGAAAGTGAGACGAATGACGAGGTATTGAGAAGAAGTGTGGTAGGGGAGGTAAGAGCAATGTGTTTCCTTTCGAAGTTACCGGTATTATGCGAAGAACAAGGCCTTGGCAAGATTGAAGTGAAGTGGTTGGGGGGCTTAGAAGTCATGGTGGTGATGGAAAACGAAAGGACGGCAGGTAATGTACTAA
>JAYDZM010276220.1:1613617-1624258 GCA_034509245.1 Artemisia ludoviciana
TGTCGAGCGGCGATAGTGAACCCCCGTCTTGTGGCAAACCTAAATCATCTTCCCTTTCCTCACTATGTGTGTTTCATCTGAGTATGTTGTATCGGAGTATTTTAAAAAGGGGGAATGAGAAAATAATTTAAAAAGTGAAAATATTTGTTGTAAGATTTCTCAAAAGAAATTAGAAAGAAAGAAACGGGTAAATAACGACATGGACCTAATTTGTCGACAAATGCTTATAGTTGGTACTACTCCTGCCTCACTTATCATTCTTTTAGGCATGAGTTATAAATACGGGGCCTATTTGGTTAGTTTCACCTTCTTTATATGAAAACAGCCATTTAGCGTCATTATTAGTTACATGAGAAATGATGTTGCAAAATTGTGTCATTAATAGCAACAAGTATAGTGACGTATATGTCGCCAACGTTACTACTTGAGTCGCAAATAAGTTAGTGTCATAAAAGAAGACGCTTAGACATGTCGCTAATTTGCGACGTCTTAAAAGCATGTCGCTACCAATATCGCTACAATTGCGACATCTTGGAACAAGTTGCTAACTACGTCTCTATTAGGGCGACGCCTCAAAATATGATGCCATGGATGTCGCAAACTTTTGCGACTTCTATAAACAAGTTGTTATCGGAGTCGCTATATTTTGTGTCATCCAATAAACGTAGCTAACCTAGTCACTAATTTGTGAGATTTGACCGTGCTAGGTATAACTAATTAAATCTACTTTATATCATAGTTTATAACTTATTTTATGTATCCACAACAAAAATTAACTGAGAATCGGTTTAAAAATAAGTAATGGGCTTGTGTTTGGGATATATAATTATTTGGCCCAATTTGCCCCCATATAACAAAAAAAAACCTATCATCTCTTTTTCATCTTTTCCCCCAATTTGTCATTTGGTATATAATATCACATTATCACACTTTGTTCAAAAAAACATATAAAATTAATATCTGATCCTCTTTTCCCCAATTTTTTGTATCATGTAGAATCGTTAATCTCTACCTAATCGGAAGTCACGTCCGCCATTGATTCCGGTGTTACATCTCTACCTAATTCCGGTGTTACATCTCTACCTAATCGGATATCTCATTCTCAGGTATATGTATTTCATCTCTACCTAATCGTATCTCATTCTCTATCTAATGAAGATGACGTCATCACTGATTAGTAGTAGTAGATGACTTCATTTGATCTTTTCACTTTTACTGGTGTATTTCACTTAATATTTTTTCAAATCACTGATTATTACAAGTGTTTTTTGATTATTACGAGTTGTGATTATCACAAGTGTTTTTTCAAATCACTGATGACGTCATCACTGATTAGTAGTAGTAGATATACAAGTGTTTTTTGCTTCAGTATTATATATCTATGCAGTTAGTTTTAACAGCTATTATATATGATTAATTGATTATATTTTTGTTTATCATCTGATTACTAAGTGTTAGTATATCGATAGGAGGTAGGTATGTGAGTTAGGTTAAAGTTGGTTATTTTTGCGTTGAGGTGTTTGATCTGGCGATCTAATGCGTTTTGATAGTTATGTGATAGATTTGATTAGTTTTGACTTTTGGATATGTTAGGTAGACGAGAACTTTAGAACTTGTATAACAGCGAGATCTACTGCACTTGTATTACATAACTAACTTTGGAACTTGATGTAGACGAGAACTTTTGGATACTAGTAACAGTGAGTTAGTATATGAATATGGTTATTAGATGCAAGCAGGATGTTTCTGTTAGATATTTTTAGATGTATAATATATACGTTAAACTGGTTAGGGTATTAATGAGTGTTGAAATGTTGAACAAGTGCGTACACTGTAGCGCCACTTGGTTCTGCACCACTTTGCGCGCACTTGTTCAGTTTCAACTTTCAGATGGATATATATGACAGAGCAGAGATCACAACTTAATACAAAGCTTATGAACATTAATGCGTATGTTTTCAATAACACTGCTGAATTATTTCATCATTATATACACCAAACTATAGCTGAAAAGTGGTAAAATCAGTAGTTTTTGTCTGAGTAGTTTGTTCATTATCTTGAGGTCAGAGTATTCAAATCTCATTTTGATTCCACCTCTAGTTTATAAATTGCTTTTGTTTTATTTTTCTTATTGTCTACTGCATAATATTAGTGGCATATTACTTTTCATGTGTTAATTTAGCTTATTGTATACCTGTCTTGCTTTACTTGGATGGATTATTGTTTTATCTAGCTTAAATTTCAAATTCTGTCATTAGTAGGGGTGTTTGGCACTAGAGAGTTTACGAAGATTTGGTTACTTTAGGCTAAATAATCAAATTGCATCAGCTGTGTTTAAGTCCTAGGAGTAGTTTAGAAGTTGTTTTTAGTATTTGAATAAAGTTGAATAGGATTTGCATTAGCCGTTTAATATTTGAGGTTTATAACAGCTAAGTAGTTTTCATAAGGGTAGATTTGGATTAGGATCGCTTTTAGTTGTTAATTTTGCTTTCATTAGGTTCAGTTTATGCTATAGTAGTTGTGTACACCTGGTATTGGTACCTCATTAGTCTAAAATCTCATAGTTTCTACCCATTTTAATGTCATAGACCAACTGTTTCAGCAGCTCAACATAGGATTTTAGATCAGCTTTTCAGTGTTCAAAACTTGTTCAATATGCACAAAAAAATGGTTTTCTGTTTAGTCTCTTAGCTTATCTTCATATTTCCACTTAGCTTGTTCACTATAGAATTAGATTGGTAGTTTAAATTCAAGCTAGTAGTAGCTTATTTGTACCAGTTGACCTGCACCACTGAATTCTGTCCCAACTGCTCACTTTCAACAGCCCTTTTCTAGCGTATTACTTGATCTCAGTGGATGATTTTTGTTGTTTTAGAATGCTCATAATTCTGGCTTATAGGTTATTGGCTTGTTTTGGATGTATAAGCTTGTTTGCTCAGCTTATTTTGTCACTCTATCAGCCCCTTAAGACCTGTTTCTGACCTGCACATTTTGATTGCCCTGCACCTCAGATTTTTGCTCTAACACCATTTTGATTTTGAATTCTCATTTGTTCAATAATGGTCCATATTACCTGAGATTTGGTATGGTTGTAGTTTGATTGCTTATTTAGTTAACTACTATTTTTATTAATTTTTCTGAGTAGCTTTTAGGTCCACAGTTGTAGCATCAGTAGGCATCATTGGCCTATTTTCTTTTGACATTTTGAGTTCTTTGTTTATTTGATCTTCTCCTTGTTTTTAGCTATAGGATTTGTTGAATCTTGATTATTTTGGATAAATTGTATTAGGTTGTTATTTCAGTTAGTAAGTATCCTAATATGCGCTATAACTACAAGATTCAATCTCGATTGTGTTACAGTTTTCTGAAAGTAAGTTTTATTTGACAAAAGCAGGCTGATGGGATATTGTAATTAATTTTCTTGTACTTTATGCATGCAGGTACTTGTGACATTTTTTTTTTTAATTCCTTTTGGTTATTTTCATCTAGCATCCATGGATCTAAAATACTTCCTGATACTATGCTGCCATTTTGATCTTTGAGCTCCCGCTACTTTTTATAAACGAATCCATTTGGGCGGATAGTGTTAATCTTTTGTTGAGTTTGTTTTCCTATAAGAACATTACTGATGGCTTCGAGATCTTCCCGTGAGTGGATGTATAAAATGGGCACTCCTGATTTTGAAGTGGGAATTGAGGAGTTCGTCAAACAGGCCGACCGTTTTACTCGATCTCGAGGTTTCACGGATGGCAAAATAAAATGCCCATGTAAGAGATGCCAACACATAAAGTGGAAAAAACACGAGGATTGTAAGTATGATTTGTTAAGGTATGGCTTTGTCCCTGAGTATTACGTGTGGAGCGCACATGGGGAGAATTATTCTCAAGGGCCCTCTCAACAACCTCGTCGTAGCGAAGCGGTAAATTTAGTTCGTAACATGGTACTTGATGCAGCTGGTCCAGATTTTCATCTTCCTGATCTAGAAAATTTAGAATCTGAACCACCAAATGTTGAACCTCCAAATCTAAAAGCTAAAAGGTTCTATGAGTTGTTGTCAAAAGCAGACAAGCCGTTACATCAAGGATGTGAACAACACTCTACTTTATCGGCTACGTCCAGGCTGTTGAGTATTAAGTCAGATTTTAACATAAGTCAAGCTTGTTTTGATCGGTTTGTACAGGTAATTAAAGAGTTTATCCCAAATTCCACATTAGGCAATAATTATTACGAGTCTAAGAAGATGGTTTCAGAATTAGGCCTTGGGTACAAGAAAATAGATGTTTGTCCAGCGGGTTGCATGCTTTATTACGGGGATGACAAGGATAGGTTAGAGTGTTACAGATGTGGTCATCAACGGTATAAACCTGAGGACCAAAGTAACACGAAAAGGAAAAACACACCATACAAGTACATGCATTATCTGCCACTAACACCAAGGTTGCAACGACTTTATATGTCTAAGGATATAGCTAAACACATGACTTGGCATCATGAAAACCATAGAGAGCCTGGCGTATTGTCGCACCCCTCTGATGGGGAGGCTTGGAAGCATTTTGATAGAGCTGAACCTTCTTTTGCAGCAGAACCAAGGAATGTTAGGCTAGGCCTTTGTGCCGATGGTTTCACGCCCTTCGGGATGTCATCTACTGCATATTCTTGTTGGCCCGTCATTGTTACACCATATAACCTACCTCCTTGGATGTGTATGAAGACTCCATTTATGTTTTTGACATTAATCATTCCAGGGCCTAATAGTCCAAAGAGGAACATTGATGTGTATTTACAACCACTAATAGACGAGTTGAATGAGTTGTGGAAAGGTGTTGACACATATGATGCATTTAGGGAACAAAACTTCAAACTAAAAGCTATGCTTATGTGGACGATAAATGATTTTCCAGCATATGGCATGCTATCCGGATGGAGCACTCACGGTAGACTTTCTTGCCCGTATTGTATGAAAGAAAGCAAGGCTTTTACACTTAAGCATGGGAGAAAGACTTCGTTTTTTGATTGTCACCGTCAGTTTTTGCCAATGAATCATGCATTTAGAAACAACAAAGGTGCTTTCAAAAATGGGCGAGTTGAAAGGGATCGACCTCCACCTAGGCTATCTAGTGAGGAAATATGGAGTATAGTTCGAAAATACCCTAAGGTAACTGATAAAAATTATCCAATAGGAAAAGAATTACCGGGATTTGGAGTTTATCACCATTGGACTAAACGAAGTATATTTTGGGATTTGCCTTCATGGCGTAAGAATCTTATTCGACACAACCTTGATGTCATGCACGTGGAGAAGAATGTGTTTGACAACATCTTTAATACAGTGATGGATGATAAGGATAAGACCAAAGATAACGGAAAGGCTAGACAAGATGTGAAAGAGTATTGCAAGCGTCGCGAGTTGGAGTTGGTTATACGAGCTAATGGAAAGGTGTTAAAGCCAAAAGCATTGTACTCGTTAACTAAGGAGCAAAAGCTAGTGGTATTGAATTGGGTTAAAGGGTTGAAGTTTCCAGACGGGTATGCTTCAAATTTGTCCAGGTGTGTGGATACAGATAGATGCAAGATGCGGGGCATGAAGAGTCATGACTGCCATGTATTCATGGAGAGATTGTTACCAATTGCGTTTAGAGAAATGTTGCCTGATCCTATATGGAAGGCAATGACAGAAGTGAGCCTCTTTTTTAGAGATTTGTGTTCAACTACATTACAAGTGGAGCACTTGAATAAGATGGAGAAAAATATAGTTGTGACACTGTGCAAGCTGGAGAGGATACTCCCCCCGGGATTTTTTGACCACATGGAGCATTTGCTAGTTCACTTGTCATATGAAGCAAGAGTTGGTGGTCCTGTACAATACCGATGGATGTATCCATTTGAAAGATATTTGTATCACCTAAAGAAGAAAGTGAAAAACAAGGCTCGAGTCGAGAGTTCAATTGTTGAAGCTTACATTATGGAAGAGATCTCAAATTTCTGCTCACACTATTTTGAGCCACATGTTCAAACCAACTCAAAGAGAGTTGGTCGAAATGATGATGGGGGCAATGTAAATGCTATACGGAATAGCTTATCAATCTTTAAGCACCCGGGAAGGCCTTCGGGAAATTGCAAACGTCGTTACTTAAAGGATGAAGAGTATGATGCCGCGGTCCTTTATGTACTTCAAAATTGTGAGGAAATCCAACCATTTTTCAAGTAAGTTCATCTGTTTTTCATTTAGTTAAAGTTAATAATTTAGCATATAAATTCTAATATTATAACACACACATTACTAGGATATTTGAAGCAGAGTTGAGAGCAAGATTACCAAACATAAGGAATGATCAACTCATGGATGCTAAACATAAGAGGTTTGGACAGTGGCTAAGAAAATATGTAAGAATATAATTTTGATTTCCTATTCACCTTTTGCCTCTTCATCTGAATTCCTTACTATGATATGTAATCTCCTTTTTTTTTTCTTCTAAACTTACAGGCGCTCAATATAGAAAATCAACATGTGGTCAATGATAAAATTAAAAATATAGCTAATGGTCCAAGTCGAGATGTACGTACATGGGAGATGTATTATGTGAATGGGTTCAATTTTCATACAATGCATCATAGTTCTGGTCGGAGTAGTACAAATACAGATGTTTCTGTTGTTGGTGAAGAAGGAGATTATTATGGTCGCTTGATAGATGTAATCGAACTAGATTACACATGTTTCTCCCAAGTGAATAAAGTTGTTCTTTTCAAGTGTGAGTGGTTTGACCCGGTTAAAAATCGGGGTTGGAAAGTGCATAATGAATTTGGACTTGTAGATATCAACTACAGGAAGAAGTTACTGAGTTATGACCCATTTATTATGGCACATCAGGCAAAACAAGTGTACTATATCCGATACCCTAGTCTACGAAGAGATAGGGTTGATTGGTGGGCAGTGTGTCAAACCAAAGCAAGAAGTACCATTGTTGCTCCGCCTCAGTCAATAGACTTAGCTTATCAGGAAGATAGTAGTTCAGTACCTTTCATCGTGACCGAGCAGGATGAAGTTGAACTATTACATGATCAGGGGGGTGACATGGAAGAGGTGGAAGTACAAGAGTTGACCCATTCTGAAGTACACCAATTGGAAGATGAACCAAGCGAAGAGGAAGATGTGTTTGAAGACGACGAGGAAGGGAATGATGAGGATAGTGAAACAGATGATGGCTTAAGTGACACGGATGATGAGGATTTTTGAAAATTACCTTATGTTGTTTTTTTCAAAGTGACATTTTTAATGTTTATAACATTTCAATTTACTGTTAAATACTGTTTTTCCAGTTTTATTGCCGTCACTTTAAAAGTCGCATGTGTAAATTAACACTAACAAAAAATTTCAGCTTTTCTTGGTGCATCTAAATGGCTGCTGATGAGGAACATGACACTAATATGGGAGATAATGATGAGCAACCTGCTGTGGAAGATAGACGTGTAAACATACGAGTTCGAGGAAAAGCGTAAGTTTCAAATATAAGTTCAGTACATATATATACATGTATACATCCATGCATACAACTTCTAGTTAATCTTTCTTTCTTTGTAGTTTTATTCCCTCCCATAGCGTGACCAGGAGCATAACCAAAATTTGGAAAGCACGGTTCACAGGTTGTTGGGACACATGGTCAAGTGTTCCGCGAGCTGAAAGGATCATCTGGTACGACGCGTTCAAGGTACTGACAACACTTATTGTTTATCTTTTGTCATAGTTATTATAAAAGTCCAATGTAAGATGACAGTCTTTTTTGGAACTGGTCTCTATGTGACACGTAGAAGTGGGAAATTGGGCGAGTCAAACAGATTGGGTAATGGGTGAAAACGGGTTCTTTGTGGTATAGGTTGAGTTGGTTGACTTGAAAAGTTTTAGTTCAAACGTTT
This sequence comes from Artemisia ludoviciana, assembly GCA_034509245.1. Lineage (NCBI taxonomy): Eukaryota > Viridiplantae > Streptophyta > Magnoliopsida > Asterales > Asteraceae > Artemisia > Artemisia ludoviciana. The sequence continues at coordinate 1,621,529 of JAYDZM010276220.1, forward strand.
TTCATAAGCTGTGTTGGACCTGTTTTATCAAATTATGCCCTGCACAGGTGAAAACTGCCTAATTACCTAAGTTCACAAGCTCTGTACTAGCTGCTCTCTTGAGTTTATTGCTTGAAATTTGGTTTTCTGTGTAGCTTGTAGTCCATATTTTCTATATCTGAACTTGTTTTGCACTATTGAGGTTATTAGACTGCTTAAAAATGATATATTATTTCTTGAACATACAGATCAAGTACAAATGGGATGCGAGAATTGAAGCTGATGTTAAAAGTGTGTTCAATACTGTGGGATCAAGGAGTTTTCGAAACTTTATGTCCAAGGCAAGGAAGAAACCTCCCACAGAGAAACCTGAGTTTATGCATGATGAGGCGTGGCAAACACTTTGTAGAAGATGGAGACTCCCAGCATTTATTGCAAAGTCGAATAAAGGGAAAAAGGCTCGTGAAGCTAACAAACGTTTACATACTGGTGGTTCAGCGTCAAATGTGGATCACAGCATGAAACTGGTATAAAAATCTAGTATATCATTTGTTTATTACTTCTGTTCATTGTTGTACATGTAAATAAAAGTCTTAAGTTCTATCTTGTGTAGGCAGAGGAGTTAGAACGAGAACCAACTGCTGCTGAAATCTTTGAACGAACCCATAAGGGGAAGAACAAAATGTTTGTAAACGATGAAGCAAGGGAAACTTGGGTAAGTTTTACATTAATCAAATGAATTTATTATAATATTAATGTAATGATATACTAATATTTAGCAGCTTGTGATTCTAAACCTTATTTTTTCACACTTTTTAGAAATTTTCTAAATAGCTTTTGAAGTGCTTGAACTTGACTGTTTGGAGATAAATGTCCCCTGCACCAGACCCAATGTTCTCAACTGTCCCTTTTCACAAGCCCATAGCTACTTGCTAAGTGAATCATATTAAATGATCTTTGGTGTTTTGGAATGTTCATAGTACTAGCTTTCTATTTTTGTGCTTGGTTGTCCTTTATGAGCTTATTTGACCAGCTTTTCATATGCTCTAAGTTGACTGTCTAGGTCTGTTTGGCTATAGCAGTTAGTATTTTTTAGCTTGTTGATTTTGTCAGCTTCTTTACTTGTTTAGCTTGTTGATTTTGTCAGCTTCTTTACTTGTTCAGCTTATTTTGTCACTCTATCAGCCCCTTTAGGACTGCATTAGCCCTGCACCTGTTACCTTGCCCAACAGTCCCACATCAGCTACCATATTAAGCTAATTTTAAGCTCATTTAGTCTGATATTTGGTAAGTATGCTATTTGGTGGCTAGTTTATCTGCTCTATAATTTTCTAGCTTCTGACATTAGCTTTTGGTAGCTTTCTGTTAGCTTAAAGTAGGCTAAGTAGGTTGTTTGCTATTTAGTTTTTGGTATTTGCTTATTTATGTTTTTCTATAGCCTTACTGCTTATTAGGATTTCTACCCTGGTTTTATATTGCTCCTTAATTAGTGTTTTAGGCTTTTAGAATCTTTTAGGAGCTGTACGCAAGCTTTTACAAGCTTGTGTGTGCATAACAGTTGATATAAGTAGTCAAGTCTTATTTTTCAACACTGTTGCACCTTTTTAGTATTAATCTTAGCTTATTTCAGGTTTTCTAAAAATTTATTTTTACAAAAATCATCTATTATTAGTTGCTTTTAAAGTTTCTAAAAGAAAAAGTTCAAAAATAAAGATTTTTAGCAAAAATGTTACCCGGGATTCGAACCTGGGACCTGTGCCTCTACACACTCTCAACACCCCCACACACTACCACAAGCACCCTAGGGATTTCTCATTGGATATTGCACATTTCATTCTTTTATATAGTTTTTACATTTTAAGCTTAATATTCTGTTAGGGCTTATTCATAGCTTATTTGGGACCATTTCCTACTTTTAATATTTTTCCCTTCTTTCTGTTCATTAAATAGACTTTTTGTTAATTTTCCAGAATTTTCCCTTTTCATTTAGTATTTTTCTTCAATTTATTTCTTTAAAATAGCAATTAAGTCATTAAAAATAGAAAAATATTCAAAAAAATACCCAACTTTTTCCTGTAACTTTCTTTTACCATTTTTAATCTAGGAAAAATATACAATTAGGCTTTTAACTTATTTTTCTCAAATTTGTTTAAAAGGCTCGGGATTTCCCGTAACTTTGCGTTTTTAGGTAAATTTTCATTATTTTCCAAATTTTATTTTTCCATTCCTTTTCTTATGTCATAAAATAGTTTTCTGTAATTTTTGGTAATTTTCCAAGTTCATTTGCTATTTTTCTTTTAATTTCCATTTTTAAATAGTTTTTAATTCATAATAAATAAATGAAAAAAAAATTCTTTTTCCTGAAATTATTTGAAAGTGTTTAGGACTTTTAGAAAGTAGATTTGACATTTTAGGTGCCTTTCCCCTTAGGTATGCCTTTTAAGTCGCTTTTATTTCCTGTTTAGCTCGCGTTTTTAGGTTTACGTTACGTTTTTATTTACGTGTGCTTTGATTACTTGCTTTACTTGTGTAACTGCTTTATTTGGGCTTTCATTTGCTTATATTTAGCTTAGATATCCTAAATCTCTTTTTCCCACTATTCACGACACGAATCACACAACGATATCACAATTCCATTCACACCTTCACGGGAAACGAACTCGGGAATTCGTATTTCCTTCGAATTCTTTGGAGAATATCTATACTATATATGATAATTGGTTTTTACAAATCAGGTTAATCAAAATTAGG
>JAYDZM010276220.1:2754836-2765524 GCA_034509245.1 Artemisia ludoviciana
AAAGTTCTCACAAAGATCAAAGGATAGCAACAGTCAAAGAAAGATTCTACGCCAAAAAGAAGAATCTACAAAGTAAAAGTGACAAAGATCAAAGTGAAAGAACGGGAACAACAAATGTATGTATGACAAAGACTAAGGACATATGAGCATGTTGGAAAGGCGTTTAAATATCAACATAAAGAAGTGATGAAAGGCAGATGACACCGTATCACAAGCACAACAAAGAACAAAGATCGAAGAAAAGTCATTTATCAAAGATCACGAAGCATGAAGGAACAAAGATTAAAGGCTACTCTACTACGACACACAAAGATCAAACCAAAGAAGAAAGAAGACCTAATCACGTGGAACTTCATTCGAATGACCACCCCTTAGGGGGAGATTGTTAGCATTAAAAATATGTAATTAGAAGTGATGGTCATTCTCATGTTTTGTATTGTTAAAAGGCGTCGTAGGTTTAGTCAAGTTAAAGTCAATGGGCCATGGACTAGGTCAATTATTAAGTTAATATGTAAGGATTATAAGCCTATGAAACCAAGCCCATAAACCAAGTCCATGGAAAAGCCCATCATCTCCAAAGTACTATAAATAGCACCACACCCCTCACTTGGAAGGGTTGGTGCTTGGTTGGGAGCTTAGGATTCTAGGAGTGTTTAGTGTGTATTTTAATAAAGATATCATGTTTATCTCTCTACTTACTTTGTATCTCTAGAATTAAGCTTCATACTTAAGTGTTATAGTTAGTTCTTGGTTCCTTCATTAGTTTTAATCGTTTGACGCTTTTACTAATTTAAATATACGTTAAATATAAAAGAGAGGGACTTGGATGTCGGAAAACGAAACTCCCGGACCTCCTACCAATGTGGCAATTTATGAGAAGGTTCTAGAGAGGGAGGAGAGTGTCATTTTTATAAAACTAGAGGAGGTGAAGACTAAAGCTTGGAGAACAAGTTTAGTTGCTATATAAGCAAACCTTTCTCTTGTTTTATAAAACTGATCGACACAAACTTAGAAACCTCATACACTATTTACATTTTCTTTTCCTTCCGTGTACAAAAAACAAGAGATAAAAAGAAGAAAGAGGCTATCATGTTTCAACCAAATATCACATACGAACATGTATATGCCTCATATGCATGTCACATGCATACATCATGCATGTATGGTTTTTTATGTAAAAAGAAGAAAGAGGCTATCATCGACATAAACTCTTTAATGGTTTTTCGATCATGTTTTCAAGAACACCAAAACCTTTGTGTTTCCGTGGTGTTTAATCGTGAAGCAAGGACTAGCATTCTTACGTATCTCGGTGACGTGTAGTGTGAGCAACCGTAGAGGTATCGATTTTAGATGCTTTATATTCAAGAATAATATCTAAAAGTACGACTAGCTATTCGGGCGTATTCGTTTGACGTGTTTGTGTGTACACTCGTAGAAGTGGTAGGTTTTACCACTTGGTTTCTTTTATTCGTTTTACTTACGTGTGTCTACGAGGGTTAGTTCTTCTTTTCCCTTTTCAATACGTTAGTTTATTATATTATGTGTTAACCTTAATTGCTAAACTAGATCCATTATCCGCTGCGTTACTCGTAGTTGAATGGTTAACAAGATTATTAAATCCCAACACATGTTTCTTTTTCTCAGCAGCAACATATGTTTCAAGTGAATTGTACCATTTAAGACTTGATATGATATATTGCATTTTGTGTTTGACTTAATTTCATCATATGTTTATTTCAAATAAACATTTATTCCAAGGTTGCTTGTTCTATTCCCTAAATACCAAGTGAAGTTTCATTCCATGTTTAAGGATTAATATCTAGCTTAAATAGAATGATATCTTCAATATGTTATACAACATATGAATATTATGAGAAAAACATAGTGCTCCCACTTAATGTCAGGTGTACTCAGGAGTTATTTTAATTTAATCAAAATCACATTGTTATTAAATTCAGTATCTCAGCTCCTAGATGCATGATCTAATTAATACTTGGATTGTTTTATCTTGTATACTACATAAAGATTATATATACCCATAAACCTTTTGATTACACACCGTCCTCGCAAAAGGTAATCATAAAGTAAAGAGTTATAAAGCTTAATCGTCATATTCCATATGTATGGAAACATGTATGACAATTAATTATCTTTATTTTAATTAATGCGTGTTGGAAAGAAAGATTTAATTACAGTCAATTGATTGAGTGTGATTAAAAACTTCTTATTCTAATCCATGCATTAATATGTATACAATTTTGTCCTTGTGAGCATTTCTTCAAAAGAAACTCATTCTATCCTCTCAGTTTTACTTGTTAAGGCGAAATATTAATCAAACTCAAATTACTGATTTGCCTTTTAAGGACTGCATCTTATCGTTCATAGTTCTAAGACATTTATCAGATTCAAGATGTTATAATGTATTTTAGCAGTTTAGCATATTTACAATAATCTACTAACTTATATTCCTCAGCGTTGATATTAAAATATCAATCAAGTGATGAGGCATCTTTGCAGATTTATGAATGAGAGTGACATTAACTTAGGTTTGACATTTTCATGTTTTAAACCTTAGTTTGACATTAGCAAGTAGATTTAGAAGGTTATGCATTTTGTTAAATATTTTCAAGATTTGTAGATGCTCCAACTTATTTTTGTAAGTAGAGATAATAATCTAAATACTAAGAAATTAAGCAACAACAAATTGTTCTTAATTGGGAAACTACAAAATAAATTCTTATCTCAAGCTTGTTAATAATATGCTTCGTAAGATATTAATAAATTAAAGAACTTTAATCAAGACATGATAGAATTTCTTCCAAGAACGCTAATTAGGATTTGTAGCAAAACCTAATTCTTGTATCATCCTTTAACAAAAAACCTTAGCAAAAGTTTGTGTTTCGTCAAGCTAGGAGGAACACCAAAACTACAATCATCAAGCTAGGAAGTGTAGGAAAATCGAAAAACCCAAAAGGTTTTAGGATTCGAATGGTCTGAGTGGTAAAAATGAAAATCCATAAAGGTTTAAGGGTCTTAGTCGTGGGTTGTCTTGAATACCTTCTAGGTTTGAACCATATAATTCTTGAACTGCTCTGTCTTCTTGTCAACTGGGTCGAGCCAAATTACATACTCAGTATTTTCAAGCCAAGTTCATGTTGTAATGTATATTACATGAATAATACAAGAACCATATGTTCTATGTTTATAAGAAGACAGAGCAGTTCAAGAATTATATGTTCATGTGTTTACAAGAAAACAGAACATGTCAATATACATTATAAGTCTTTGAATAATTCAAGGACCTCATGTTTATGTGTTAACAAGAAGACATAACAATTCTACTACATACTTTATTTTATAAGTCATTGATTAATTCAAGGACTTTATTATTATGTCTTAACAAGCAAACATAATTATACTAACTAAAGCAATCATGAATGCAAACTCTTGAGTTTAATTGTAATTTCAAGTTAATTATCTTCTTACTTCAAAAATATGATTATTATTACTTAACCATAATTAAATTTAATAATACATGTAGCCAAAATGTTGAAGTAGCTTTACACTATATCATGACATTTGAATATAGTAAGGCAACAAACATCTTGTGTGTTCAAGTCCTAGTAAAATTATTAGCTTTCTTACCTTGTGGTCAAGAGAAACCAATAATCTGTTGTTCCTTGCACACACTTTGAGATTTCTCCCACTTGTGTCAGGCACAACATCATATTATGAAGACAAACAACACAACATGTGGATTTCTTGTGTAAACAATATGATAATGTCATAGATATTACAAGTAGATTTAGAACCCTAACATTTAATAAGGAATTGTGGATTATTGTTCTATGGATAACGTTTCGAAAATGAAGACACAGAAAGACAACTGGTTATCATATAAAATAAAATGCAATTTTCCTTTAAGCAATGGTCGTTCATATTCAGAAAGTAATGAATTATTTCAAATCAAATTCAAAATAATATGGGTGACTAACAAGGAAATAAGTCTTCTAGCTCCCATTGAAATTGGCAATATGAAATGAATGTAATTTTAGTAATAAAATGCAATGCTCCCACTGGATTTGTCAACATTATAAATGTTACATCACCAGTAGAAAGCAATAGCAATTAATTTACTTTCTTATTCTCTTAGAATACCTACAAGTGTCAATGTACTTAGGTAGTGAACAGAGTATATGAAGTTCTACTTATGTAGATGAGGGACTAGCCATTCATGCTTTCATTTAACTAGAATATTTAGCATGCTATTCCTCCTTTATCTTCTGCATAGCCACAAGGGTATGTAGCACTTTAAGGAATAACGAGAGTCCAAGAAAGATACCTAGCGAAATGCTAGTAAATTCTTTTCTCGTTGCGGTTTAAACTCATACATCGTGACAAGTGCAATATGTTTTATTTTGGTAGCTATAAACACAATGTTCTCTATGTACACAAAATATTATATCTTTCATTATTTCATGACCATAAAAGGGTAATGAATAATCGTAAATGAGTTTAACAATTGTAGTCCTATCTTAGTTTGTCAACTAAGGAGAAGAGATAGGATTAAGTCTCACTCTTCTAGCTAGGAAAAGAGACTTTGTTTGTCTTTTTAATAAAACAAACTTTTGTTTACGAATTATGTTGCAATAACACAATTATATTAGAACATAGAATGTTCGATTTTAGTATTTTTGATGTCACACCTCGCCAAGGCGGAAACGCGAGTGTAACTTCATGGATATCATCACAACACAAGGTGTCTAAATACATAATTTCTACATGCACATAAGATAGAGCAAATCATAGACACAACAGTCATCCAACTTTTCTTCAATTAAGTTTAGAATTTGTTGGTCTCTATCTTCACTAGAACTTTCCTCGAAAGTTTCAGCAAGATCTTCAATGGGTAGCTCTTGCTCTTTCTTGTCCATGCTATTCATGTGTTTTTGCCATATCTTTTCCTTAGTCAAGTAGTCGACCTTACCATACTTTATTTTCACCCAATCGTCAAAACTTAGTTTTTCAACCCATGGCAACTCGCTTCGAAGGTCATCATTAGTTGACCTCCAATAATGGGAAGCATCCCCAACTCGCACATTGCTGCTTCCAACATTGCACTTATCTCCATGGGGATCACATGTTGCCCAAAAAGACTCCCCATCGCTATTGAAGATTCTCACTCTTTCGCACCAATGTTCACTGACTCCCATATTTTCGTCCCCTTTGGTTTCATTGATGATTGGAATATCAATAGTGAGACATTCCGCTTCCTTAGCTATTTTATCCAATGGTGAGTCGTAATTGTTGATGCGATTTACGTCTTCACATATCTCAAACTTTCTGTGTCTATCAACATTTCCATAAACGATTAGCACCCATTCGTTGAAAGATATCGTTCCTTTCCATTTAACATTCTTACGAAATTGATCGAGAGGAGATGTCCACAAATGTTTGTTCCCTCTCATCCTTTCTATGTCTCCTCCTCCATTACATGGTTCGTTGTTTGGATCACATGAAGGCCATAGGTCATATGACCACTTGTTCTCGACTGGAATTGGTATGCACCAATGGTACCTATTTTCAATCATGCATTGAGCTCTAGGTAGTTTCTTCGGTTTTATGGTGTCATTGTGGTTCTTGTTGGTGGCAACCTTCAGCTCTTCTTTATCCACCTTAGTCCTTTCTAGGGTTTTGTCAATGGTTCCGCTGTCTGGTTCATCATTACGCCATAATTGTGGAACCTGATTACGGCGTAACTCAGCCTCGCGATGTAAAGGTTCGTTATGATTTATGCTCATGGGTACAGCCACACAAGCTTTAGCCTTCTCGACTACCATTTGTTCCTTTAAATCTTTAGTTAGTAACTCGATTTTCGCTTCAAGGTTCTTTAAGGTCTCGTCGTGATATTTCAAATTTGCTACTGTTCCTTCTTGAAAACTTTTAAGCCAATGCTCTCTATCGGTCTCCCTTTTGGCTGACTCTTCTAAAAATTTGCTGATGGTTTCTTCGAGAGATGGTCTTCTTTCTTCGTATGTCGCTCGGTTGTTGAAACGGGAGTTAAATCCTTGTCCCCCCATCCGGTATCCATTACTATTACCCTGGAATGGTCTTCCATCGCCATATTTTACTTCTTCCACCTATATCTCATCATTTTCCTTCAATGGGCAATCTTTTGCTAGGTGTTCACCTTCGCAAATTTCGCAACCTACTTGAATGGCATGAACACTTTTCTTGATCTTCTTAACTTCCCTTCCTAATTTTTCGAGTTGATTAGTAAGGGCGTTCATACCTTCCATACTTCCTCCGATACTTCGTGTACTACCTCCATCGTGCCATTTTTGTGAATGGTCGGCCATTTCTTGAATTACATCCAACGCACGCGTAGGTGTCATGCCGGGAATAGGTCCATGTGAATCCACCAATCGTCTAGTTGCAAGATTGATACCTTTATAGAACAATTGGACCTTTTGCTGATTGTTCACGTCAGCTGTAGGGCATCTGTACAAGAGATCACTAAATCTGTCCCATGCCTGGTACAATCTCTCGTCTTCCTCTTTTTTGAAGTTATGAATCTCTTCTAACTGTTTTGTTGTACGTGAAGGAGGGCAAAAACGTTGGATAAAGTTCATTTTGAGGAGATTCCAAGTGTTGATGGTTCCAGCAGGCAACCTATCAACCCATCTTTTAGCTACTCCTGAAAGTGTCATAGGGAACACTGGTGTATGCTTATTCATACACCTTTTTCTATGCCTAATCAGGACTAAAACGACCAAAAACTAACCATAATGCCAAAGATATGCTGTTTTTGTGTCAATGATCGTGCAGGGACGGATATTTCATAAAAAGCACCAAAAACAACCAAATGAGCCCTAAAACGAGCACGAGAATGAGAAAAGAGTTTACAAACCCACACAAGTGATAAAATCAACTCAAGAGAAGCCCGAGAAGACAATAATTCCCCGAGGATCTTAAAGAATGATAAATGAAGCTCTTGGTATAAGTTTGGAGATATTTACATTTTCAACCATCCAAGATTGATCAAGATGTCAGATTTAACCCTTTGAGGACCTTGGGAAGAAAAAGTCAATCTCATCTCAAAGTTACAAGTCCATATTATGTATTAGAATAGTTTTATGAGAGTTTGAGACTAATTTACATAATTATGTAAAGGTTAGGGGTCAAATGTGTTAAGTGATCAAACTTTCACACCCCTAGTCCTATAAATACCCATGTCATAGCCACATTTAGGGGTTGGTTAGATTTAGAGGGTTGGTCCTCATTGTTTTAGGAGTAGTGTAGTTTTATGCTTTCCAGCTTATTTACTGTCTCAGTTACTATCTTATTTACAGCTTTTCTTTACAAGTCTTCTTCATCTATTATCTTTCTTGCTTATTTACTTATTTTTGATCTTATTTTCTTGCTGGAATTCAAGGTTTGTTATCCTCTTGAGTTGTTTGATGATAACCTCATTGAAAACAACAAAGATTATTGGTGGTTTGGATTGACTTGATGTCAAAATGATGAAGCTAAAATAAAACAAGCCCTAAATCCTTATTAATTAAGCATTTATTACTTTGTTTAATCAATTTTGAGCCCTGAAGATTTAAATGCGTACTGCTACTCTTTATTTTGTTTTCCAAGTTTATTAGTTAAGTTTTATCGATTCCTTACACATGTGGACCATCGAATTTGGTGCATAAATAAGTTTATCTTTTCCCTGCACCCCTTTGTCAACGATTGTTGGTTTATTTTACTCTTTATCGATTTATGTGGTCTAGTTATGTCATCGAGTTTGTGCAATTTTTTTTTGGTCATCGATTCAGGTCATATTTCTTTTAAGTTGTCGAGTCTTTGTACATTTTATAGTTATCGAGTTTCTGTCATTATTTCATGTTTATCGAGTTGTGTCCACAAGTAGTGTCCATCGAGTCTTTGTCCCTAGTAGGTCATCGAATATTATGCATGCTTTGCTTATCGAGTTTTTGTCATTAGTTTTGTTTTATCGAATCTTCATGTGATTCTTGTCTATCGATTCTTATCCTTTTAATATTTTAATCTAGCTCAAGTCTTTATTAAAAATTTTGCATTCTCTTTTACGGCTAGTGTGCCGCTCGCTCACCATTCTTGGTGAGCCTATGCCTCGTAATAGGAGGTATTTTCTTTTCTTATACCTAGCCGTTATGCCGTCGAAATTTCATTAGAATTTTATAACTTAGTTTTATTTTTACAATAGTTTAAGTCTTTAAGTTTTACAAACTCTTATTTATCTACTTTGTGTCATTTATCAACTTTGTGTCTTTTATCAAGTTTTGTCTTATCAAGTTTTCTAGTTTTATCAACTTAGTGTTTTTATCAAGTCCTAGTCTTTTGTTACGTCTTTTCTATTATTGTTTTCGTGTCTACTCTTATTAATGCTTGTGTCATTTGTTGTTTACTTTAAAGTATTTTCATGCGTGTAAATATTATCTTGTCTTTAATTTCATTATAGTTCAAAAATTCCAAATCAAGTTATCATTCTTCATCTCACAAATACGAAGCAACCAAGTTGACAAAGTCGCCGTCTTACCCTCGTTGGGACATACGACCCGGGAAACTACTTTCACGAGTGTTTCTTTGGAAATAAAACTATACTTGCAAAACGACTGAATCAAATGGTGCCGCTGCCGGGGAGGGTGAGAAACGAATGCGTCAACTTAGTGAACTTGTATTTGTGATTTGTTGAATTGTAAATACTTTCAAAAATATAAAAACCTAAAAAAATTGAAAAACTTTTTAAAAACCAAAAATATTTTCTTTTTCCTATTTGATTTTCACTTTTATTTGATTTGTTTTTATGTCACGAAAAACCCAAAAATAATCTTCTTATCCTCTAAAATTTTGATTCTCTTCTCTTACCCTCTATATTTTTAATTCTTATGGATCCGACTTGTTTTAAGTGTGGAGAGCACCTCTTCCAAGGGGTGTGCATTTGGTGTATGTGCGAGCAATGTGGTGGTAATATTCGTGACGGAGTTTGTCGGTGTTGTAATTCGTATGTCCAAAGTATGTTCAACAATCCGTCAAACGTTCCCGATTATCCTCCAATACCACCACAACCACAATCGTCTTCGCTCAATTGCTATATTTGTGGAAATCCATCCGAAGTGGGATTACCTTGTGAACGGTGTTCGTGTAACAAATGTGGATTAATTTATTGTATATGCTACGCCCCGAGTGCTGAAACGTCTTACGATCCAAGCTTTGATTATTTTCCACAAAACGATATCAATTCATACGATCAAAATCCGTGCTTTCAAAATTTCAATAATGAATCGTTTCAAAATGCATCGATTTCACAACTACCAAATGATTGCGTTATATGTGGAGAGCCGTTAGATCCGTCATCGATATATTGTAAACGGTGTATTTTCGAAAGGTGTGGAGGAAATGCTATCAATGGATTTTGTTCGTCTTGTGCTTTTGAAGCCAATAATTCATATACCAATGGTTTTAACTCGAACTTTTCCAATTATCCTCAAAACGATTTTTATCCCCCGCCTCAAAACTCTTATTTGCAAGAACCGTATTTCAATGGCAACTCGTTCCAAAATTCATCAAATTTTGAAAATTGTGGGGGATCTTTTGGAAATTCTTATTATGAGCCCAATTCGTATTACAATTCTCATGGATTTAACCAACCCCCGCAAAATCCTGGCAATTATCCAAATCAAGATAGAATGCGCGAAATTGAAAGAATTTTGGGAGAGATTGTAGAATCTAAGAAATCATTGGCTAAACTTAATACATCTACTCCCGATCCACATGAAAAGACAATGGGGGAACTTCTTGCTGAAGAAAGAGCGGCCAAACTTCGCAAAACTTTTATTCATGACGATGATTCCGATGGTGACGAGGAGAGAATTGTTCCATTTAATTGCCCTCAAATTGCATCTTCTGTCCTTTCTCCCGTAGAACCCGAGGACTCTCTAAAAATGGGGGACGAGCCTATTAACACTACTCCGGCAACGGAAATTGACGAATTCAATAAGTCAAGTGTTGAGAACCTCGTTCCAATCCAAAGTGAGTCCGGGGAAAATTCTAACGGTAACATGGAAATTGTTGTTGATATTACACCCGTCGATGAAGATAAGACTATTGCCGAATTGTTAGCAGAGGAGATCCGAGAATTATGCGCCGTAAAAGTCGAAGAAGACGTATTTGATTCATCTCCGAATTCCACTCCATCCTTAAATCCTCTTATATCCAATTCGTCCATTCCTTCTCTTACACTGGTTGAGGGGAATGATGTCTTTTTAGATGAGATCAAGGCATGTCTAGCTAATGATTCCCTTCCGACGATGATTGATGAAGCCGATAATGATCATGATGAGATGTTCTCCGATTCTGAAAATGATTATTCGTTATCTTGTGGAGACATCAAGTATATCGATGAAGAAGAGAATGATGAAGATGACAATGAGATTAAAGATCCCGTTCTTCGCGAGAAATTATCTAACGTCTACCTTCTCATTTCAAAAATCGAAGCATTTTGTGATCCGCGTACTCCTTCTCCTATCCCCGTTATGGATAGTGACGTTTTTCCCGAGCTTGAAAACTTTCGTTCTGAATAGACGAGTAGTGGCAATCCCACTATTCATGCTGATATCTCTCTTCCGGATTATGAGTGCTTTCACTTTGATATCGAC
>JAYDZM010276220.1:5221539-5231771 GCA_034509245.1 Artemisia ludoviciana
CAAAACATTATGTTTAATCCCCAAATCTTCAAACTTTTATTATTTTTCGTTTATAACCCATAAACTTTTTTTTATCACTAAACGATCTGTCGCTATAAAATCTCGTTGCTATGCACGGGTACTCGTCTAGTTTGGTTAATTGTCTTTTGAGATCACATTTCAACTGATGATGTTGATGATTTACACGACCTTGTCTGAATGTGTTTCTCGTTAAGTTGCACAATGTGCTAGGGAACAAAATAGAACCTATGTTTTTGGGTTATTAGATTGAGTCTTAAATCAAACACATTTTCTGTTTTTTTTAACAGTGCAAGAATTGTAAATAAAAGGGAACAATCACAATGATGTCGGGGTATGGGTTTCTGCTTACTCATAGCTACACCAATAGAGGAAAGGCGGCCCCTTTAATGACATTCAACTGTGATGGTATTGAGTCCATGGAGTGCATAACCCTGGTCTATGAGAGGGTGTAACGGTATGCTAAACATATACTTATAAGTCATCATTTTACTTTCTCGTTTGCTTCAATTATAAACCATTTTATGGGCGGCTTGGTAGAGCAACGTGCCAATTTGTGTAATTTTGTAGAATAAGCCGCCCTACATAACCCGTAATCAGAGCTACACTCTCGTCACTTTCACTTTTTCATTTGCCATTACTCCACACTGATAATAAGCTCACTTTCATTTGTCATTACTCCACTCATAGTAAGCTCACTGAGATATTTGTGTTTGATCCTTCACAAATTTTGAAACTTAGTTGGTTAGGTAGTAAGTAGCAGGGTTATCATACGTACAGTAATATTTTAGAGGGGTTATCATAATATTTTAATGGTTGTAATTATAAAATTTTTGTTATTCTTCTGTAATAGCATTATTTATCTAAACTGTGAGTTGGGTTGTTTGACCTCTCTCAACACAATGTGGCTCGGTCGATGGTGCACATCAATTATCCATGGTGTGTCTATTTTTTGTGTCCATTCTGGACTCATCTTTTAGCTGACCTGATTATGAAAGGGTTATTTGGGTGAATCCGAATTTGGGTCGGGCCAGGTTAACCGTAGGGGTGTTCATTAAACGGTTTGACCCGAAAAACCGACCAACCCGAACGACATTGGGTGAAATGGGTTTGGATTATTTGGGTTTGGTTCGGATTTTCGGTCGTACCCGAATTATATTATATGTTTCTGGGTCGGATGGGTTTGAAACTTTGCATTCGGTTTTCCCCCGAATACCCGAAATTTAAGGAAAGAAGCGAAGTCCCGAAAATCTTTTTATGAGTAACAGACTAACAGTTTGTTAGTTTGAGATTTCCTATTTTGGGTCGTTTGTGATTGCTTGGTTTTTAAAGTGCTAATCAGCTCATTTGAAGGTGACATAAAAGTTTTAATTAAATAGTGTAAAATATTACATTTAGTGATTATTTTACGTTTCTTGTGTTAAAATTGTTTTTTCCTAAAAATAAGGTGGTAGTAACCTGCATATCAGATGTGTTAATATTTCAGTATAAACCTGGCAGATATGAAGTAACCTGCAATGATGCATTGTTTAACGAGCAAAAAACTAGAGTAAAAAATGAGCTTGTAACGAGGAGAAAAACAACCCATGTGGTTAATAACTTTTTGCAAATTTAGTGTTTAGCTATTTACAAATTACACTATATATAAAAGTAATATCAAAACTTAAAGTAAGAGTATAGAGTTTTCAAAGTCATAAAAATAACTTTTTTTGTGACTTTTTAACTCAAAAGTGGCATGAAAGATCTTCTTGTTAAGTTGTTTCCCTTCCAGCAATTAGTTGCCATTTGTATGTATAAACTATTAAACTAAAGGAGTTTATGCTGATCTTAAATCTGGTTGAGGGCATTTTTAAATGAAGGATGAGGGCAACCTTGAAAAAAACATAAAAAGTTGAAAGAGATTTTACTCTATATTTAAAAGATGTTGGAGAAAATGTAGAGGGCACTGCCTCCAACTACTCATCACATCCTCCGCCCCTGAGTGTGCAATCTGTGATTCGGTGTAATATTTTATAAAGGGTCCGTTAATAAACGTTGTGAGAGACGTGGTTCCATTTAGTACCATCCTCTTCTAATAAAAAGCTTGTAATAATTGTTATTCTAATCATTTATTGACGTATATTTGTTGAAATTAATTTGTGTAGGTTAGATGCACCCACTGCCATGCCGTGAGCAGTAGCGAAGTCTGTCTTCGCATGGACGCTACTTACCCTGCAGGGGGAGAGTATGTGCACTTGAATAGACAGGTAATCGACGTAGGAATAACTGCATTTTGTATTAGAAAAGTAGAATCTTAACATCATTTTGTATTTTACTTACAGTGCAGGGCCTGCCAATATCAAGGAACCATTGAGATGGTTCCTGCTCATGGGTCGGCAATCACACCTGGAGAAAGCAAGGATATAGTTCTCATGAAATTCAAGTGCCATGGGCTTATGCCCATGGATTTCATGTTCAACAGAGGCTGGACTGCCACACTGGTAAGCTAGATTATTGCAGAAGTTTACTATATTTATTGCTTTGGAATTGTTGCGTTTGATTGTTATTTTAGAACCATAATATGGTATTGGATTTCAGCTCTGATTTTGTTTGTCTGAAAGTAATACAAGTTGCGTGATGTTATATTTGCTTATGTTTATACCTAATCAATGAAATTTACCTCCTTTGATATTTAGGCTGGCGGGGAAGAGGTCCCTAACCTTGATCTCTCTAGTGGAAAATATGTCCACTTCAATGCTCAAGGAGAGACCACATTCAGTATCTTGGCATTGGACCACACCTTCGAAGTGGAGGATTAGAAGGTATTCTCCAACCTATTTCTAGTACATCGCATAAGATCTATGCTATGGCAAAACTAGCAGACAGTAGTAACAGTTAGCTTTTGGTTTTATAAGAGCGCTTAGTAACATAGCGTCATTTAAAGTGTAAAATGACATACAACAACAACACTTCTTTATAAACTTCTCAATTGATTGTGTTTAAACAAAATCCAAAAGCACGTCATTCAACATAGCCTTAATTTCGAATAGTTTATAAAAGCGTTCAGTAACATAGCTTCATCTTATATTATAAAGTGTAATATATCCTAGAGGCTAAACACTCCTTTTTTTTGTTTCAATATGACCTAAGTCTATGTTCACTTTCCGTTGTGTGACTATTATGTTTCCATTATGTTTAAGTTCAAAAAAAAAGATTATGTCCTTTGATTAAGGAAAAATTTCGGGCTGTAATAAGTTGGCATCAGAGCAGTTTGTTTAGGAGATTTAGGAATAAGTTTAGTAATCCTAGACCTAAACTGGAAGATATTGTGGAAACATAGAAGCAAGAACTCTGTAAGTTGCGATTATCTTGTTCTCTGTACTAAAATATGTGCATAAACTTCAATGTTTTGATTTTATTTGAGAACCAGATATGAAAACAGGTATCTCAGAATTATCTGACCTGATGTTTAGCTTTTCATTATTTGAGAAGTGGGATATGAGAGAATATTACTCAATTCCTTATACTTTTGTGATTTTTTATTTGAGAATTTGATACATTGTTTGGTTTGGCCTTAATTGAGAATTTAAGGCGAAAAGAAAGAACTGAATATCTTATACTTATATGATCTATTTTTAAGTTTTACTTTAGTTATGAATACGACACGAAGAAAGATTACATGATACACAGAGCTGAGAACTTTGTACTTTTCTGATATATTATTTGATACAACTCTATTTGAGCATTTGGCTTGTAGAAATGGCAGCACGAGCACCACTAATTCACGTTGACTATAAGACCGAACATACTGTAGCATAATATCAGTGCCACTATCTTATGAACTAGTATAACTAGGCACTCACGTACTTTTGAAGATAGATAGCTATGGAAACTTTCACTATTGAACTATGTATTACTATTAGAACCCCTGTTATGAATTTAGTAGTATTTTGTTATGGATAAAAACCTTCTATCGATATTAATATTATTAATCAATGCAGTGACCTGAGATAAACGTCATTATTCTGTCCCAAAGACATCTTATTCCTACAGTAACCTATCTGATATAACACATTTTAGTCTGCCCCGAACGCCCCTCGTTTCTGTAGTGACCTGATCCGAACGCACATTATTTCGGCATAAGTATGATCCAAACACACCTTATCCTTAATGTTGTAGTAACCATATTCAAATAAACCTCATTTTCGCAGTGACCTACTGTATTCACATGATGTATATTTACATCTGACAAATACATTTTCAGTCCGCTTTTAACACTCTTCGTTCATGTTATAGCCTTATCCAAACACTCCTTTCAGAAGTATCCAACTTTATTCCTAATAATTCAGTTGGAAGTGGTATTTGTGTTATTATAAATTGCTTCTTAAGGACACGACTTACTGATAAACTCTTAAGACCAACATACAAAATATTTCTCATCATGCATATAGTTTTGGTATAAGAAGAGCATATAAGTAAATGAATGAAATAAGACAACATATATAAAGAGAAAAAAAATGAGCGGCTTAGCAAGCTAGACCTGATGCTTCCATGGTTGGACGTAATTCTGATACTTTCTTATTTGGTGCTAGTGACTTGAACCATGTTCAATAATTCTGTATTAACGACTTGTGAATTACAGAATTATAAACTTTTTCCTACAGACTTATTAGTCCATTTGACCTGAACATAGCAGCAGCTTTTATGGCTGTTTGGGACTTGATTCTCGGCACTTTTACATACTAGTCAAGTCCATCAAAAGAGACTAAAAATCAGCCCAAAGTGCAGCTCAAAACAAGCTGCAAATATTAGACCTGAGCATACCAACAGCTTTTATAGCCATTCAGGACATGATTTCGGTCACTCTTAGGCTGATTTCCATGTAGTTAAAACCTCAAGTTGACATGTGTGCATAACTCTGTAAGTTTCATGTAAATTGTATGGTTCAGTCCTTTCTAAAAACTCATTTTATATTATGACAAACTCAGCCCTCACAAACTACTGTAGAAGTTTTATTTACCGCAACACATTATATTAAGAGTTTTTTTCAGCCAAATTTTGTTTTTGGATTTGCAGGTTTCTTGAATTCCATGGGCTATGCTGAATGCTGGAATTTTCTGAAACTATGAACTTGTGTGTTTATGAACTTGTGTGTTTTTCTTATATCTCTTTCTGAACTATGAACTATATACGTTTGCTTTCATTTGTATGGTTGACTCTCGAACCTTTAGGATGCACTTGGTATGAACTAATGTGTGAAACTTGATCTATGATTTGATTGGTTTTCTCTTACCCTACTTGTTTGTAGGAGTATTAGTTTTACCCAAACACAAACTATAACAAACCAATTTTTGTTATTCGGGTAAAGTTGGTTTGGGTACGCCTAGGAATTGTGTAACTCTGGTTACCTGACTAAATTTTATGTCGCTTGCTCAATAAATATAACAAAAACGAAAATCCTACTTTGGATATGGTTTGCATTGAACCTGCGTAACTTGAAAATCCGATTTGGATTGATCTCGTACCTTTTCCAACCGTTCACCCTATAGTTTTGCTCACTTCTTAGTCTTACAACTAAGATGATATCTTCTGAGTTTTCATTCAAACCATAAAGCATAAAATCACATGTTTGACAACATGATATTAGTCTATTATCCGTTAACAAATTCTAGTACTACTTATTTTCCATGTCGGCATCAATATTTTCCATGTTCTGCTTAGGACATGTGAGATAATTTGTGGTTGTATATTGTGAGATCTATAGTTGCCATTCTAAAAAAATACTTGATGCGACTTGATTTGGAGTGCTCAGTTTTTTTATTTTTAACACTCCTAGGTGAATGTTGGTAAGTAAGTAAGTAAGTAAAGCACTACAGAGTGGATTTGTATACATAGTAAAATTATGATTTGTATACGAAAACTTGTAACAAAAAATTAACTAATCTGCGGACAAACATAGACATAGTATATATATTAATGCGAACAAACAAAAGCTGCGCGATAAACCCACCAATTAACTCAAAGATAATTAGATTAATAAGTAACGTTTATCTAATCATGAGTAACAAGTCACAACTAAAAGATGCAAGCTAATCTCCACAAAAAGCACTTGCTTGATTCCATCTACGTACCGCAAGTCTGCAACATCTTCTTTTCAAACAAAGCTTTTTTCATCAAAGACGGATTTGTGTTGATTGAAAAGAGGCTATTGGGATGTACGATAATACTTGTTTCTTCGCATCTATTTCCCCGACCAAGGACATTGGCTTCATGTAGTTTTCCACTTTTGAGGCAGTAAACAAAGAAACTATCCCTGAAGTTTTTTGAGACTTTGCTTAGTATATCCCCTTCTTTGTTCACACATCCTAAAACGTATAACCATGTACTAGGAAGGCCATCCATCCGACAATGTAGCACCCATTCTTTCTTTTTTAGTATCCAAACCTCCATGGTACTATTACAAAAATATCCAACTTGGCCGTTTAGATTAACCACACTATCATAATAACAAGATATATTCCTTTCGAGAGGATTACCTACTGATAAAGGATGATTAACCAACCCAAATTCCTCTTTTTCTATATCAAACCATATTAGTTCTCTTCGGGTTGGCCTATCAAATGAACTAGCCAACCAATACAAACAACCATTAGCAAATACAGATTTACCTTCTATGGGATAAGGCGGGACTTGGGGTATTTCTCGCCATGAGTTTGTGCCAAATACATGCACCATTGTGCATAGTTTTTTCCTCACAATATCAGAGTAATTAATTGGTGCACGCACTTTAAAAACACAAACCATCTTGAAAGTGTTAGTGGAAGTATCAAAACCAAGCCCGCAAGACCCTCTAGAGATCCAACGCATTGGAAGAGGTGGAAGATCGTAACATTCTTTCCTTAGAGGATGGACCATAACCAACGTGGTTACTACATAATCTTCGTTTTGTGACAAACACATCAGCCCATTGCAAGAACCTCGGACTTCAATTCTCACATATGAAGATTTAGAGAGAGGTTTCTTGCGAAAATACTCCAATAACGGTCCCTCTTTCGGCTCCAAGACATAAGGAGTAGTTCCAGGTTGTTTAGATTCGATGACATGGAAACATAGGCTGCGGGTTGTTCTATCACCAGAAAGATGTTGATGGTACAAGATGGGTGTTGGTTCTTCTACAACTCGTTTGTCATGAATTATCACAAGGTAACGATCATCAATGTAGTTACACCACACTTTTGATACGCAGCGGGATCAAGCCAAACATTTAACGGGTACTCTTGAGAAGATGTTGAATATGATGTTTGAAGGTATTCCATCCATGATGGATCTGTTTGATTAAAAAAACTATGATTACAGTGATATAAAACAATTTAACTCGTATAAACAGGAAAGCAGGCAATGACAGATTTGTAAAGAATGAAATTTGTAAGTATCTATATGAAATGCCACTGTTGATGCTATTTGGTTGCACGACTTATGAACGTTTTGAAAATTTGCATTGAGATCTGGCTAGAAATCCAAATCCACAAGTTTATTTCTTGCAATTGCAGTGAAAATTCTATTTTGTTAGAGGAATTTAGACAAAAACAGAGTTTTTAGCTTTTAGTAAGGGAATTCAATCTGCGGAAGTTTATGGCAACAAGTGTTGATTTCAAAATCCGATCGTCCATAAGATGTGAGTCTAATAGCATCAAAGAAACATAATTCCCTTTTTAAAGTATAGGCTAGTAAGGGGAATCTTTTGCCAAAAATCATAAACAGGAAACGCATTTACTACTTCCTCTATATTGTGACAAAATGGATAATCTAACAAAACAATCATTGTATTAGCAGATATACATCTTGAAAGACACAAGGTAGTTAACTCTGAACATACATGCATTCACCTTAAGAAATAACAGATCGAGCCAAGCTAGCTAGAGGTGTAGCAGTACGAGGTCTCTGTTAGTATTTGAGGTGGAGGTTTCTTCCTTGTTGCTGTTTTGACTAGAATAAAGGTGTTGAACTATAAGTAGGGTGCGCGTATATAAGAATTCTGCATTAGGTCAAGGGTGGGAGATAGACATGCATTAGACACTAGCTAGTTCAAAGAGAGGGTGGTTGTTGCAATCCTTTTAAGTGTTCAAGTTAGGTAATATAAGGGGATGTTATTAAAATTATGTATTCACAATCCTAAATAAAACAATAACAGGTAGAAAAAAAGGATTGCCAATCACAGGTGGCAAAAATAGGTACAAAAAAAAAAGGATTGCTAATACAATCACAGGAATCTTGCTAATTTAATTTACTGAATTTATGTTGTATGCGCCTTTTATCGTAAAGGAGAAAGGCTGAATGTTCACAGTTAACTGCTTAATTAGTGTCTTTCACGATGTATATATATCTACTAATCAAATCATAGTCAGTTTTGTTAAAATCTGATTTTGAAATTGTTGGAAATTCTCTTTTTGCATTGATCTTAATCTTCCACTAATAGAATTCCCTTACCAAAAAGTAAACCTGTGTTTTTGTCTAAATTCCCTTAACAAAGTAGATTTTTCATTGCAGTTGTAACTTGTAAGTAATAAAATCATGAATTCGGCTTTCTAGCCCGTGCTTAAAGCAAATTACAAGGGTTCTTATGGCACTTCAATCCGCTGCGTTTCTCATATTATTAGATAGTATATCCCAACATCTTTTGGTTATGCAAACAGATACATATGATCATGTACCCTCTTAATGAGCTGAGTTTATAAGCTAATGAGTAAGGATGTTTATGATCTACTTTAACGAAACCAAATTTGTACTAAACGAACTCCAACCGAAGACCCAAATTTGAATTTAGCAGACCTTTGATGAGTGGACATGGAGAACTTATGAATGTTATATATCTCACTAAACTGAAGCTAGTTGATCAAGCATAGTGTTTTACCAAAACACATTTTATATTATTTTACATGACATCTTTAAATTTTCTGGAAGATTATACTGTAATAGCTTGTGATATTGATCAAATCCAAAATTTGACCCCAAAATTGTAGTAAAAAATTGGTCAGTGTTTACATATCGTTTGTTACTAGAATAGTAACGTACGTTTCAATATATGCAGCGTATTGTTATATTGTTTCATTTGCTTTATAGTTGTTTCATTGGTAGCTAGTGAATTTATATGTAACAAATACATGCATTTGTTCATTGGTTGCTGATAAAATACTAAAAATTTACTCCTACTACATATAAATCTATACTACATTATAATGCATTTGTGACTATTCTATAATTAGAAATGCTTAAAATTTAGACTGTTTTTGTTAGGAAGCAAGTTGGTTAAGAAGTTTGTTAGAAAGCGGTTGGTTGTTCAAACTAAAATTATTTGGCTTCTAATATCTCTAATTATAAAGCATGAATACAACTAAACGTGTAACCAAATAACGCAAAATATAATTACACGGTAACCGCCGCCGCATTGCGCGGGTACCGTTCTAGTTAATTATAACATATATGTGAACAAACGAATTAAACCAATATATAGATATCAATTGATGCAAAACTGCAAACAAAACAAAGCAACAAACTAAAGCGACCAAAAACAATACGTAGATATATGTAATACTGACTAACGACTCAAAACTGCATACTTATCTTCGACCAAATAGGCATGTCGTCTATAAGTTATAACTTGCCGCAACATCTTTTCTGCCTACATGTATTTTTTATGGAACTCGAATTTGTGATGACGTTATGGAATGAAAATAAGCTATTGGGAAACATAACAATGTCTGTTTTATATCCCTCTCCCCGATCAACGATGTGTGATTCATGTAAAACGCTATTTTTGAGGTTGTAGACGAAAAATAACACCTTTCCCGCATCTTGTTTGGTATATCTGATTAATATGTCACCGTCTTTGTTCACACACCCTAAAACCTTTATGTAGCCACGGGGAAATTCTTGGTCGTCAATCTGACAATGTAGCACCCATTCTTTCTTATGGTTTAATACCCAAACTTCCATTGTCGTGTCGCAATAATATCCAACTTGGCCATTTATATTAAACAAATGGTCGTAGAAGCAACTGTATAATTCCCTATTGGGACGATTATTACTCATTGTTTCGGGAGGATTGATTAACCCAAATTCCTCCTTCTTTACATCAAAGCTGATTCATGACATGTATATATTTACTTGGAAATCAAACATGGGTTGCAAGACTTCCTAACTTCCAGGGTACAAGTCCTTATAAGGCTTAACTTAAA